>CM060913.1:717492800-718035300 GCA_030737875.1 Allium sativum | reverse complement strand
ACTCAAAATTATAGATGTCGCTCCTAGTCAGCCCTATTCTCCATTCTAATAGGCAGCATTACTCAGTAATGCTCTTTATTAGGGTAGGTCTCGGATGGAGCGTCATAGGAAATAAATTAGGGGTGTCGGAAAATAAAGAGGAATAGGGAAAAAAACAAAAAGGAGGAAGTGAGCAAAGGGGAAAGTCGATTTGGATAAGAAAAGAGAAAAGAAGAGACATATTGAGGTGGCGCACCCTAAGTTTAATTTTCCATTAAAACTACATTGTGTATTCCTGTTTCTTGCAAATTAAGGTTCAAATAATAAAATAAAATTTTGCTCTATAAGCCAAAATATTTAAGTGAAATGAAGGCTCCTTTTAAAATAACAAGTTTGAATGAGGTTTTCTATTGAGCATTGTTGCAGGCACTTCATTTCCGAATAATGGCTTACGACCAAAGCCAAAGCTAACTGAACCCTCGGAGTTCATACTGGACATCAGTAAGATGTCGCCTCGGCATTCTAACAAGGAATTGTTCAGTGAAGCCATGAACGCACTAGGTGCGTAGCGAGAGGGCACAAAACCATGTTCGAGTGTATATTCACCTTACTCTCTGAATGATGTCCTGGATGCCATGTATACGCCCCAAAAAGAAAGGTGCGTAGCCAGTGAGGAGAACAAAATTTTAATCATTAAAGAATTATGAGTACAAAACTAATTAGTCCCCTTTTAAACAAATGACTAATAATTACAGTATGAACTCCTCTTTGAACCTTGTTAATCTTTGACAACATAAACCCTAATTTCTAATGGAGAACTATGATTTCAAGGAACATGATAACTTGAAAATTGAATTACATAAAGTAGTTGACATATTTATATGATATCAGATGCAGCCATAAGTGAAGTAAGATGTCAAGTGAAATAAGATGTCGATCACAAAAGAATTACCAATATCTCAATACTAATACATATTGGAATTATCTTTGTGCTCTTGAAATTGTCTTCACCAAAATGTGGAAAATAACTTACCTAGTAAAAACACAAATTTTATCATATTCATGAGTAAAACATGGATAATCCGCAAATATAATTATTTGGTTATATTTCTCCATATTTATGGTGGAAGAAGTAAATGACAGTGATTAATGTTGAACATTGATTTACCGTGGGGATAATAGAATAAAACATACAAATGAACTACCAGGTGCACAAATGAAATATCAAGACAAAAAAAAGTTTTTCACACCTTGATAAACTTAAGTATATTAACTAATAGTCAAATAGATGGTGACAAAATAGAAAAAAAAAGTGCTTGAAGGAAGAAGTGACCAAAGAGGAAAGTCAATTTTATCATGTTATCGAGTGTGTGTGCTTGGGAAAAAGAATGTGCAGTTATCGAGTGTGTGTGATATTTACCATATTTACACATGTTATAATGTGCAGTTATCGAGTGTGTGTGCTTGGGAAAAATTGATGTTCATTGTAACTGTTATCCGTTGTAGTTTGAAGGCACAACATAAATTTGTTAATAATGTGATTAACCGGAATATATGAATGAATTATATATCTATTTAAAATTCGATTGAAGATAACACTTTAATTGGTAAACAAAGTTTTCATGCTCTGTTGGGACAACACTTTAATTGGTAAACAAGCACAGTAGCCGGTAAGGAGGTTGAACAGAAGAAAAGCAACTTATGTGGCTGCGTGTAATGCAGTTGTGCTGCATGCAGATGCTAGAAGCGAAGGATGGCAGAAGCCTACAATTAAACCGTAGTCAAGGGAAGAAGCAGGCCCAATAAGGAAACAAACATGGGCTTTTGCAAAAATGATAATAAAATTTTTAATTCAGAAATGGGCAGGGGTCGCGCGAACGCGTACCCCCAAAGCAACAAATAATGACGTCCACTCTCCCACTTGGGGAGATGGTAGCCCAAAGCATTCCCAAAGTGCAATGGGAACCATTAGACTAGGCCTGGGCCTTCTTGATCACCCATAGACCCCGTCCAGGTAAGTATGGAACAACGCAGCACCACATGAGCATTTTATACCTTCTTCGTTTAAAGGACAAAGATGGAATTTGATGCGCTGCGTTTTGAAAATAGAGATGAAATTTCTATAATTTCTATGGTTGGACTTTTCTTGTATTTTAATACTTAATAGGAACCTGTAAAAAACGCATCCATTAAAATTTACCCCCCTAGTGCTTGATATATATCATCTTTTTTTAAGTTAGTGGGGAAGAGAGTTAGTGGGAAGAGGGAGAAATGAGAATGTGTAATGAAAATCAAGGGATTATAGGGGTACTGCACTGCTCGGCAAATATTTGCTTTCAGTTATAACACCCATTAGTATCATTAGATCCACAATATAATATGGTAATTGCACCGGTGTGTATTGCATCTCGGTGTTTAAAACGTGAAGTGCATAGGCTAAAGTGGAACATACATGTGTGGCATATGATAGAGCGGACATGTGTATGAGGGGAAAATATATTTGTATTTGAAATTCGCTTGAAATACTTTTATCTGGCAAATTTTTGCTTGGAAGATGAAATATTGGAGTTAGTTGGTATAAGCATGAGCTTCTCGATGGTGATGTTTGATTAATGGTGTTATGGTATAATATGGAAGACGGTTTTTTCGAAGGGTGTATGAGAACGTGGAGATTGAGGCAGTGGGTTTGGAAGTGCAATTACTGGCATTTTTATTAGGTAACGAATGATCTTAAATCTTCTAACAGATATTTCAAGCAACACAGTTATGCAATGTACAAATGCAGGGGACCGTGTTTATCTTATATTCTTTGATTGCTCCAGTTTCTGGTTGTCATATTATATTTATATTGTGTATCATTAATGGTTTGTGATTTATACATCTTTTGAATATTTTTACTAGGTTTCTCTGTACAATTATATTATATAATTAGCTTATACTAGTATTGAAGATTTTTTTAACATATTATATACAAAAGTATTAAAGGTATTTTTTTGATTATGCATTGATTGGAAAAGTATGTTGATCTTAAGATAAAAATTGAATTTTAATAGAAGCACCCAACCCCACCCACCCCTGCATAAAAATTGTTCTGGAAAATATTATAATTTGAATTTGGTTCATTGAATTTCAATTTCATTAACTCCGTTTAAATCAATTTATATAACTGGTTAATGATTAATCCAAATGTGTATAATGAACATAACAGAATTATATGCAAATAATAAATATAAGTTTTCAGTGTGTTATTCCGTTAGTATCGACGCATTGAGCACAATGATACTTTATTTTTTCTTTTCAAACACTCAATTTGGACTGTGACGCGGTTTAGAATATATATTATGATATACCCGGTTAAATGGGCTTGCCCCATCTATTTAAGCCAGTGTAACATATGAATCCAAAATAAAATAAAATTTTGAATCGGTAAACTGCGGACCTATTCTCTTATGCTATTTCGAGTATGCATGAATAGGGAACTTTACGTTTAAACTTGACTTTATTTAACATAAATTTCTCGTGATAGTTGCGTCAAAAACCTCTTCACCTCTCCACTTCATATTCACAAAGAATAGCTGAAACCAAGTTTACTTATAAAAAAAGTTCTAAAACCGATTA
The DNA here is from genome assembly GCA_030737875.1 of Allium sativum. Classification (NCBI taxonomy): domain Eukaryota; kingdom Viridiplantae; phylum Streptophyta; class Magnoliopsida; order Asparagales; family Amaryllidaceae; genus Allium; species Allium sativum. The sequence continues at coordinate 718,031,703 of CM060913.1, read as the reverse complement.
ATCTTCCGCCCATGTTCTACCTATAGCAGCGTCACCTCGGTTGTCGTCGCCTCCCCCTAAACAACCAACCCAATCTCCCATTATAGCTTCCTCATTGAAATCAGAGAACACTCTCTGCCCAAGCACCATCACAACAAAGGCTGACCACCACATATATCACATCTTGAACTTCAGCTTACAGACGTCAGCCTTTAACTACTCCATGTATCACGTTTCCTCCCACACGTACCCCTTTTAATTTATATGGTCCGATCCTCCATCAGAACACAATCCACCTCATCCGATTCCTTTTTATGGATGCTACCAGCTTTGTTGTCCTAGGCGTCGACGTCGGTATGAGCAACGCATGTGCTGGTCTCTTCGATGCTTAAGTTATGAGGTCAGCATGCTTTGTTCGGATTTATCGAATTTCTTTGATTTTATGGATATTTTGACTTTTTAGATTTGGACAATTAATATTTTGAATTTGGCCTTCTTTTCTAATACGATCCCGAAAGATCGTAGTATTCTATTGGCCTTAGGATTTCGGATTCTGATTTTTTGTTAATACAATCTTACGCGATTGTGACTTTCTAGATTTTTGGTTTGGATTTTTGGTCTTTGGTTATTGGATTTATATTTGGACTTTTCTCGGATAACGAATTTCTGATTTTTGGATTATTCAAAACATGTCTTCCGCAAAAAGACATGTTTTGGAGGAATACGTGTTTTAGGGGGTAAGTGTTGACCCATCTTTTTTAAAAGACCATTGCATTTTGGATTTCCAACTATTGAAGTGCTCGGGACTTGAGCGTGAGCTTAAACGAACTTGGAAAGACTTGGTTGAAGTCACGGAGTTCGTAGAAACTTGGAGCTTAGATGGGTGAAAATCGGTATTACTCCATTGGGACCAAACCGGTAACTCATATGGCTTTGGATCGGTACTTTACCTCTTTGGATCGGTATACTTCACTCAGTCCATATCGACACACTCGCATGTCACTAAAACGATATTACTTCAGATTGCTTGTATCGGACTTACTCTCTGCCCTCGGATCGGCATAAAGGAAATGGAACGAATTGGAATATAGCCCGGAATAAAGATTATCTCACAGTGGATGTGGACATGATTTGCCTAGCAACTATAAACCTTGTGTTCATTTACTTTATTGCACTATGTGACATGGCATTCGGGTGTTGCGCCCGGTTGACAACAATCAACGTAATTAAATGAATATGACACACATACACACGTATATCAATCAAATGTAAAGTGATGTGAGGATTGATAATAAATGCGACGAAAATTAATTGGAATTACAAGTGAACAAAGTTGAGTAGGTTTGCAATTGTGAATCGTGTTATTGTAGACATATTAGGGCAGTTATAACATTGCGCTCTTGAGAAAAAGAATGTGTAGTTACAAACATGCTGATATTTTATTCATATTTATATTTACATATATAACCATTTGCACATGATAACACTTAGGTTCTTTTGAACATCTGGAAAAAATTTGATGATTTTCCTTGGACCCTCTCTGAACTAATGAAAGACTTCTTCAAGAGCTAAGTGCGTGCCCCTATCAACCAATCTAACATCCAATTTGGCATGTTCCGCAACCAATGTTCTGATAGTGAAAGATTGTAGGTCTGTAGGTTTAGCTCTAGCATTTCTGCATTCCACTGATTGCCGATGACAGGAATCCGATGATTACAATCCTTAATTTGGTCCTGACCAATTTCTCCCACTGGCGAGGAAAACCGCCAAATCATCCAACGCCATCTGCCACATCCTTCTGATAGCCATACTACAGTTGCCGTCAAGGTATACTCACCAGATGGTATCGTACAGACCAAAGCTCTGTGGGTGCGGCCTGCAGCCTACCACAGAGGACCATCACAGAGTACCCTACCATGTCCCGCAGAAGCCACGTGCTTCCCTCCAATCCCATAGAACAATCAATTGGACGTGCTCCTCTCGTGTCTCCAGACACTGCGATGATCTACCCCGTTGGGTTCTTCACCTTCATACCTACGGACTGGTCCAAGCGCATCACATTATTGTGTTATTAGATCATGTGTCTAATCTTTTAATCACGCGCTTTCTTTAACTTTATCACATTGCTAATTAATTTAATTATCCACATATTCAATTTTTATTCAAGTTACTTGATTTATTAGCTCACAATTGGCTGCTTATTTTCTTTATTCAGTCTTATGCCGCTGGAGCGAACTTCAACGTATTATTTATTTCAATTATTAGACTTAATACTTTCAATTATAAGTCTACTAATAATAAGCCTATTTTATTCTTTCTTATTTCATCATCACCTTATCTTACACTGTTATCACAATTATTTGATAGTTTTATAGTTAAGTACAATTGATTGACAATTTTACTGTTAAGTTGAATTAATTGACAGTTTATAGTTAAGTACCATTAATAAACATTTTTATAGTAAAATACAGTTAATTTACTGTTTTTCAGTTAAAAACCGTTAATTTATAGTTTTATTTACTGTAAATTTACATTTCTTTTACATGTATTAAATAGTTATAGTTCTATAAGTTTTAGGTCTGAAAGTAATTTTGAATTCATTTAGTTTATGTAAAAATAGTAAGAAAAAAGTGAGACCCCCTCAACCACACACACACACACACACACACACACATATATATATATATATATATATATATATACATATCAGTTAAAATTTAAAGACTCGTTAATGGCGACGGGAAAACAAATTCTCCTGATTTCACTGTGTGTGAGTCTTCTACTACTCTCTAATTTCTTCTTCTTTCTTGTTCGATTTCTATCTGATAACCTTCAACGCGTTCTACAGTTTTTAGGCCATTGATAAGACTTTAGTTTTCCTTCATTTTAATTTCAATTTGGAATCAGATCTGTTCTTTTATCTTTTATAGATGGCTGAATTCCTAGATCTACCCTATTCCATCACGCATCTATGATTAAATTGCAGATCTACAGCCGATTCGATTTTGTTTGAAAGCTGGAGAACAAGACACTGGGAGAACTGGGATCTGGTATTACCGGCACAAGTGTTGATTCACTTCCGATTCTTCATAACCATTTCTTTAATTTTCCATCATTTTCGAGCTCTAATATGTGTATAGATCTGATTATTACAATGATTGCGTAAGTTTGGGGTTGATAAGTTAGGGTTTAGTTTGTCTCTGAACTGATGTTATATACTGAGACTAGTAACTGCGTTTTTTAAAGATTTTTTCAGTGACGTGAAGAAGAAAAGGGATTTGAATGTAATATCATTCCATTATATATGGGGTTATTAGATCTATACGTTATAAGCTGATAACAGAGAGGAGAAGATGATCTTCTTCATAACTTACCCCTTATAGATTTGGTTTTCAACATTGTAAGTAATTTACACAACTCTATTGGGATCAGGCCTTACGCGCGTATATGAGTTTGCATTTGGAGTCTATATGCATATTGTCGATTCTAGTACTAAGATTCATAGTGGGTTGTGAATCACCAACTAGATTTAGTGTCTGGAGGAATTTTCTAGGATTTTGATGCAGTCTTTTTGGATTAAGGGATGATGGTTCTGGAGATGAGTTGTTATTTTCAGTGTTAGGATTATTCAATGGGTTAGAAGATTTAGAACTGGTAGGTTGGGGCACACGGAAGGATTAATATGAATACTAGTTTATAAACATTAAGGGGTGATTAATTTCATGGATTCAATATTCAGTTTCAGCAATCAATACTTTGGAATTGTTTTGTTATTGGTGAAATTGATAGTATTTGTGAATTCATGAGCTGTTGGGTCTGCATATACATGAGAGTAGCACTACTGGTTTGTTCTAAAAGTATACTGGTACTATTGTTGTATTGTTCATGGTTATCACATTAAACTCGAATCAAGTTTGAATCAATTTACTTAGTATTTAGCCTTTCTTCATTCTCATGTGAATCCGCTTATGAGTTTGAAAAAGTGATTGGATATTGGTTAAATTGATCAACGGGTACTGTTAGAATTCATGAGCAGATATTACTTGAAGACTATGCCAATATAGTTTTTGATGGTGTTTCAGCAGATTATATAATATTGGTGCTATCGTTTTGTCATCCTGATGTTAGGTTTCAGTAGCTTCTCTCCACTTTTATGTTTTGGTGCTGGAGTATTTAAACTTCTTATTGACTTGCACTTATATGGTGGAGAGTACTAAGGGTTTTTGAAGATGAGTTTTACTGCTTCCTATTCTGTATTTAACATGATGTAATGGATTTTATTATCTGGAGTCTCTTTAATGGCTAAAGATAGGTTGAAGGTTATGAGGAAGAAGCGCTTTTGGCTTGTGAGAGGTACAGTGATGCACGTTTTTGGGATTTTACCTTATCATGGTCTGTTACTTTTAGTAGTTTTATAGTTACTTGTATTTTCAGTTTTTATGGTTGTTATTTGTAATGGTTAGTATGCTAACTTTTTTCTTGTACGGTTTTATATATATATATATATATATATATATATATATATATATATAGAGAGAGAGAGAGAGAGAGAGAGAGATGTTGGAACAAATTATTTTGTGTTTATAGCTTGTTGTTGATTCATGTTTAGCCGGTCGCATCGGACTACCTCTCTTGGAGCCTGTGCAATTATAGCGCTTAGCGGTTGTGTAGCGGTAAAGATGTAAAAAGTTGTAGCGGGGATAAAGCAGGAAAATAGCGTAGGTGTCAAAATGTTAATTAGATGTATAACTATATAATTAAAATTAACTAGTTATCATTCTCGCATTATTTGTGTAGACCAAACGAATATTAATTACTATTATATAACAAAATCAAAGAATATCATGGTTATGCACACTAGATTTAAGGATTACTACATATTTCTATCTTATATAAGACACTTACGACTGAAAATTAGCTCTTTATATTTAACTTTTTGATTTATTTTCAAAGAGAACTAGTCAAATCATCCTCAGTATATTATTATTTCTAAAGCGGGTGCTAAATAGCGTTGATTTAACGGGTGCAACGGAAAATAGCATGGCTGAAAGCGGAACTACTATTCGTCAGCATGCTAAATTGAAATAGCGTAGCGGCTGGAGAGCGTTACGGGCTATAGCGGGGATTTTGCGAGGCTTTAGCGATGCTTTAACTACATAGCTTGAAGTTATTATCTACATTGTGTAGTCGTGTATTCATATTATATGTATATTTATCCCTTTGGGGCATTTAGGTAAGTAAATATGAAACCATTTGAGTATGCAGCACATGTAAATGTTGTTTTATGTTACGATATCTATATATATTCGGTTCTACGGTCTGTTGTCTATGATGTGTTGTAATTTGTTCTATACTCGTCTAACTCAAAATTATAGATGTCGCTCCTAGCTAGCCCTATTCTCCATTCTAATAGGCAGCATTACTCAGTAATGCTCTTTATTAGGGTAGGTCTCGGATGGAGCGTCATAGGAAATAGATTAAGGGTGTCGGAAAATAAAGAGGAATAGGGAAAAAGGACCAAAATGGAGGAAGTGAGCAAAGGGGAAAGTCGATTTGGATAGGAAAAGAGAAAAGAAGAGACAAATTGAGGTGGCGCACCCTAAGATTAATTTTCCATTAAAACTACATTGTGTATTCCCGTTTCTTCCAAATTAAGGTTCAAATAATAATAATAAAAGGCCTTGCAAAATTTAAGCCTTGCAAAATAATAATAAAATAAAATTTTGCTCTATAAGCCAAAATATTTAAGTGAAATGAAGGCGCCTTTTAAAATAACAAGTTTGAATGAGGTTTTCTATTGAGCATTGTTGCAGGCACTTCATTTTCGAATAATGGCTTACGACCAAAGCCAAAGCTAACTGAACCCTCGGAGTTCATACTGGACATCAGTAAGATGTCGCCTCGACATTCTAACAAGGAATTGTTCAATGAAGCCATGAACGCACTAGGTGCGTAGCGAGAGGGCACAGAACCATGTTCGAGTGTATATTCAACTTCCTCTCTGAATGATGTCATGGATGCCATGTATACGCCCCAAAAAGAAAGGTGCATAGCCAGTGAGGAGAACAAAATTTTAATCATTAAAGAATTATGAGTACAAAACAAATTAGTCCCCTTTTAAACAAATGACTAATAATTACAGTATGAACCTCCTCTTTGAACCTTGTTAATCTTTGACAACATAAACCCTGATTTCTAATGGAGAACTATGATTTCAAGGAACACGATAACTTACCTAGTAAAAACACAAATTTTATCATATTCATGAGCAAGGCATGGATAATCCGCAAGTATATCAATTGTTTGATTATATTTCTCCATATTCATAGTAGAAGAAGTAAATGATAGGGATTAATGTTGAAGATTGATGTACTGCGGGGATAATAGAACAAAGCATGTGGATGGACTATCAGATGCACAAATGAAATACCGAGACACCAAAAAAAAGAAAAAGACTTTAATTGGTAAACAAAGTTTTCATGCTCTGTTGGGACAAGACTTTAATTGGTAAACAAGCACAGTAAGGAGGTCGAACAGAAGAAAAGCAACTTATGTGGCTGCGTGTAATGCAGCTGTGCTGCATGCAGATGCTAAAAGCGAAGGATGGTGCCAGAAGCCTAGAATTAAACCATAGTGAAGGGAAGAAGCAGGCCCAACAAGGAAACAAACATGAGCTGTCACAAAAATGATAAGAAAATTTGCATTCAGAAATGGGCAGGGGCCGCGCGAACGCGTATCCCCAAAGCAACAAATAATGACGTCCACTCTCCCACTTGGGGAGATGGTAGCCCAACGCATTCCCAAAGTGCAATGGGAACCATTAGACTAGGCCTGGGCCTTCTTGATCACCCATAGACCCCGTCCAGGTAAGTATGGAACAACGCAGCACCACATGAGCGTTTTATACCTTCTTCGTTCCAGCCTTAACTTCGAATTCCCCTGTATGGGACTCAATCAATAACCGCTTTTCTTTATTTCTCTCCTCTTCTCCTCTCTCCTCCACCTGCTTTGCTTTGCTTTGCTTTGCTGCGCTGCTTGTATCTGCTTGCTTCCTCCCTCCCTCCGTTATAAAATCCACTCTCTTTTTCCTTTCTACTGTCGTCTGCAGATTAGATACCTTTGCCCCCAATGCTCATCCTGAATGGTGAAGGCAGCTTATGCATTTGTTTTTTATTGCCAAGCTCTTGCTTTTATTTATGTACGATTTCTCTCACCAATTAACCCAACTTAATTTCTCCCTTCCGTTCCATTTTCCATGAATTCCTATAATAATAACCTATACTGATATGAATTCGTATATATATTATAGCTCTTTTTACTAGCAAGCACACCTTGTCTTGTCTGAATTGCTTCATTTTTTGGTCATTCATGCGCTTTCTTTTGCCTGCTCTATCACTTACATGCCTTGTTTGTACACTGCAAAAGTGGACGCCCTGCTCTTGCTCGACTCTTTGTGTCAAAGACATCAACTGACAAACTGAGCTGGAGACTGATATATGAGAAATCAGACCATGCATGGTTTATTTTATCAGGGAAGGTAATGCTTCATAATCTCAATCATATCCCACACTTGCACAATGTTACAGCATGGATTGTCCTTCTCCTTTTCCACAAATTAATTAATATACCTCTCACTGCACATGATTGAAGTCACATGTCACCACACACAAATATCAACATATATACTAAGCAAAAGGGAGAAGCAATTCCTATCCTGCCATGTTCTGTACGTTTGATGTAGAGCCCCTGAATTAATATGCCTGTGTGGTTAATTAATTGGGCGCAACAACAGTGTATGCATGTTTGTATGCATGTTTGTATGCATGTATGCACGTATAATGCATATGTAAATAAATAAATAATGATATCGTACGTACGATGGACCTTGGTGTTTGGCTTCACCAATATGATACTTATGGTTCCTCCTTCCAGTGATTTCAAAGAAGGACTCGCTCCTGAGGATATGCCTCCTAAACCCTCATTGCAGTGTCTAACCTTTGCTCGTTTATGAAGTATGTTTCATTATTTGAACCTGGTTCTCCACTAAATTAAGGGTCTGTAAGCAACAGCCGGCCCCCCCTCCTATATATTTATCTTGGTGACATTATGTTGTACCCTTTTAGTTAATTCAGCCTTACTAATCTTATTTTTTTCATCTGCTTCACTATAACTAGTATTTGCTCAAACAATGATCTGGCTTGTTCAGTGGCATGGCACGTACACTAACCATATATCATATTAGAAATACATTAAGTGCTTCTTGGGGAACTTTTACTTTGTATAACTGTGTGTCTGGTTTGATTTTTTAGGCAGGAGAGATGAGTTTGCAGAAGACTGAAAACAAATTTGGTTCTATTAGCCCTAGCAACACAATTTCATAGCTAGAAAGTGGAGTGTTGAAGAAGGAGCGTCTTGAAGGTATCTTGTCTTCTGATAAGCGTGTCTTTTTAATCCTTAAGACATAATGGTGGGAAATTTAGGTCATGTGTTTATCATCATTGGGATTGTGAAGAGCAATACATTACATGTGCAGGTACAATTGTGAATTGGGATGTTGATGAATTATACCATCCACTGTTATCTTTCCTTGATTTGGTAGTTCATCAAGAGTTTCTTTCTATTTGGGCAAGGCACACAATAGCTTCTTCTCCACCGCCTGTGGAATTGCTTTGCAGGTTGGATGTAATTGAACAAATCAATAAAGATATGTTCAGCAGTTCTTCTCAACTATTTGACATGTATATATATATATATATATATATATATATATATATATTGTTTACCGTATTTGATATTGTGCAGTGATTTTTTGTTGAAATATTCATTTGAAATATAGGGACATTGATCTGATATTTGTAGGCAATTTGTTCGTGATATGATTTGATGTTGGATGTTGAAATTCTTTTTCTACCCAGTTATATTTAGGACTTTGGTATGGTTATACATATGTTCATATTTGTACTGTTATTATTTATGTTCAATAAAGTTTGTCGCGAAAGATACATGTTTAAAGTAAGCATGAGTTGTCGCCTGATTACAATTGAGCAAACGGCTCCTTGATTTTGTGTGCAATTTTCAATATGGACGTTGCAATAATGTACTGATATGTACACTTAATTACTGGCCCTTTTAATCTATAACCGAACTTAGTTGCAACGTATCCTTATAAGCTATGCTTTAAGAGCAAATCACTACGTGTTTAAACCATGTAGTGTGTAATGTTATCATCTTTGTTTAATTTAGAGCAAATCGACAATGGTTGGGAGAAATTTCTCGATAATTTTGGTGAGAATCTTTGACTCGCATCTATATCAAATCATTCCATTTATTATTTACTTCCATAGTTATTTTAGATTGTTTGAGGTTTTTGGATGTTTGGAGTGTTGATTGTGGTTTGATACAATGAATTGGAATTGCATGATATTGAGGATTTAATGGATCGTGTTAACAGGAAATATTACTTTATAGATGATGCTCGATCTATTTTTGAATTGAATTAGATATTTATTTATGTTAGCTTATCAATTAAATTATAAATATTTTACTAAATTTTACTTGATTTTGCTATTTTTTAATTTACAAATAAATTTTGATTCTAAACATCAATCTAGCAATTTAATTTTCTGTTGGCTGCAAAACTCGATTTCAAAACCTATATGGTTATACATTAAGTTTTGGTATTGTTTCAAAGGTAATACAATATACAAGTTCTTTCTTATTATTTCAAAGTGAAGTATAATAGATTATGGATATATATATATACACACACACACACATATACGTACATACATACATACACACATATGATCAAGAGCACACCAAATAGTGCAACACCCTTTTAGCTCTCCTAATTTCCACCACATAATCTTCTTTTTCTCTACTCCCACTAACTCTGTCTCATTCATACATTATCTAAATATAAATGAGTGGTTATTATTAGAATGCAAAAAGGATGTTGTGAAAAAGGGGTGCCATATAACCCACATATATATATATATATATATATATATATATATATATATATATATATATATATATATATATATATATAATGTTATATGTAAATATTAAATTGTATTTGAGTGTAAATAACTATATATTAATTTTGTGATATATATTTGTTATCCATCTTCTAATATTTATTTTATTATATGGGATTACATGTTGGACTTGATTCTTGAATACTGATTTTGTTTGATTTACATATCTATCTTGATTTTTGATTTTAATACTTTTTATATGTTGATCTGAATTATACGAAAGGTTTAGCCCTGATTTTTTAAAGAATTTCAAAAGAAATACGTATGCTTCCTAAATAGATAATCAATTATTAAATTAAACTAGTTTTTGAACTTTATTCATTGCTTATTTATGAGTAATCATTTTATTATATGAGCTAAAATGTTGTTAATGATTTATCTATTTTTAACCTAGCTGTTCTATTTGGGTAATTTTTTCATAAATTTCTAAAACTTGTCTTTCCCGGTATATTTGTGATTTCTAAACTTATAATTTCTATTTCTTTATATCGATATGGTTTGCATGATTCACTGTTTATGTTGATTATAAAATGATTTAGATAAGAATATTTACATTATGTCTAACGAGAAATCTATATAACGATTTAGTGATACTATTTGGTATGAGACATTCCATAACACTTTTTTGATTATTCAGTGGACTTGTTATATAGAGTATTGAAGGGTAAATGTGATGTATTAGCATTAAATAAAAAGATTAGTGACCATGATGGTATGGAGCATTAATGTTTTATTTATCTGGTTATCATTTACTCATGTATGACACATTGACATGGGGTTGAGAAGTATATTACTCGCTGCGGTGAATGCATATAGATGTCGTAGTCTATTACTAATCTACTAAAGCAATGTGATGTTGATACTGTCTGGCCATGTGTCGACGATATACTAAACGATGTGCCAATATAGATATTTATTAGTAGGTCAGTATTTACATAGTTGCGTACGTTGAAATCTATGTATAGCTGTAACGACTCATAAATCTACAATAAAAAAATAATGAATTTACATTTATCCAAAATAAAGAGGAACTTAGAGATATTAAATTTAAATTTAAATTTGGGATGCATTTTTTATTTTAAATTCAGGAAATTAAACGATCGTTAAAAGTGAAAATTTGTTCAATTTTAAAATATTGGTGTAAAACCAATTTATAAAACATGATAAAATATTGATTTCTGAAATATAAATATGTTACATGAAATTGTTCTGGAAAATATTATAATTTGAACGTCGACATTTGTTTCATTGAATTTCGATTTCATTAGCCTTGTTCAAATCAATTTATAAAATTGGTTAATGGTTAATAGAAATGTATATAACAAATATAACAAAATTGTATGCAAATAATAAATATAAGTATTCAATGTGTTATTCCATTCGTATTGATGCATTGATCGCAACAATACTTTATTTTGCTTGTTCGAACACTCAGTTTGGACTGTGGTGCAGTTTAAAGTATGAATTACAATGTACCCAATTAAATGGGCGTGCTCTATCTATTTAAGCCAGCTTAACAAATGAATCCAAATAAAAATAAAAATTAGTAAACTATGGACCTGCTCTCTTGTGATATCTTGAGTATGTGTGAATAAAGAACTTCGCATTTAAACTTGGCTTTATTAAACATAAATTTCTCATGAGGGTTGCCTCAAAAACCTCTTCACCTCTCCATTTCATATTTTCAAAACATACTCTATCTTCTTCTTGTTGAAACCAATTGTAACAACTCGGGTTTCGACAAACCGATTTTTGGTTTTTTCAAAAATCTCAATCTATTGAAACTCGAGTTGGTTTGCCTGGTATCCTATAAGAAAGATAGAGATAATAAATATATCAGCGCTCAATAAAACATCTTATAGTGGAATGGATAAAATATAATAATCAAATATAGCCTTACCGAAATAATAACAATGTATAACAAATGTTCAAGGACTACCAAGTCTCTGCCATAAACCTAACCTGTGGGGATGCTATGGGGAGGAGAGTATGAACACAAAGTTCTGGTGAATGGACAAATTTTACATTCTGAAATACCCCTACATATATCGTTCAGTTACATTTTCTTAATTATTAGGTTATATGGTTTAACTACACTCAAGGCTCTGCACTCACGTCATATTCATCTACTCCCTAGTAGATTAACCTAATATAGTATAAATGTAGATATAACTGACATCCCAAGGTACTCCCATAGTACCCTCCTCGTACGGTCTCCGCCATCATGGCACGGAAGCGTATACAACCTCTGTCCTACGCCAAACTGCATACGGAAATTTGTATCATTACGACACGTAATCACATAAAACTATCATCGTTATGTCACGCAAGCATACGGAATGTATGTCATGCAAAGACTTCTTCAAAAGCTAAGTGATGTGCCCCTATCAACCAGCCTAACATCCAATTTGGCTTGTCCCGCAACCAACGTCCTGATAGTGAAAGATTGTAGGTCTGTAGGTTTAGCTCTAGTCTTTCTGCATCCCACTAACTGTCGATGACCAATATCTGACGATTACTGTCCTTAATTTGGTCCTGATCAACCTATTCCACTGGCGATGCAAACTGCCGAATCACCCAATGCCATTTGCCACAGTCTTCTGGCTACCACAGCACAGTTGCAGTGAAGGTATACTCGCCGGATGGTACCGTACATGTAACACCCCACGTCCATTAATGTCACTCACGAAGGGAATGCATTAACTTCCATGGAGGTTATAAGTGAATATAGAACAGAAAAATTACAACAAGACAGATAGTAAATAGTACTTGGAAATCTAAAACTTCATTTTATTGCAGCGGAAATTAAACATGTTTGTTACATCATAAAACCATAGATCATAACCAAGTACAATATCCATCTTCATAAAAACAAAATACATAATCCCATTACATAAATAGCCATTAAAAAGATAACAAGCTGGACTTTACTTCAACGGTCCAAGCTTTCCAAAGAGAGATGAAGCAATTCAATCAAACTCCACTAGAGCTGGGCCCAACCTGAGGACCTGGAGGGGGAAAAAGGATAGAAATAGAGGGGGTCAGACATAAAGTCTGGCGAGTATGATAATTCTAACAATACTATTATCAAAATAACTAGACTAAGGCATAAGCTGGAAGACAAGTAAATGTCTATGAACTCTTAGGAAGATAAAGATAGCGTTTAAGATAACGTTAAAGATAACGGTAAAGGCACACCTAATTACTAACGAATGATTACTACACTGCACCGCACATTACTACACTGCACCACACCAGTCACCCTATTGTTTGATCCCACTTGCTTCACACAGAAACTTTATAAATAGCCTTACGTACCCCTAGCTGACTACATAGGTGTCGTCTGCCCCTATCTCCACTAGGTGTACCCCACTACCCACTTTCGATCGGCTCCCTACTCGTAGATACCCGTGCTGGCCCCACAGTGGGGTGTATCACTACCCTAAAGTGGCAACCCGATACAACTTGAGAATGCACGGCTTATACCTACACGATGCAACAACGTCTTATCTACCAGCCCGGGTTCACACACACATATGAAACCCGTTGGACTTGCGTTGCCACCGCTCCCCGCTTTGGCCTCTTACAGTCAAACCCAACATGCGTGTCCCGTCCTCGACTTGGGTCGAGCCCACAAAGATACGTTTGGGATACTGGTCGAAATGGGCCCCCACAAGCTACCCACCTAAGCTTGTCACTAATATATCCCACTTAACCCTCTTAGTCATGTTCATTTACATGTGTGTTTGGTTAAGTCTTACTAATCGTATTTCACATGCCACTAAGGGCACCCCCTAGATTTCTCATGCCACCCAAGGCACCTACTTAACCCCCATGTCCCACCTTACATGTTTATCTGGTTAAGTATTTCTTAATTCATTCAGGCCATAACCTCATAAAGACCTCTCACATTAGACTGGCATTTATGGCAGCTGGATTTGCCGGGCGGGTCCGGGCAGTCTTACACCATAAAAGAGTCTAACCTCGTGTCTTTACAACCGTTATGCTTTAGTTTAGGCCTAGGACCTCTCACATTGGGCTGACATTTGTGACCACTGGATTTACCGGGCGGACCGGGCAGGTTTACGTCACAAACGAGTCCAAACGAGTCCAACCTCGTGTCCTAAGCATTGATTAACACTTAAAATCTTTTACCCCAGTTTTAATAATTCCCTATTCAAATTATTAATTAAGTCAACTTTTAATGATGTCCATAATTGACTCAATTATGGCCATCCACTTATGGCATGCAAAATCATATCAATTGCACCCCAACTTTTTAATATTAATTCCTTAATATTACCCCTACCCCACGTTTATACATTCGCTTATTCAACGCATAATATAGGCTAGACTTGTATAGTCTAACACCTAGCACAAAGATAAATTATCACAACATATAGACAATTAAAATAAATCTAATCATAATAGGGGTGAAACTTCCATAAACTACACATGTTAAGGATCAAAAAGGTGTCAACTTGTTAAATGTCTCAATTTATATGATATGATCATAGCCCAAATCTATACATAAACTTGCATATGGGGTTTTTAGGCAACATAATGATGGTGTGAACTAGCATAGGATATCACATATGTCATAGCATAATTCTAGATGTCATAATAGATGTCTTGGTATATGTTCATAACTTTTCTAATCAATCTAACTTGCATATGTGACTTGTCATATAGATCAACATAACCCAAACATGATGATTTAATTAATATGAACTAACTAGCATAGATGGTAACATCATGGCCTTTTTAACATGTATGATTCATCACAACTTAGCATAGAAACTTTCAACATACATAACATCATCATAGCATGATTTACAACATATAAGATATCATCATCACATAACATTGGATTTACAATATACATGATAGCAAAAGGGGTTTACAACAACATATATGATAATTCACATCATCTACTCATAATCCATTCATAACTCAACCTAATTAAAATGATAATAATCTTGTTAAGATCATCATACTCACAATTTAGAGAAGAAAAGAGAGAGTTTTGCTTTGCTTTAGGGTTGAGAGAATTAGAATTGAATTAGCTTTTCTTCCTTCTTAGTTGGAGGCGGCTCCATTGATTTCCATGGCGACGGTAACTATTCTATTTTAATTAGGTTTAGGGTTAGCATTAGGATGTATTTATAGGTGTAGGAAGTTATTTAGGACCATTAGATTAACCCTGAACCATGAGAACCAATCAAATGCAAAATCTGCATTTGAGAGAATCGGCCCACGGGTTGACAGCCAAACACCCTGGATTAACCCCTAGTCGACCCAACGAGGCTCGGGTCGACCTCAAAAATGGGCCGGTTCGGTTATTCCCCCTCCCAATTCGCTATTTTGAACTTTTTCGCATATTTATTTATTTAATTTTTAATATATATATATCAATATATATATATTTCTCCGCGCAACCCATTTCACTTAATTCTTTTCTAAAAATTAAGTATACTCTAATTTGTGAATTTTAATGTTATAAAATAACGGGGTGTTACATTCTCCCCTCCTTAAAGGATTTCGTCCCCGAAATCTCCAAGTCAAGAAGAATGTATGTCCTACCATCTAATCGTCCATCTACTCAACCATCAAACACCAGCATCCATTTTCCTTAAAAGACTTCTAATGCTTTAATGTTTATATGCACAGTGTGTGTATATGTCCATATCCAATGCAAAATTAGGCAGTCTACTGATTCAGTCGACCTCCTTAGTGCAATTCATGATAGTGCCATGCGTCCAATATGTATGCAAAAGATTCCTAATGATACATATTAATTCTATATGCGTGCACAACCATCCACCCGAATGCAGCAACTATATGATAATACAACCATTATACATCCATTTTACTAAATACATCCATATATATGCAATATGCAATATGAAGTGACTGAGCCGATCTGGTGCCTAATAGTGTGTGTATATGCATCCACGAGCAACCACTAGCAAACACTTGCATCCACTTTGCATCCACCATACATAACATGTCTCAAACACATGTTTCAACCATAGGATTATCCTAACTAAAGGTCAAAGATACTAGCGAGAGGATATACTAAAGATAAGATAAGTACAAGCTAAGAGATAAAGGAGAAATTAAATGACATACCCTCAAAAAGAAAAGGGTATCGTGAACGCATCTTCTCTTCCGTCTCCCAAGTAGCGTTGCTCTCATCATCTCCCCATTGCACTTTGACTAGTCTGACCTCTCGATTCCTCAACCTCTTGATCTCCGACCCAAGAATGCGCGTAGGAGCTCGTCGAATTGTCACATCACGCTCTATCTCCACCTCTCTAAGCAAGCTCGGCTCTACCACTTCCGCGGTCTCGTGCAAGCACTTCCTCAAATGTGACACATGGAGTACGTCATGTACACCACTAAGTCTCTCGGGCAACTCCACTCTATACGCCATCCGTCCAATCCTCTCCTTAATAGGAAACGGCCCTACAAACCTTGGTGCTAATTTCCCAACGGACCCAAAGCGAACAACGTTTCGTAATGGAGACACTTTGACAAAGACCATGTCCCCAACTTCAAACTCGAGATCTGTCCTCCTCTTATCCGCATAAGATTTCTGCCTATCTTGCGCTGCTTTCATCCTCCTTCGAATCAAGTCGATCTTCTCCGAAGTCTCCCTAATCATATCGGGCCCAAGTAAGATCTTATCTGTAGATTCCCACCAACATGTAGGTAAACGACAAGGTCGTCCATATAGAGCTTCGAATGGTGCCATACCAATGCTGGACTGAAAGCTATTATTATATGCGAACTCAACCAATGGAAGATGCTCTTCCCATGTACCCCCAAAGTATAGGATACATAGCCTCAACAGATCCTCTAGAATGCGATTCACCCTCTCAGTCTGGCTGTCCGTCTGAGGATGATATGCGGTGCTCAAACATAACTGAGTCCCTACCGCCTCTTGTAAGCTTCTCCAAAATTCGCTAGTGAAAATAGGATCGCGGTCGCTCACTATGCTAGAAGGAACACCGTGCAAACGAACTATTTCTCGAACGTATACGGAAGCTAACCATGGAGCAGTCCTCTTACTCTTTACGGGAATGAAATGGGCGCTTTTAGTAAGTCTATCTACTATAACCCAAATTCTCGTATTACCCTTCCTTGATCGCGGTAACCCATCCACAAAATCCATCGAGACACTTTCCCACTTCCATAGTGGAACCTCCAATGGGTGAAGCAACCCACCGGGTTTCTTTTGCTCCGCTTTTACTTGTTGGCACACTAAGCATCTAGCGACATACTCGGCCACATCTTTCTTCATGCCGGCCCAAAAGTAAACTCTCTTCATGTCTTTGTACATCTTGTCCCCGCCGGGATGAATGGTCATCTTCGAATGATGTGCTTCGTCAAGAATAGTCTTCCTTAGGTCATCGTCTTTTGGTACACAAAGTCTACCGTCCCTACGTAACCAACCCTTATCGTCTAGGGTATACCTACGGAGATGGCTTGATGACTCCCCTCCTTTGAGTTTTTCTACTAACTCAACCAACTGCGGGTCGTCTCGCTGTGCCTCGCCAATCCATCCCAAAAGCGTAGGTCTGACCTCCAAGGATGCTAGCAAACCGGGTACGAAGTCAACAGAAGGTCTAAAGTCAAACATCGAAATGAATTCTAAACTTCGCCGCTCAACAAACAAAGGACTTAAGGATAACCTTTTTCTACTTAAGACGTCTGCCACCACGTTACCCTTTCCAGGGGTATATGCTATCTCAAAGTCGTAGGATGCTAAGAACTCCATCCACCTTTGCTGCCTTAAGTTCAAGTCCTTTTGAGAGAATAGGTATTTTAAAGATTTGTGGTCAGTGAATAGTTCGAATTTCTCGCCAAGAAGATAATGACGCCAAGACTTAAGCACGAAAACAATAGCGGCCAACTCTAGGTCATGTGTAGGATAATTTTTCTCATGCGCTCTCAACTGCCTTCCACCATAGGCTATTACCCTACCCTCTTGCATTAAGACTGCGCCTAGTCCTGTCCCACAAACATCAGTATAAACAGTAAATGGCTTACTCCCGTCTGGCAATACTAAGACTGGGGCTGAAGTCAAAGCTCTCTTCAAACGTTGGAACGCATCATCATAATCTACGTACCATGTGAAAACTAGGTTCTTCTTCGTCAAGCGTGTCAATGGAGCTGATATCTTTGCGAAGTCTTTGATAAACTTCCTATAGTAGCCAGCCAACCGCAAGAAACTTCTCACTTCGGTAGCATTTTTAGAGACCTTCCAATCTTGGATGGCCATCACCTTCGCGGGATCTACAGCTATCCCTTCTTTGGAAACCACGTATCCTAAGAACCGTACTTCCTTCCTCCAGAAGTGACACTTAGAAAATTTAGCCTTAAGGCTATGCGCTCGTAGAGTCTCCAACACTTCCCTAAGATGTAGGGCATGCTCTTCTTCATCCTTAGAAAAGATCAAGATGTCATCTACAAAGACTACCACAAACGTTTCTGACCCTTGAAATGGTTTTCCACCCATAGCCTTGAATTCCTTGCACGTCTTTGCAAAAGTATCTACGCGAGGAGGAGGAGGTGGAACGTGTGCAACTGGTGGTGGAGGAACATTGGCTGGACCTGCAGTGCCCTAGCCTCTAATAACCTCCTATACCATCCTGGTATCGTTACACCGTCGGGTAGATTAAGATCTTCAGCCATGCTGAAACGAAAAAGGAAAGATTCAAAATGGAGAATCGAAAGATAAAGATATGTGCCTATTGGGGATTATGTTTTTCTTAAAATCTTTTCTCTTTAAATTTCTCATTAAAACATGTTTTTGAAAACACTTCTTCCAAAAATAACTATTTTTCTAAAGTATTTTTATATGTTGTGGTAACCTTAGGCTCTGATACCACGTGTAACACCCCACGTCCATTAAGGTCACTCACGAAGGGAATGCATTAACTTCCATGGAGGTTATAAGTGAATATAGAACAGAAAAATTACAACAAGACAGATAGTAAATAGTACTTGGAAATCTAAAACTTCATTTTATTGCAGCGGAAATTAAACATGTTTGTTACATCATAAAACCATAGATCATAACCAAGTACAATATCCATCTTCATAAAAACAAAATACATAATCCCATTACATAAATAGCCATTAAAAAGATAACAAGCTGGACTTTACTTCAACGGTCCAAGCTTTCCAAAGAGAGATGAAGCAATTCAATCAAACTCCACTAGAGCTGGGCCCAACCTGAGGACCTGGAGGGGGAAAAAGGATAGAAATAAAGGGGGTCAGACATAAAGTCTGGCGAGTATGATAATTCTAACAATACTATTATCAAAATAACTAGACTAAGGCATAAGCTGGAAGACAAGTAAATGTCTATGAACTCTTAGGAAGATAAAGATAGCGTTTAAGATAGCGTTAAAGATAACGGTAAAGGCACACCTAATTACTAACGAATGTTTACTACACTGCACCACACATTACTACACTGCACCACACCAGTCACCCTATTGTTTGATCTCACTTGCTTCACACAGAAACTTTATAAATAGCCTTACGTACCCCTAGCTGACTACATAGGTGCCGTCTGCCCCTATCTCCACTAGGTGTACCTCACTACCCACTTTTGATCGGCTCCCTACTCGTAGATACCCGTGTTGGCCCCACAGTGGGGTGTATCACTCCCCTAAAGTGGCAACCCGATACAACTTGAGAATGCACGGCTTATACCTACACGATGCAACAACATCTTATCTACCAGCCCGGGTCCACACACGCATATGAAACCCGTTGGACTTGCGTTGCCACCGCTCCCCGCTTTGGCCTCTTACAGTCAAACCCAACATGCGTGTCCCGTCCTCGACTTGGGTCGAGCCCACAAAGATACGTTTGGGATACTGGTCGAAATGGGCCCCCACAAGCTACCCACCTAAGCTTGTCACTAGTATATCCCACTTAACCCTCTTAGTCATGTTCATTTACATGTGTGTTTGGTTAAGTCTTACTAATCGTATTTCACATGCCACTAAGGGCACCCCCTAGATTCCTCATGCCATCCAAGGCACCTACTTAACCCCCATGTCCCACCTTACATGTTTATCTGGTTAAGTATTTCCTAATTCATTCAGGCCATAACCTCATAAAGACCTCTCACATTAGACTGGCATTTATGGCAGCTGGATTTGCCGGGCGGGTCCGGGCAGTCTTACACCATAAAAGAGTCTAACCTCGTATCTTTACAACCGTTATGCTTTAGTTTAGGCCTAGGACCTCTCACATTGGGCTGACATTTGTGACCACTGGATTTGCCGGGCGAGTCCGGCCAGGTTTACGTCACAAACGAGTCCAACCTCGTGTCCTAAGCATTGATTAACACTTAAAATCTTTTACCCCAGTTTTAATAATTCCCTATTCAAATTATTAATTAAGTCAACTTTTAATGATGTCCTTAATTGACTCAATTATGGCCATCCACTTATGGTATGCAAAATCATATCAATTGCACCCCAACTTTTTAATATTAAATCCTTAATATTACCCCTACCCCACGTTTATACGTTCGCTTATTCAACGCATAATATAGGCTAGACTTGTATAGTCTAACACCTAGCACAAAGATAAATTATCACAACATATAGACAATTAAAATAAATCTAATCATAATAGGGGTGAAACTTGCATAAACTACACATGTTAAGGATCAAAAAGGTGTCAACTTGTTAAATGTCTCAATTTATATGATATGATCATAGCCCAAATCTATACATAAACTTGCATATGGGGTTTTTAGGCAACATAATGATGGTGTGAACTAGCATAGGATATCACATATGTCATAGCATAATTCTAGATGTCATAATAGATGTCTTGGTATATGTTCATAACTTTTCTAATCAATCTAACTTGCATATGTGACTTGTCATATAGATCAACATAACCCAAACATGATGATTTAATTAATATGAACTAACTAGCATAGATGGTAACATCATGGCCTTTTTAACATGTATGATTCATCACAACTTAGCATAGAAACTTTCAACATACATAACATCATCATAGCATGATTTACAACATATAAGATATCATCATCACATAACATTGGATTTACAATATACATGATAGCAAAAGGGGTTTACAACAACATATATGATAATTCACATCATCTACTCATAATCCATTCATAACTCAACCTAATTAAAATGATAATAATCTTGTTAAGATCATCATACTCACAATTTAGAGAAGAAAAGAGAGAGTTTTGCTTTGCTTTAGGGTTGAGAGAATTAGAATTGAATTAGCTTTTCTTCCTTCTTAGTTGGCGGCGGCTCCATTGATTTCCATGGCGACGGTAACTATTCTATTTTAATTAGGTTTAGGGTTAGCATTAGGATGTATTTATAGGTGTAGGAAGTTATTTAGGACTATTAGATTAACCCTGAACCATGAGAACCAATCAAATGCAAAATCTGCATTTGAGAGAATTGGCCCACGGGTTGACAGCCAAACACCCTGGATTAACCCCTAGTCGACCCAACGAGGCTCGGGTCGACCTCAAAAATGGGCCGGTTCGGTTATTCCCCCTCCCAATTCGTTGTTTTGAACTTTTTCGCATATTTATTTATTTAATTTTTAATTTTTATATATATATATATCAATATATATATATATTTCTCTGCGCAACCCATTTCACTTAATTCTTTTCTAAAAATTAAGTATACTTTAATTTGTGAATTTTAATGTTATAAAATTACGGGGTGTTACAGTATAGACCAAATCTCTATGGGTACAGCCAGAAGCCTACCACAGAGGACCATCATGGAATACCTTAGCTTGTCCCGTAGAAGCCATGAGTTTCCCTCCAATTCAGTAGAACAATCTGATGTATGTGCTCCTCTCGTGTCTTCAGACACCGCAATGATCTATCCCTTTGGATTCTTCACCTTCTTGTGTATGGACTAGTCCAAGTGCATCAGGTCATTGTGTTATTAGATTCTACATCTAATCTTTTAGTCGTGCGCTTACTTTACCTTATCACATAGGTAATTAACTTGATTATCCACATATTCACTTTTTATTTAAGTTACTTGGTTTATTAGCTCACAATTGGCTGCTTACTTTCTTTATTCGGCCTTATACCACCGGAGCGGACTTCCACTTATTATTTATTTCAATTACTAGAGTTTAGAGTTTCAATTATAAGTCTACTAGTAATAAGCTTACTTTATTCTTTCTTATTTAATCATCACCTTATCTCACACTGTTATCACAACCATGTCGTGAGTTTTACTTGTTAGCTTAGTTACATTAACTAAGGTTTATTAGTAAGTTCTCTTCTTGTTATTGATTATAACCTATGTTATAATTCCACATGTCCGTAGGACAAGGCTACTTATTAAATTTCATTCTCATTCAAATAATTAATTATAATAAGTTATATTCCTCGTTCATCACATTTTACTTAGGTTTCTTAACATCAACCAAACTTTTACTGTTGTAACATTCATTTATTTACCGTCTTGTATATTCTCATTATTTCAGGAAAATATTTCACACACCTCATTAGATTGGTTAGCAGAAAGATGTAAAGATCCATTTCCATAACGCATATCAATCAAGATTCGTAGTTGCAAACAATTTCTTTTACATACATATATAGTTTATTTGATTGGTGTGCAATACGATAAAAGAATCCATATTTCACACTAATCTCTTTTTCCTTTCTTTTCTTGCAACTACGTTCACAGTAATTTTCCCGTTGTGGAAATGTATCCATCTTTTCCAAAATCTTACTAACTCGGTCCACTACTGATTTTCTCCTTTTTATTTTCTAAGTTAGATGTTAATTCCTGTTTTTCATTTACCGTTTCTAATTACTGTAAATTTCTATATAAAATAAGCATATCCATTCTTCTACCATTATTTCCACAATTCACTTTTTCAACATATCAATTCATTACTGAATAGCAATCTCAAGAACATATGCATAATTATTATCATATTTACCATTTCAGTATTACAGTAATTCTTAACACGAACAGAGAATTAACAGAATAAATTTGTATAACAATAATATTCTTAACGTACTTTGAAATAAATTATATTGTATTTACCACAAATTTCAATTATTTGTCACATTAATAATTACGGGTAATGTAAACGATAAATATACCGTTACCAAAAGGTATAATTTAAATACACTCATGGGACTGCTTTCCAATCCTTGAACCTGATTCATATATGTTATTTCGTGGTTTTCCTAATTGAATCTAATATTAAAATGACCACGGATTTCCAAATTTGATGTTAAAAAAAGAAAGGATTTCTAATAATTCAGATTCACGGAATTTACCTCACGTAGATAAGAAATCTAAACACCTATATTGTAGATCTATAATTTTGGTCTTCAAATCTTGTATCAAAATTCTTAAAAACTAATATTCTAATTTCTGAAAGATTTGGGGAAGAAAGAAAATGGCAGAGTTTGGCATTGTCTTAGAAAATATGAGTTGGAGGCTGGGCTCTGCTAGTCTATTTATAGGTGTACAGGAGACTGGTCTATCGGATTAAATAAAACAAAATTCGAAACGTACAAGTGGAAAATATAACGTTAAATAACCTAGGCCATTAACATTAATTTTTCCTATATTAATTTCTTGTTTAATGTTGCTAATAACGTTTCTTTTTGAATATTGCTTATGCAATTTATATTCTTACATTCGTAATGTATATCCAACATTTGAATTCCAAACTTATGCACATATATATGAAGTATAACTCTTCAAATCTTTGTCCATTAATAGCTGCTCGATTAATGTTATAATTAACATCATCAATTCATTGATTTCTTCCTTTTAATAAATATTCTAATTTAAATTCATCTATCTTCTTGTTTATTTTTCATTCATTATACATTTATTACTTTCAATCCTTAAATTATACTGTAATTTTGAATTTATGTGTACATATCTACGCACAATATCATTTCTTTTCAAAATTCAAACGGAGTTATGCCGACATTTATTTCTTGCTCATTTTTATTGTTTGTAGGTTACTTTTGGATTTCATATTCTTATATATATATATATATATATGTATATGTATGTATGTATGTATGTATGTGTATATATATAGACATACAAACACACATACACATATATACACATATATGTATATATATATATATATGCATACTCACCTATGTATATAGTTTCTCTTATATGTACATTTATATATATTTTTCTCTTAGAATTTGTATTTCTTTAGTTGTCCCTCTAAAATGAAAAATACAACGTTAGCGGGACTCGAACGTGCACCACTCACATAGGAGAGACATGCCTTTACCAACTGGACTACACAAGCATTTGTTCACAAGACTAAATACATTAGCAGTCATCGTTCTTATTAGTGTTCTTCTTGTATCTTCTTTTTCACGTTTGTTCTAATACTTCATTTAAAGATATCTTTTTTTATTTTCAATCCCATTTTTGCAAACCATAGGTCTAAATTGATCAGAAAATCGCCACAGACATAATGAAGCTACTCACGTGACCAAATTCTAAAAATTATCCAAATTTTGATTTTATTATTTAATTGAAAATGCGAGGTGTTACATTCTACCACCCTTAGGAAATTTCATCCCCAAAATTTGGTAAGAGTAAAATTAAGTAATACCTCGTATAATTTAAAACCATCATGTGTGCATCCAATTTTGCAATCATTCGCGCTCTAATGCAAGTGCAATACAACATAATAATACATGAATGCAATGAATGCCTAAGTAGTACCTTCTATATGAATGCAAAGTTTTCTTGAAAGCCTTTTTTGAAAACAAGATGCATACATTTAAATATACTGGCAATTTCCTTGTGAATGCAATATTTTAAAAATCAAAATACTATTTTTTTTCATCCAATTTTTCATATACAGTTACAGAGCAAGAGCGCAGTTCATCCAATTTTTGCATCCAAATCCTACCAACCAACTTTAAATTTTCGAATTACAAAAAAGTCTAATTTTTGGAATTCGATTTCTTATGTTACAAAAAGATGGAAAACGGAAAATTTCTCGTCTTCCATTTTTCTTTTTATGTACCTTTCCGTGTATAATTGGATTTCATGTAACTATTATATAAAAATTTCCTAGCTTCCTATCCAAGCACAGTTTACATAAGAAAGTTCTGTTTGTTATAAAATTCCTTTTTCAAATTACTTTGGAAAATCCCTTTTTTTCTATTTCTCCGAATTTTTCATTTTTCTCAATTGCTATATTTGTTGCTTTATTTTTGCAGATGTCATCGTTGTTTATTTTCTTTTATTTATGTCATTACCTTTTTACTTAGCTTATTTAACTTATCCCACCAATCTAAGCTTAATTTAAAATAAGCATCTTAACTCTTTCAAAACTAAAATAGGAAAATAAGCACACTACACAACTACAACCAAGGGCTAAGAATCCAAGGGCTATGTCTCTACTGATAAGGAAAAGTCCGAACCACATGTTCTAAACAATTTGCTTGCCTTTTACCACCTACTTGTCACAACCAGCCATTATTGTGTACTAACAGTCTTTTCCAATGTAATGTCCCGTTTTTAATCGACTTTGTTTAATAATAATTTGTAATTAAAAATGAGTTGGTTAAAATAAAATGAAATTAAAATATATAGTAACAAATTTAAATAACTTTTTAATTAGAATTTGGTTCTTTATTGCTTAAGAAAAGTAAAGATAACCTTTTATATTAAAATACAACATATGTTGTTGAGTGTAAAAACATGTGTAAGGTCACATGTTGAAAAACAATACATGTACGTAACCTGTAAAACATTTATGTAATCTTTTAAAATTAAAATAATGTCTCAAAATATGTTTAAGTGTATACATATATTTATGGATATATGTTTGAAGCAATGAAGGGTCTGAAGCTAAAACCTTAGACAAATTTGCTGCGCATTTAGAAGAAAAACAACACAAACTGTATATACATGTGGTTTTGTAGTCCAATTTGTCAGCATAAATCAGATTCTTGCTGCATAAGCATAGCAGTACAAATCTTAATGTGAAAACACACCTGATTTGCAGCAAACCAAATAAGGATATGGATGCACATATTGTAAACCCTTTTCTATACACAACTATACAAATTTTTAATGGAATGTGTTATGTAATCTCCTTCAAAGATCATAGTGTAAACTCAAAGGGATGTTTACCTAACCTAGTCTAACCCCTAGGTGCTATAGCAAATATTTATAAACAACAACTTTTAACATATTTTATCACAACTAAACATTTCATCCCTGAGAACGTTTCGCTGCAGGCGTTTAATTGATTTGGCCATTGGAAAAGAAGTAATGCTTCTATAAACTGAGCATTGGTACCCATTTGTACAAAGTAGGGTATATTTTATTTCGACCTAGTATGTGATTTTTGAAACCTAAAGAAAACAAGGGATGAAGCCTGAACTTTAAATGTATTATCATATGTTTTATATGTAGGGTAAAACTCTTACAACCATTTAATGAACCAAATATTTTGATGCTAAATTTTGCCTATAAATACAACCTTAAGCCATACTTCCCTCACGCAAAAACAATTGAGCTAGTGAAGATCAAGTACAACAGGAAAATATAAGAATAGAGTGACATTAATAGGTGAGTAAACCTATTCTTTCTTCAAATTTTTATACATATATATAGTAATACTCAAGTATATATATGAATCACTGGTCTAGATGATGGTATTAGTTGTCATTCAAACCCAGGAACTAAACTAAGTAAACCATTTATTCAATTACTAGCTATTTATGTGGTGAGTAAACACATTTTTATCCTCTGTTAAACCTTTGTTTTGATTAATATTGAATGATCACAAGTATTTAGTTGCATGTATATGGTGTATTATTTATAAACACTTGCCTGTTAATTGATGTTGGCATAAAACACTTTGTGAATGAACATGAAAACAGTCCCTGTAATCATTTATATACAGAAGCCAATTACCGTAGCATAAATCCAAACAAGCTTTTAACATTTAGTTTCTACTTGAAGTTGTTCACACATATCTCTAGTCTATAACAAAAATTGTTTCAGGTTGTATAATTTTGTATACCCTTCAATATAACTAATTCCCTGTAATCAATACTAAAATACATGAATCCTGGACCAACAACGAATCATGTTTCAGATATATAGATGGGATGGCAAGGCGAAATGATGAATTTTTAGTACAAATTTTCTGATTTTTAATTAAGTGGTGGACGAGAAATCTTGGGATGAACGGAAATGCATTCTTGGCAAATTCTGACGATAAACACAATCGGAGTTCATAGCGTAAGGTGAGGAGTGACGTATGAGGTCGCTGGTAATGGGAAAAATGCTAAACGATTTTATTATAACGTGATTTGAGAGAATGAGGAGGAAATAGGGTTAGTAAGTAATGGCGTGCATCACTCGATGATCATCAAAACCGCATCGCCACCATGGAACAGAAGGACTGAGCACCTGGGGGAAACTATTCTGTTAGTCATCACCGAGATGTAGACAGGGTCCTGCCTGTTCTGATGGCCAGAGGAAGTGACTGGAAGGTTTTTCTTGGATCGCTTTGTTTTGGTAGAGTGGAGCTAAACAGTGAAAACACTGTAGAGGTGGTGGAAGGTCACTGCGAGCAAGAGAATGAAATCAGTGACCAACAGGGGATGTGTGACGATGATCATAACAATGAGTTGATGAGGCATGAATGTGTGCATGTGCACGGGTGTACTGTATGTACATTGCGTGTTCCAGGATCTAGGTACGTTAGGGATTAGGGAAAAAGAGTGATCACACAGGTTGATCACATATTTTCGGTGACAACACCTTGGCCGATCCAGCTTTAACATGAAAAAAATAAGAGAGAAAAGAGTGCAAACAAGTTAAAGAGAGGGACAACAAGAATAAGGTAGGAAGGAAAGATTGTAAAGAAAGGAAGCACGAACTAGCAGGGAAAGAGTGAGAAGGGAAACGATGGTCACGGGCAAAAATTGGGATAAATAAAAGAACAGGAGAAAGTGTAACACCCCGTATTTTCTGAGAATATTAAAATAACAAATTAAAGAATAATTTATTTGAAAAAGAGGAATGAGAAAAGAATGATGTTTAGCATTGTTCTAAGGTTGGTAAGCAAAAGACTTAGTAGCTCATTTGGTTAGAACATGCGACTTGCATACAAGAGGTACAGAGTTCGATCCCCGCCAGCACCATATTTTTGTTTTAGGGAAATGGCTAAAAAGTGGCTTAGTGTGAACGCAGTTCAAAAAGTGGTTTAGTGTGAAAATGGTTAATTATGAAGAAGTTATTAAGCCATGAAGTTTGTATGCATATGAGAGAAATATATATATATATACATATATAAATTAAATAAATAAATATTCAAAAAAAAGTTCAAAACAGCGAATCGGGAGGGAGAATAGCCGAACCGCACCATTTTTGGAGTTGACCCGAGCTTCGCTGGGTTGACTAGAGGTCAATCCAGGGTGTTTGGCTGCCAACCCGTGGCCCGATTCGCCCTAAGGGATGATATGGCATCTGAGTGGTCCAGATCAGTTCTAGGGTTAATCCTAAGGCCTAAATAACTTCCTACACCTATATATACACCATAAGACCTAACCCTAATTCATAAATATTATCTATGACACCATTATGCTGTCAAATTCTCTCTTAAACCCTAGCCGCCGCCTCTAAATCAAATCTCAAGTGTTCAACTTCAACTCAAATTAAAGATTAGAGCTTCTACAACAATTCAAGAAGATAAATCAGCAACACCGCAACGTTTCTACACCAATTTCAGTGCATAATTCTATTCTTTAACCACGAAAGGTGAGTACGGTGATTTTCACAATATAATGGGATTAAAAGTAACATGATGAAGTTGTAAAGAGGATTCATATGTATGTATGTAATTTAAATCTCATCCAAGTCTTCACCTTTTTGATTCATGTCATCATATGCCTATGTTTCTATGTAAAGTTCATACCTTTTATCAGTTTATTCATGTTGAATCTGTCATTATGCCTCTATGCCAGTTTACATGCCCCTTTATTTCATGATGTTGTGTTAATTCCAATTTTATGTGATTTGATTCTCTCTTCTTATCCCTATTCCTTTTATTTTTGGATCTAGGCTACCTTTGAGCCTATATTAAAAATACGCGCGAATGCGAATACGTGGGAACGATGGGAATATGTGAAATATGGAAAATTGTATGTTATTGGATATTTTGGATAATATGTGAAATTGGCATATTTGGGTATGAATTACATGGGATTGATGAAATTGCCTATAATTGTAAATTTGTAATTGAGGCTAATTAATATGTAATTAGTGACAATTTAGAATAAGCAATATTATAAACATGATTACATGTTTAATTGGATATACATGACATGAAAATTGGGTATGGGTGAAATACGATTATTAATAAACCTTTGACACGAGGTTAGGCGCAATTGTGGCGTAAGACTGCCCGGAACCGCCCGGCAAATCCAGCTGCCACAATTGGAGGTCTAATGTGAGAGGTTAAAGGAATGAATTGTAGGCGTAATGGTTAATGACACGAGGTTAGACCCGGTTTGTGGCGTAAGACTGCTCGGAACCGCCCGGCAAATCCAGCGGCCACAAAGTGTTCGGTCTAATGTAGGAGGTCATGTACCGTTCGTCATAAGGAATGAATTAAGGAATACTAACCATAATAAGACATGGGTATGGTTAGAGGGTTAAGTGGGGTGACATGTAAATATGGACTTAACCGGAATAAGATAAGACATGTAAATTATGACATGTAAGTATGGACTTAACCGTAGCATGTGTAAGACATGGACATTTAAATTAAAATGGTTAAGTGGGAGAAAAACCTAGTGGGGACCAAGCATAGGTGGGAGGCTTGTGTCGTATGGGGACCCGTTTCAACCAGTAACCCATTTGAGTATCTACTTGGGCCCGGTACTAGGCCGGTGTTGGGGCACGCTTACTGGACTTGAATGTAAGAGGTTAAAACGTGAATAGCGGTGGCAACGCAAGTCCAACGGGTTCATGTGCGTGCATGGGTCCAGGCTGGTAGGTAAGACGTTGTTGCATCGTGTAGGTATGGCCGTGCATTTTATGTTGGTATCGGGGTTGCCACTTTGGGGAGTGATACACCCCACTGTGGGGCCAGCACGGGTGCCTACGGGGTTTAGGGAGCCGATCGAATGGGTAGGGTAAGGGTACCTTAGCGGTGGTAGGAGCAAGCCGGCACCTACGATAACAGCTAGGTACAAGTAACTACCGAGTTTGTCATGTGGGTACAGTTAGTGGGAAGGGATCAACCTTTAGTAAATAGAGACTAGTAGATATGTGGTGTAATTAAGTAATGTGGTGTAACTTAGCAAAAGTGCGGTGTAACGAAATACATGTTGGTTGAGTTGGATAGTCCTTTGGGTGCTAGTCTGATGTTGACTTCGGTCTTCGGGGTTAGTACTTGGAGGGTTGTTCGCTTAGCCAAGGTGTAGGATTGTCTTAGTACTTAGGAACGGAATCATCTGGTCCATCCTTTTTGTCTACCTTATCTATGTTACAGCCATATCATGCTGCCTATTTATGTCTTGATCATTTACCTTACCTATTATTTGTTAAAATTACTAGACTCGCCAGACTTTATGTCTGACCCGTTTTATTTCCACCTCTTTTCTTTCCTTCCCCCCCTCCCCTCAGGTTTGCAAGGAGGGAATACTACAGCTTAGGGCCAATTTCTTTCAGTTGCATGAAGAGAGTAGATGTATCGATTTGGACTCTCTCATCTTTATGGCTTTTCTTATGCTCAGTGGGGATTTATGCATTTATGTTATTTAAGTATTTGCTTCTTTATGTACTTTGAAGTTTTTGGAAAAGACAATTGATCCTGTTGTAATGGTTTTTGGAGACTACTTATGTAAGCTTGTTTTGAAGTTATGATGCTATAAAATAAGTTTTATCTTCCGCTGTGTTTTATTTATTTATTCTTGTAATTTATCTGTTCTATACTACTATAACGCTTCATGACATTAATGCATTCCATTTGTGAGTGACATTAATGGCCATGGGGTGTTACAGAAAGGGTCGTGGCCTATAGATGTTGGGCCTGGGCTTTAAACAAAAATAAATAAACAAAGGAAATTAGAAAGAAGGGCATTGGGTTGAAGTTATTGGGCCAGTGAGTAAGGCTGCGGGCTGAGTTAAAGAAATGAAGAAGTGAAGAAAAAGGGAAATAAAAGGGAGGAAAGAAAATTGAAAGGAAGGAAAGTGGAAATTAAATTTAAGAAAAAAAGGGATAGGAATTCTAGACGATAAGATAAAAGTTTTCTTTAATTATATTATTTATTATTTAGGATATTTACTAAAAAAGGAAATAAATAAAAAGGTTTGTATAAAGGTTTTATGACTAAGGAAACCTGAAAGGAGAAGATGTAGGCGACCAGACAGGATCATTGCAAGCAGGGTCGTACTTTGTTAGATTTAACAAAATTATTTAAACAAATAAATAGGATTTAATTTCTTTTGAAAAATGAAATACGAATTTCATTAAATATAAAAACCAGATAATCAGTTCAAGGACGTTTTATAGTAATCAAATGAATGAGGTCGTATCATCAGTAATACGGTGATATAACAAATATTTAAAACATTGTTTTAATCTATAATCAGCCTAGATTGATAGATATTTTTTAAAGTAAGTAATGATTTAAAAGTTGAATTAACTAAGTATCGAAATTCATGAGCATGGTTGAGATTAAATGAGTTCAGAAGCAAGGACATTTGCAATCCAAAGCAAATAACGTGAGGAGCAAATGTTTTGCAGCTAAGAATGGTTGTAAAGAGAAATTGACTGACCAATAACGATGGGAGTATTCTGAAGTTTAGAAAATAAAATAATAATGAACTGAAAGGAAATGTCATATTTAGAATCGATTAAGTTAAAGTTGGGAAAGTTTCATTATTTTCCAGTAGATTTAAATAAATTATATAAAATAATTGTCGTAATTAACGAACTAACATTGCCATGTGCGAAGCACGTGCCTTCCAGTTAGATAAATAAATGATGTGTGTATAATTGTTTATTTACATTATTGTATTCATTTCCGTGTGCGAAGCACAGGCCTTCTAGTTAGAAAATTTAATGATATAATAAAGTAAAGATTTTATACAGATCAGTTTCCTTAAGTATCGTCTGACTTTAAAAGATATAAGCTGATCGTTTCGAAGAGTTCGGAATTTATATTCCACTTCGATTCGATTTATACATCGCGTATCAGAAATTATTGATGATAATTGAAGATGGAGATATGCAAGGGCTATTTTAGTGCCTTCGGTTTGTCCAATCCCAGGACAAATTGTATGGACGAATGTCTGACAGAGTATTTCCAACGGTCACGCCCTTTGATTTTTACGAATATACCAAGTTGGTGGGGAGAAGGTAATTTCTCTTTATTTTACACCCAGTGTGTATTTTATAATCAATATGTGATTACGGATTTGACAATGTGGTATTCAAAGTGAACGGTGGACAGGTGCTCTAGAAGATAACGTTGGCTCAAGCCTCACAACCAGGAAATGACCGAAATCGGGCGGGCAGCATGGCTAGGTAGGTCATTCCCAAGCAGGGTGTATTGCCACTCTCTAGAGAAATTCCTTTTTGTCTTCTCATCTATATTACGCTGCTGCGGCATTCGGTAGCGGTTGCTGATTACAACCGTGGGGTGGTAATATATTCGCTACACTCAAGCTAAATGAGTGGGCAGTCATATGTGGCCGGGTTGTAAGACATTCTTGTTGAACCCCAGTGTATCCCCTCTAGAGTACACTGATCGGCAGGTGGTCCCATACCTTGTCTATTGGAATCCAATCTCCAATAAGAGCCCACGGATTTTGATTTTATATTATATATATGTGGAGGGTGAGATGCAAGCGTTCCGTTGGTTTTTGTTTTGATAAAAACTATTATAATATCAGATGACTTTGATATCAAAAATGTTTTGGGTTATAGTAAGGTAAAAACCGTCCATGTTTATGTGTGGGCTGGTCTTACTATTATCTTTCCTTTCAAAAGGTTTTCGAACGTTAAATCAATCTGTTCTCATAAGAGAATAACCCGTTCTGTGTTAAGAATTGATCATTTGAACTGTTTTAAAATTGTTTACTCACACCAGTCCCCTGACTGACCCAGAGTTTATTTTTCTGTGTTTTCCTAAACTCTTGGGGTACTCATAACAATTGTTATGAGTAGACAAGTGATCCAGTTAGTCAATGGAAATATAATGGAGTATTTTGGATTGGAAATCATGGAGTCAGCTTATTAGTTATATCTATATCTAAGTATCAAGTTTTTGCGTTGTATTGGGCCCTAATCATGTATGATAAAATATTCTGATGAAGTGTTCTATGATGTATTAAAATCTGATATGTAATATATTGTGAAATATTATATTTTGTTGAAATTCCGCTGTGGGATTCTGATGTTCTTGTTTAGTTCGATTCTCTATCTATTTCTTTCTCTTTATTAATGACACGACTTCTGAGGTCATCGAAAGTTGGGCCGTTACATCCAAGCAACAACCTTGGCTCTATGGTGCTTACGCACTCTATGAGAATTTACTATTATTCCAAAACAATTCTCGCTATTTACTTTACAATTTCAATAATATTCCCCATCTACCAACTCCATGAATTAAAAACATGGTTTGGCTTTATCACTTTTTTTTTAAATTAAAAGCTTCAAAATTTTATTTTTCTTCATTAAAACTTACTTTTGATAAAGCATAAAAATGACGTCTCATAAAAAAAACTTTTTTTTAAATCACAAAAACTGGAGTGGACAAGGACAACTATTTATCAATTAATTTCATAACCATTCATTTTAATATGTTAATTCAATTACTTACAACTAGGTGTTGATCTCTTTTGGCATAGCCGGCCGGTTTTTATAGTGTTCTGTAACACTCTTTTATTATGACTAATAATAAAATTATAATTTGGTATAGGTGACTGTAGTTAGCAATAAGCTAATTCGGTTTTTGAGGTGGACCGTCCACCGTCAACGACATTTATAGTGGGCCATCCAGTGAATCTAAACTAGATTACAGTCCAGGAACTAGCTTAAGTAACTAGACTACCATAAACGGTTTTTAAGGTGGTCCATCCACCATTGCTCTACGCAGGGAGTCACATTGTGAAAATTACATATGTATAGTATAAAGTACAAGAGACAAGCATAGGCTTGGATACATAGCATCGAGCCACTCAAAAATCAAAGACCAGCTCGCAAAAGGAAACGCAGTCCTTATCACATCCTAGGCAGCCTAGGGATATTACATGTGAGCTTTACGTGAAGGGCATGAATAGTGCAACAACCATAGATGGATTTGAACATGTATAAACTGCAGTGGCAAAAGTCGAGCATAGCTTCCATGGATTGCCGAACAGGATGACAGAGATAAAGGATCCAGATCATCATAAGGTCTAAACAATCCAAAACCCCACATAATTTACATAGCAAAGAACAATCTTCTGCTCAACAACAAAAAGCGGAATACAAACAGAGCATATCTAGAAAGCAGATCTAACACCAAATGAGCAGCAACAAAGTTCAATGCTATATTAACGATGCTCATTGGTGAAAAACCAATCATAAATCCAAACAGACAACTCGGTTGAAACCAGCAACGTGAAAAACACTACCGAACATAACACGATTTGCAAAGTGCAAAGCACTTGAATACATATTTAAGATCCGAGATCCAATCATCACAAAACAAACCAAACACCCCCATAACTCGAAAATCAACCAAGGCGCAACTGTAACACTAGACAACCAACAAGACTCAACCACACTGAAAGCATTGAAAACCCAGTTACCAAACTGACCCATTACTGACAAACTAGGTGTTAATTTCTAAACTTAACCCAAACATCAACTCTATTCTAAATTTTAACAACTTATTTTGTCAACTCTACGAAGTTTATGTCAAAGAAATTGTCAAAAATTTATGTCAAAAGAATAGAGATTTTTTATAATTTTCCTTACCAAAAATTTTAAATTTTGACAAAATAATGCATTTTCTATGTTTTCTTATTTAATTCTTTCATACTTTATAACTAAAAACTAGTGAGCTATACATGCTTTATAATGTACACATTTTTATGAATTCATTTTAGATAAAAATATTATAAGAAATCACTATTTCCAAAATCTACTCCACTTTTCCCCAAAACTCAGTATGTACTTTTCAAATATGTTACTTACGTTTTTTTTCTAACGTCAAAAATGCCTTTTTGTCTCAGAAATTGTTTCTAAACAATTTAGCTAATAATATTTTAAAATTGCAAATTTTTAAGGTCAAAACTTGAAAAACACCATAAACAATCATCCAAAAGCTTTTAAAATTTCAAGTTCTCAAAAGTTAACAATGAGGCAAGACTCAAAGTGTAACAAACTGACAATTTCCCGATCCTGATTATCGACTATTCAAGCACCAGAAATTTACTGGATCATTAATAGAAAGAAGTTAAAGTGTGAGAAGTAGAAAGAAAGAAAGTTAGAATAAAAGAAGAACTTAAACACAACAACATCAAAGTAAATACGAATCTCACAGCGGAGCAAATAAAATATATTACATAACATAACTTTGAAATACAAATTAGTAATTATATACATATAACATTATTAGAGTACAAGACTTACAACACAGCGGAAATAAACAATAGGTATAAAATGTTGAAGCCACCTGCTCCAAGCTCTTCCAAGTATATCTATAAAATCCTGATTACTTGACTGCCCATACAAATTTGGGGCACCTAGTGTTTAGAGTAAACAAATAAACTTTGGGTCAGTCACGGGACTAGTGTGAGTAAACTCTATTCACTTGGTTTAACTATCAAAAATTCTTTTAAAAGAAAGGATAATCGTAAGGCCGATCCATATACAAACACATATGGTTTTTACCTTACGATAAGCCAAAACATTCTTTAAAATCAATGCTATTCTGATATTATAATAGTGTCTAAATCGATTAAATAGCAATCTAGCAGAACACTTGTTCTCATGCTCCGCACACATAATATACAATCAAAACTACAGGGACTAATTGGGTAATGGATTTCCAACTATGATAAGGTATGAAACCACCTTCTGATAGTGTATCACTAGAGAGGAATACACTGGGTTGAACAAGAACATCTTGCAACCCGACCACACATGACCAACCACTTTTTTCGCTTGAGTGTACCGAATGTATTTCACCAACGGTTGGGATCAGCAACCGTGTCCTAAAAGGGACAACATCGATAGATTTAAGAAGGAAATGGATTTTCTCTAGATAGGTGATAATACACCCTAATTGGGAGGGACCCATTTAGCCATGCTGCCTGCTCGATTTTTGTCATTTCCCGGTTGTGAGGCTTGAGGTCATACTATTACCTTTTTGACATATCACAACTTCATTCACTTTAAATATCACATCGTCAAACCTGCTAAACCATTTATTGATTTCTCAAAAATATCATGGGTATAAAGCTAAGAGAAACGAATTCCTCTACCAACAAACGTAATACGTTTGAAGAGATCAATGTATATGATATGTTAGGCATACTCTGTCACACATTCGTCCATGCAAGTTGTCCTGGGATTGGATAAACCGAAGGCACCATCCAATCAATCTATCTTGGGCAATTTCCACTTAGGATCTATAGAATGGCCCTTGCACTTTACTTCGTCTTCAATTATCTTCAGCATATTTGATTCGCAACCCTTGTCCCCATACGGAGTGATTTTCAGATAATAAACCTGATTCGGCCTCTCCGTATTGACAATGGGAATATCAAATGGACCAAAACTTTGATAGTCGGTTATTTAACTGTCAAAGGAACATCCAAACAACGATTGATCCGATTTTTAAATGGAAATTCTATCGATCAAACATCAAGCAACACTGAGCACTTATTAAATTAATTTCTTATTAATTTATTCATTTCCCCAATTCTACTTCAATATCTTTACCCAGATATTTCTCAAATCCCATTTAGCCTCTCACAATTTCTTGGAAAACATTTCTATATATTCATAAATCCTTATTTCCTATATTTAGGAAATATATGTTATTGATATTGGAAAACATTTTCATTTCTTATTCACGTACCACTATTCTTCCACATTCATTATTCCCTAACCGTAAACTAGTAAAAGAACAAATCCCTAATGATCAACCCCGAAAGCCACGACACTTCGAAAGCCATTCAACTTGACTAATCTCCAGTCAGATTTTACTTTCCTTAACTCTATTTCTTAATTCCTTATCAAGTCATTTCTTACGCAACTCTCGAATTCAGTTTACGACCCCACTTCTTTAATGGAAATCATTGATTATAATGATAGCGTTATAATCCCTGCTTCTGAAATATTAACTTTAAAAATACAAAATTTTATTCATTAATTTGAATTAATAAATTAATAATTAAATAAATAATAAATCTTGATTTAAAAATTGAAAAGTAAATAGTGCTTTCCTGAATAATATAATCGAATTTCAAGGTATAACTCTCTTTCGATTAATCTCTATTCGATAATTCTCTTTCAAATAATTTATATTCGATTAACGTTCCGAATTTCAGAATAATCCTTTATTTTAAGTCAACTCAATTTCTAAATTCATTTTTGAATTTATACTTTCCAAACATTTACCCATTTCCTTTTATATCCATTTTAATCCGCAAAACGTTTGCTTATAAATCATTATTCACTTTAAAACATGTATATTATTTCATTACGGAAAACTGGACTCATTATATCAAATAAATCTTGATTTAAATAGTAAATACCATGACATGTTCAAATTCTGTTTATCGAGTTATTTTATAACTTATACTCATATTTTACTTCATTACCAGTCAACTACTAATTCATTATATATCAAGTTTATAACTTATTCTCGATTACATATTCAATTATAAATTATCGATTTCAAACCAATGTTAACTATCTTGTCAAATTTTGAATTTATAATATATAATTTCTAAAGATATATTATTTTTATAACATTTGACACAGTCGAACTCTAATTAAAAATCCATACTAACATTTCGAACGTCGGAATAAATTTCATCGTTTCCCTTTTAAAAACGATTTCTTGAATTTACGTTTCCAAATTATTTCATAATATTACTTCATTTCATTATAAACATTGGTTATAAATCAACTACTTGTTTTTATGCAATTAAAACAAATTATTATATTATAATCCAATCGAAATTCAATTTCTATTTAAAATTAGATTTCCCATTTTCAAAATCCAAATTACTTTCCAATATATTTTTATGGTATTTAAAATACCAATTGATTTTATGGCCATTGCTATTCAAGCATTCAACATAACTAAATCTATCACAAAACGTTTAACACATCATATATCACAGCATATGAAAGGAAACATTAATAAAATTTGAGGAATCCAGTTGGATTCCTCCAACTTGCTTCCCTGCATACACCGACGTTAATCAATGTAACTAACACAAATTTCATTTCATTTAAGATATCATGATAATTAGAATCAATATTTAACCAACGATTTGTATATATAACTGTATCTATAATTTAAACCAATTATTTAGCAATTCATCCAAATAACCATCACACAACATCTAATCATCATTTAACTATATTAAAATATGTTTATAAAATTATAAAACTGGACAGAGTAAGCGAGTTTACTCACCTTGATCGTTTAGGGTTAATAACGATTAACGGTCGAAGATTCGAATCAGAAGTTTTATTTTGCCATAAATTCAAACGAGCTCCAAATCTCTCCAAAGCAGCTTCATCATGTAGCCTACGATCATATGATCCCAACGATCAAAATTTGCGCAATTCCGATTACGTATGTTACAGATATTAAATTTATACGTTTGTATATACTATTTAATTAAATAAAAACTTAGACTATATTTAATTGGGCTTCACCTTATTTCCATCGGCCCGATACCAATCCAAACCGCCATCTACAGTGCTCCTTCTCCTCCCTTCCAGTATACCACCCACACAAGAACAATGGCCATAGCCAATATTTAAAAGAATCAAAACTCCTCCCCTGCTTCATTATAAATTAAACGAACAACGCTGAAATTCCTCCCTTACTCTCCTCTTCATCACCATATAAATCCTGCTACATTCGAACACCTCTGCCAT
Organism: Allium sativum; assembly: GCA_030737875.1. Lineage (NCBI taxonomy): Eukaryota > Viridiplantae > Streptophyta > Magnoliopsida > Asparagales > Amaryllidaceae > Allium > Allium sativum. The sequence goes on along the minus strand of CM060913.1, from coordinate 717,992,464 downwards.
TTGCGTGCTATGGGCATTTACGCATTGACTCATACAACACTTGACATCTTTTTGCTTCGAACCCCACCAAAATTTTATAACTTGAGCTATTCTCTCCCCTAAACACTACTATAATTCCCAAAACAAGAAACGATGCTCAAAACTTTAAATAACAGCAACCTTAGACGTGCGGTGAAAACTTGGGTGTTTGTGAATGGATGCGCACCCTCCCATATGTGTATCGAATTAAAGCTTGAGTTTATACGAGTTCAAGTATATAAGTTTCATGATTTAATGATGAGTGTGCAATTTTTAAAAAAATCAAGGAAGATTTAAAAATAGAAAATAGAGCACTATTTCTTCACGAATTGAAGCAGCGAACTCTTGCTTTCTCGGCACTGACCAATATTTATAGCCGAATATAAGTCTTGCAACGGAAGCTTCATCAAACTTAAGGACTAAGGAACTTAGGGAAGGTACATCATAGGTTAGGATGGGCACGTGTTTGTACATGTTTAGGTCTGCACCTCCATTTTTGGTCTATGTGAGATGTATATAGGCTATGTATATCTTAGGGTAGGTAATCTCAGTTTTCACTTCCTACATCAGTTTTGATTTGGAAAGTTTAGGCTGGCATGAAATGTTTATAGAGTTTGAAAGGAAGCAGTATGTACAACACTTGGCATAGAAGGTATAAGGAAAATATATTTTTATATTTATTAATATCTAATTTTCACGATACTTTCATATGAAGTAACGAGTCAAACCAGCACACACGGTCTTCAAACGTGGTGAAAATTGTAAGTCTACAATAATTTAATATTTCGGACACGATGGAATTGGTTTCATCAAATTCTGAGTCTATATGTAAAAGCTCCTTTTTAGTTGCAAATGGTTCAATAATATGCATTTAAACAAAGCACGATCACAAAATAACTCCAATTGACCCCAAACTGGAAATCTTACAATAATTAATCTCTATAGATTTAAAAAAATTAGTTTCGTCGAAAACGGAGGTCGTTTGAAAATTATTCATTCTATAACTCCAAATTAAATCGATATAATATTAATCGAATAAAATAATCCAATCTAATAATAATACATTATTATTTTCATATATGTATATCCAGACGTAATATATATAGCTTCAGAAATAAATAAAATATGGATTTATACTTGACGTTTCAATTTCACGTTAAAACGACGTTCAATTTATATTAAAATTGTAATATCCCACTTTTTGTACAATTTAAGATGACAATTAACTACCACAGTCAACCCAAATTATATAGAAAGCAGAATGTTAAGAGAAAGATATTAGACGATGAGAGAGAAAGAAAGAAATATTAGAATAGAAGAAAGAAGAACATCAAAATCTCACAGTGGAACGACGAAAATATAATATATATCTAATCTCTTTATACAAAAGAAAATTATATATACGTACCAATCATCAGAGTACAAAATATATTAGATACAGCGGAATAACTTTAATTAACTAATGGTGAAGCCTCCTGCTTCCAGTTGCTGAAACTCCAGGCGAAACAACCTGGAAAATATGTTCGGTCTGACCCGAGCACATTTTGAAGCAAAGCAAAAACACCCGGATCAGTCTGGAATACTTTCAGTGATAAATTCACATTAAACAATTGACTTAACTTTAGAAAACCCTTTTGAAAGAAAAGGATAATAGTAAGAACAACCCACACATAAACACGGACGGTTTTAACCTTACTATAACCCAAAATATTTTTATATATCAAAATCCAATGATATTATAATAGTGTCTATCAAATCACAAATAAATAATCATCTAGTAGAACGCTTGCATCTCATGCTCTACATATTTAGCATAAAATCCAAAACCATATGGCGCTTGTTGGAGATTGGATTCCAACTATGGCAAGGTATGGGACCACCTTTCTGATCAGTGTATTCTAGAGGGATATACATTGGGGTTCAACAAGAATGTCTTGCAACCCAGTCTAAACATGACCGGCCACTCATTTAGCTTGAGTGGACCAAATGTATTACCACCCATGGTTGGGATCATCAACCGTTCCCGCGGGACAACATTGATAGATAAAATAAGGAAATGGAATCTCTAGATGGTGATAATACACCCAGCTTGGGAATGACCTAACTAGCCATGCGACTAACCCGATTTTTTCAATTTCCTGGTTAATGAGGCTTGAGGTCACGTTTTCTCTATTTGAACAGCATGCCACCATTTACTTTGAATGCCACATTGCCAGATCTGTCAAATCACTAATTGACGTCCACAAATATACTCTAAGTGTTAAGCAAGAGAATTTTTCCGCCACCAAACTTGTTATATTTGTAAAAATCAGCGTACGTGACCCTTAGGAAATATTCTGTCAAACATTCGTCCATACAAGTCATCCAGGAATAGGATGAACCGAAGGCACCCTCCTACCGCATCCTATATGGGAATCACCCCAAGGATCAGTAGCGAGAAGTCCTTGCAATCCGAAGATTTCAATTACGACAGAATCACAAGTCATCATAACTCTAGCGGCCAAACTAGAGAAATTCAACGAGTAGTTCTTCCGATCATAAAGATCAGCGGTCTTCAATTTCTCCATCTTTATAACCCTGCAAGTTAGTCACGAACGTACAACTGATTCGCAGTGGTTTTGGGTCTAGTTCTCATCCCGGTCTCTTCGAAACAACTCGTTAAAAAGGTACATTATTTATTGATAGTCGGGGTTTTGACTATCAACTCAAAAACATTATAGATTAGCATATTGGCGGCTCAGATCCTTTCTATCATTTAAAATTATTCGATCGATTAACAAACCTCTTTAATTTCCATTACTCGAAAACACTTATTCGTTTGTGAACACATTCACAACCTGTCTCTTTATTATAAAACCATTCATTAAATTATCACATCGATTCTTTGTAGATCGATTTTACATATATATCTTTAACAAATCCTCTTCTTCTTTTTTCGTTACTTGGGAAACAGTCATTAATACTTATATTCTTGAAATAAAAATATCTACCTAACTCCTTTATCTCGAACACTTCCTTATTTTCATTTCCTTGAAAACCATCCATTTTAATGAACTATATCATTTCCCAAAGGCATATCCAAAATCTTCTTTTAAATTTATTTTACAGTGAAAATATCACTATACTTAACAAACATATTTAGATTTCCTTATTTTAGAAATATCGTTATATATATATATATTCACGAAATCCACTTTTTATTACCTTTACCGTTACAAACTAATGTCATCTCTTGATAATAGTGAAGTTTTTCAAGTTGGGGTATTTCATTTACCTCTCAGACCTTAACAGTCAACGTTCTTATCTTAAGGCAATAAAAGTTTGAAACTCAAAAATCTGATATACCATTCTCATTCCCCTTTACTATCTAATTTGAATATGGTTTTATAAACCATTTTCTTATATTCGAAAACCCAGTCTATATTTATAACTCATTTTTAACAATAATAATAATCCATTTCAAATCTTTAATCCAAATACATATTGTATCTTTGGTAAAACTCACTTTGGATTCTTATATAAAAGTTAATCACATCATTTCTTCATGTTATAATACTTTACTTAGTTCAATTCTTAAGAATTGTTGACTCAAAATAATCTTTTTAACCTCATATATAAGTAACTAAATTAATTTATTAACTTCACCTAATCGTTTCTCTCATAACAATTATTTCCAAACGTTAATCCTTAGGTTAAATCTTACTTATAAATTTATTGAATTGTCGCAGCAAATATTTAAAACTATAAATAAAATTGTAACAAAGCTTCTAACTTTAGATAAATTACGATTTAAAATTTTTCTTTAGTCACAAAATAAATTATACTTCGATTTGGGTTAATTTTCCTGACGACAATCAATTTTGGGAAAACGGTTTTTAGGCCATTCGCTGCCAACTATTTAATCAATACCATTCTTTGATTAAAACATAACGATCAGATTCAACAGTCAACATCCGTTGAATCATTGATAACTAACATGATTTATAAATTGGAATAAACAATTCTTATGTAAACAACAAATAACATACGATTTATTTGAGGAGTCTGGTTGGATTCATCCAACCTGTTCTTCCCTGCATGTCAGTTTATCATATAATAATAGCATAGGAAACGAGAATTTAATCTAATGCATTTAAACGACTAATTCTATAGACAAATAATCGAGCAAAAATCATCCATTGCATCCATAGCATTTATTCAACCAATTTATACTTATTAATAATAAATATGAATTTAACGCATCCGAGAATTCCAGAAGTGTGAGAATTAACTCACTTTGGATTCGATGACCGATTCGTGCGCTATTTTATTTAATTTTAAACTAGCATTTAAAATTAAATGAAAAACCCGGTTGCTTCCGATTCCAGCCAAATTGGTTCGACTGCGCAGCCTTTGTCTCTGTGATTTCAAAGAATCCAGTTTCACTTGAATCTGATAAAGTATGGATGAGTTATCAATATTATTTGAACAAAACATTATAATTATAACTAACTAAATTTAATTAATTTTTAAAACCCTAATTATTAGTTGCTAATCTGTTTCTTAATTACCTTCACCAAACTGTAACTCCGATATTCACGCTTCCAGACCTCGACATTTCTTTTCACCGTAGGTTGGACTATTTTTTTTCTTTCATGTTTTAGGCCCAAACAGATAATAAACCCCACATCTCACGTCCCATACTTCATCTTCCCCTTCACATCAAAACGTGAAACGCCATGTAACATGCACCATAAAACTCTATACTACCACCACGCCTCACGAACTCAACCATCCACCAACGGAAAACCCTCGAACGCCTCTTTGCCATCTTGTCCACCACCCATCTTATAGTCGCTTACTGTTTGCACCACTTACAGTGGCACCGCATCTTTCAGTGGCATTGTTTCACTTACAGGCACCATCGTTCCGCACTTTAAACCCATCGCCTTCTTTTCCATTGCTCAGGCCTATTTTCACGCATTCATGGATTCCCCCCAGCTTCATGTTTAAACATTCCACCTTGTCCTACACCCCACTACCTGTATCAACGTACGCCTACCCTTTGATCATGCAAATTATCCCATGCAAGCACCTTCACCCATATGTACAACACTGCTACTTCCAACGTGCCAGCTGCCTAAATTCCAGATGTGGATACACCGACCTCAACTCCGTTAAAATAGCTCGCCATAACAACACCATGCTAGATAGTTCTTGACACCGGACCCCACCTTCCCCTTCCCATCCAGAAGTCACAATACACAGAAACCCGATATTGTATCAAACGCCACCATCGCATGACTTCTCTCCTCCTCTTCTTCTACATTTTACTTCTATCACGCCACTCCCTGAAGCTATAACAGTCCGATCCTCCATTGAACCCCTTTTACTATTTTTCATGCAACCGTCCTTCATTCTTCTTCATGTTTCAAACTGCCGCAACTTGCCTCTCTTCATGTTGCACCCTTAACGTCACCATGTTGCACACACTCCACTCCACAATAAGACTGCCAACCACCTTTTAGTTCACCGCTCCTCCTTCTGACAGCACTTCAACACACTCTCACTTCCTGTACACTATAGATCGTACTCCACCGCCCATGACGCCCTGCATGACAACCCATCACCGAGTACCTACAGCATCGGCCACGTTAATCCTCATGCAAACACCTCTCTTTACTATTCACGTTTTGTTGCATTCTCCCTAAACGATTATGAAACTGTAGGGGTTGGCCTTAAATTTCGAATGGCTTAATGGCAGAAGGAGGGTTTTTGTTTTGCGTTTAATAATATGTTTCAAAGGATCTCGCGTTGGAAAGAACAGAAGAATGGAAAGCGGTCTTCAGAAAGGTTTAGCATTTTCTTGTTTGCAGAGAAATGGTATAGACGGTGGCTTTATATAACATATTATATATATTTTTTATTATGGAAAGGTTGCTTTAGTATGATGCTAAAGGTGTTCTCGAAAACGGAAGAAGTACGGCCACAAATATTTCATATAATCAACGCGTTTTTTATTAATTATTATTATTTTATATCTGTTCGTAGTGGACAAGGCACATGGGATGTTTTTGAATGAAAAGAAAGAACCGTATAGAACTTCACGTGGCTTTGCAATGCATAGCCGACATGTTCGAACAGCTGCATGTGTCAAGTATTAAATTATGAAAAGATTAGACAAAGAGAATTTGGTCGAGATTATCTGCTGCTAATTAATGTAAAAGTGGACTGCATGTGCTGAGATATTGTGCAGTGGTTAAGATTTTATTGTGAAATGAAGTGTACCAAGATTGCTTACCATTGAGAATGATGTGCACAATATACTACGCCGAGATTTTTACTGCCTTGAAAACAACATGATGCACCATATTTTGTAAAGTCTGATGCATGTGAAAATATACAGAACGCAGATACGACGGTTATTTAATTTGATTGGACTAAGGATATTTTTGTTGTACCGGGTTATAAATGAAATGAGACACGGTGTCAAGTTAGCTGCAAAATTTTGAAAATGTGGCAACTGATGATTTTTATTTCAAAGGTGTCCAGCGATATTTTAAAGCATGCGACATTCGCAGTTCGCAAGAATCCATAAGAATTCCAATTGAAACGAATTTTGAAGACCGTAAAATACCTAATTTTTCAGACCCCATATAATGGTTTCAAAGTTTGAAATTCCAGATTAACGATATAAATTTCGTAAAAAAATTCCTATAATATATAAATAAATCGTTATATTTTATTAACGAATTCCATACGACTATTTCAAAATTTGATATTGACATAAAACTAAATGTACATAATGAAAACTCGATTTTTCTGCTTCATTAGAAAATTATTATTAAATTCAAACCATTTTAAAATTCAAATCAATATTTAAAACAAAATTAAATATTAATTTAAATGGTTAAAAATCCGGTTCGTTACATTCCTGCCCCTTAAAAGAATTTCGTCCCCGAAATTACTAAGGTAAGAAGAATGCTACAAACCCCTATTTCTTTATAAATCTGTTTTAGTTAAATCCTTACTTTCTAATTTTTTTATTAAAAACAAATCCAAATATTTTTTTATCGAAAAACAAATTCAAAAAAAATCTCTAAAAGATCTTGAAATTTTTCTAACAACTCAAATTTTGGAAAGATTCTGGCAGAGCCTCCCCTGTATGGAGGGATATCTGCAACGTTACAGGAACAATAAATATATATACATCGACTCACACGGTCGAAAAAGGAAAAATCCAAATCAAAAACCAAAAAATTTATATTTTGCGTAGGCGTACCTTTTCGAGCGTTATTACGCGGTAAGTAATAAACTATACTCGAGCTTGCTTCATTATTATGCAACTCTAACCAAACTGATCCAATCGATTTCATATCTCAACCAATTATAGGCTTAGAGACGAATTACCTCCTGCACTTCTTTTGAACCCCAACCGAAACTTATAAATTCATACCAAAGCGATTGCAACTTCCACATCCATCACATTTACATCCATAATCATTTTATCAAACATTCATATTGTATACTTCAAATGTATTTATGATATTCAATCCACATAAATTTATTTATCAACAATGCATTGGTAATCCATATAAGTTTAATTTATACACATATTCGCAAGTATTTTGTTTGAATTCATTATACAAGTACCAAAGCTTAAGTCAAATCGACTTAAGTTATATATTTGTGTCAAATTCAAGTTCAATTCCAACTTATTAGATCAATTTTAACATAAGTAAAGTTAATATTAAAATTCATATTCCACTTCCAGCTCCAATCCGAAGTCAATTCAAATCAATGATATTATAATAAATTAGGAGAATTATAATTTTTACCTTCTTTACAAAATATTCTAGCAAAAGTAGTATAAAAATAATTTTATAACAAACTACAAATATGTGCGCTCATATATATACTCTCAAACCCAGTCTAGGGTATTATTAACCCCATCTCTATTGAGTTACGCCACATATCCAAGATTATCACTAAACCAATAGCTCTGATACCAAGTTGTAACGTCCCACTTTTCCGTACAATTTAAGCTGACAATTTACTACCACAATCAACCCAAATTATACAGAAAGCAAAATGTTAAGAGAAAGATATTAGAGGATGAGAGAGAAAGAAAGAAATATTAGAATAGAAGAAAGAATAACATCAGAATCTCACATCGGAACGAAGAAAATATAATATATTTCAAATCTCTTTATACAAAAGAAAACTATATATACATACCAATCATTAGAGTACAAAATATATTAGATACAGCAAAACAACTTTAATTAACTAATGGTGAAGCCTACTTCTTTCAGCTCCTGAAACTCCAGGCGAAACTAACCTATAAAATATGTTCGGTCTGGCCCGAGCACATTTGAAGCAAAACAAAAACACCCGAATCAGTTTGGAATACTTTCAATGATAAATTCACATCAAACAACCGACTTAACTTTAGAAAACCCTTTTGAAAGAAAAGGATAATAGTAAGACCAGCCCACACATAAACACGGATGGTTTTTACCTTACTATAACCCAAAATATTTTTAACATATCAAAATCCAATGATATTATAATAGTGTCTATCAAATCACAAATAAATAATCATCTTGTAGAACGCTTGCCTCTCACGCTCTACATATTTAGTATAAAATCAAAAACCGCATAGCGCTTATTGGAGATTGGATTCCAACTATGGCAAGGTATGGGACCACCTTTCCAATCAGTGTACTCTAGAGGGATATACACTAGGGTTCAACAACAATGTCTTGCAATCCAGGCTAAACATGACCGGTCACTGATTTAGCTAGTGTGGACCGAATGTATTACCACCCACGGTTGGGATCAGCAACCGTTCCCGCGGGACAACTTTGAAAGATTAAATAAGGAAATGGAATCTCTATATGGGGATAACACACCCTGCTTGGGAATGACCCAACTAGCCATATGACCTACCCAATTTTTTCCATTTCCTGGTTTATGAGGCTTGAGGTCACGTTTTCTCTTTTTGAACAGCAAGCCACCATTTATTTGAATGCCACATTGTCAGATCCGTCAAATCACTAATTGCCGTCCACAAATACACTCTAGGTGTTAAGCAAGAGAATTTATCTGCCACCAAACTTGGTATATTTGTAAAAATCAACATACATGACCCTTAAGAAATACTCTGTCAGACATTCATCCATACGAGTCATCCAGGAACAGGATGAACCGAAGGCACCCTCCTACCGCATCCTATATGGGAATCACCCCAAGGATCAGTAGCGAGAAGTCCTTGCAATTCGAAGATTTCAATTGCGACAGAATCACAAGTTATCATAACTCTAGCGGCCGAACCAGAGAAATTTAACGAGTAGTTCTTCTGATCATGAATCAACGGTCTTCAATTTCTCCATCTTTATAACCCTGCAAGTTAGTCGCGAACGTACAGCTGATTCGAAGTGGTTTTGGGTCTAGTTCCCATCCCGATCTCTATGAAACAACTCATTAAAAAGGTCCATTATTTATTAATAATCTGGGTTTTAACTATCAACTCCAAAACAGTATAGATTAGAATATTGGAAACTCAGATCCTTTCTATTAAAAACTATTCATTTAAAATTATTCCATCGATTAACAAACCTCTTTCATTTCCATTACTCGAAAACTCTTATTTTTCTATGAACACATTCACAACCTGTCTCTTTATTATAAAACCATTCATTAAAATATCACACCGGTTCTTTGTAGATCGATTTTACATATATATCTTTAACAAATCCTCTTCTTCTTTTTTTGTTACTTGGGAAACAGTCATCAATACTTATATTCTTGAAATAAATATGTTTACCCAACTCCTTTATCTCGAATGCTTCCTTATTTTCATTTCCTTGAAAACCATCCATTTTAACGAACTATATCATTTCCTAAAGGCATATCCAAAATCTTCTTTCACATTTATTTTACTGTGAAAATATCACTATACTTAACAAACATATTTATATTTCCTTATTTAAGAAATATCGTTATATATATATATTCACGCTATCCACTTTTTATTACCTTTACCGTTACAAACTAATGTCATCTCTTGATAATAGTGAAGTTTTTCAAGTTGGGGTATTTCATTTACCTCTCAGACCTTAACCGTCAACGTTCTTATCTTAAGGCAATACAAGTTTGAAACTCAAAAATCTAATATACCATTCTCATTCCCCTTTACTATCTAATTTGAGTATGGTTTTATAAACCATTTTCTTATATTCGAAAACCCGGTCTATATTTATAACTCATTTTTAGCAATAATATTAATCCATTTCAAATCTTTAATCCAAATACATATTGTATCTTTGGTAAAACTCACTTTGGATTCTTATAAAAGTTAATCACATCATTTCTTCATGTTATAATATTTTACTTAGTTCAATTCTTAAGAATTGTTGACTCAAAATAATCTCTTTAACCTCGTATATAAGTAACTAAATTAATTTATTAACTTCACCTAATCGTTTTTCTCATAACAAATGTTTCCAAACGGTAAGCCTTAGGTTAAATCTTACTTAAAAATTTATTGAATTATCGCAGAAAATATTCAAAACTATAAATAAAATTGTAACAAAGCTTCTAACTTTAGATAAAGTACGATTTAAAATCTTTTCTTTAGTCACAAAATAAGTTATACTTCGATTTGGGTTAATTTTCCGGACGACAATCAATATTGGGAAAACGGTTTTTAGGCCATTCGCTGCCAACTATTTAATCAATATCGTTCTTTGGTTAAAATATAACGATCAGATTCAACAATCAATATCCATTCAATCATTGATAACTAATATGATGTGACGATCCCAAAACCCCGTGACACGGTGTTAAGGATAATCATTGGAATATAACACATTAATCATCATTAGCAGATCACAGATAATAGCATAAACAGAAAATAGAATAATTTACACACATATGACAGCGGAATCATATAGATAACATCACATCAGAGAAGCACAGTACAGGATACAACTTAGTGCATAATGATACATAATCAGTCACCATCGCCTGAGGCGGAATCATACATAAAGAGTACACAAAAGGAATATCAGTCTACATCGCCAGTGGCGGAATCATAATATAGATACAATAATGGCGGAGAAAATCCAAGTCAGCACGGTGTAGTCAAGCCTCGCCATGAGCCAAAAGGTGCGTCAGAAACCTGTAACTAGGCTGCCCGTGTGAAAATAAGGGCACCCGAGTTTGCAAGGTGAAACAAACTACGAGTCAGTCATGGGACTGGTATGAGAAATCTATTCAACTTATTAACAACAATAATAAGGCAAATCAAAGGACCACGCCACTTTCGCGGAACGGGTTTACTCCAATGAGTGCTCGTGCATGAAATAAAGTAAATGATTAAATCAACGCAATGCTTTTTATAAAATGAAGCCATTATAAGACTCAGGTCCCATCACACAATGCAACGCAAGCCGGAGGATAGAGTTTTTACCTTATAATGGCCAAAGATGCTTCATACGAATAGACAAAAGTGCTTGATATTATTACTAGTGCATATATGTTTCAAAAGCAAATTCAATCATAAATATCAATCCTAGGCGGCATAGCTACCATCTACTATGTCGCCGTACTAGTAATACAATCACAACCGCACATATCGTATTGGAAATTGGATTCCTTCATGAGTCGAGGCAAGGGGCAAGCTCCTCTCCGTTCGAGACACTCTAGCAAATGCCTCGGGACCGCACACAGCAATCCCCTGGATCCTCCAAGGCCGGTCCTCTCTTACTTTTGAGGATTGGCAATTCCTGAACACACGTTTCCCGGTCCTTACAGACCTATAATCGAGGCGCCTCGCATTCCAACAACCACACAGGTGAAAAGTAGATATAAATGTCAGGGCTGGGAGGTCACTGACACCACCATAGCTAGAAAGAAACGTCATGCACTCCTTGGGTCCTTCTCCCGTTTTTGACTCATACCGGGGTGTGAGGCTCGCGAATTCACGTTATACACAAAGCTATGTCACACAGACCATGCTTTGATCATCAACCACAAGACTTTGCTTTGCAACAGAAGCCTTGATCATATGCCACTTAGGCGTGCCACACAGGCAATCCACTCCATGCGACTGATTTCTGTCAATACATAACCTCTAAGCTCGTACGTCTCAGAGAAGGGCGTTAAGCAAGAGAATAAATTCTCCGCCGCCAAACAGATATATATTTAACAGAGATCAATCAACACAGAACAAAATCCAATGTCAGACACACAGTCCATTTACAAGTCCGTTCTGGGTCTGAACGAAACCGGAGGCACCAATTCCTCGCATATCCGTACAATCAACAATATGTTTGGACGGCTACTACTTCAATTCCTTCATGGTAGCTACTCCAATCACGAGCATCAGTAGCGCCCATCCATCCAACGTGGAGATCGTCGGTCTTCAGTCGTCTTCGACTCTTCGACTTCTCAACGTCGATCGATTATTTGAAATGAGATAAACTCGGCCTTTTCAAATAACCCACGTATATTTAGATTTTCAAACCAATTAATCACAGGGTTGAACTATTCAACATTCACATTTCAGTTATTTAGTTATAATTTTCACGTCAAATACATTCAACCATCACATATCAAGCAAACACAACAAAATTGGTTTATTTTCACTCTATATCGTCTATAGCACTTAATAACGATATATCGCCATTTTTATTTAATTTAAAACGGCCATATTTAATTAAACGACGTTTCAGGTCGTGTCGATGCACTGGCGCTGCTTTCCACTAATTTTGTTTTACACATATAGGAAAATCTAACCGTTGGATCTTCACAAATTTTTCATCATTAGGAAGGTCTTTTCAAAACGAATCCAACGGTTCCAGTTTTGGGAAAATCCGACGGTCGGATCTTCCACACTAACCATTTGAAGTTACGATTTCAATTTACGAACTACAGCGTCGTTATTCGATTTAATTTAATTATATTTATATATATATAAAAATATAATCGTTTCTGGCGCTGTTTTTCACTAATTTTGAATTAAACATTCCAGATAATCCAACCGTCGGATCTTCACAAAGCTGGTGCCGTTGGAAAGATATCTCCAAGGCGAACCCAACGGTTGAGGTTTCGGGAAAATCCAATGGTCGGATCTTCCGCACTAATCATTTGAAATCACGGTTTCAAAATATGAACTGCACGGCCACGTTTCGTTTTAATTATATTTATATTTATATATTTATATAAATATAGTTCATTCAATGATTTCCATATCGTTTTCACTTCAAATATTTTTCTAACACCTTAAAATTTTGGAAAATTTCGCCATAACCTCCCCTGCACCGGGAGCATCGGGAAATCGCAAATAGCGTTCCCGGTCCTTCTAATCTCAAAAAGAAAAAGAAAAAGCCAAGCGGCTAGCCAACAGGCTCATAAAATCATCACCCAAACAAACAGTAAATGTGTACCTATTTGTCGGGCACAAAATTTTATTCCTCTCCTCTAGCCCCTTTGCTATAACCTGTTCAATGAATATGCATGTACATATATATACAGTTCTTATCATTTATCAATTTCCATTCAATTGCATATTTGATTTGCTTTGGTTTAAAAACACCATTCATTCGAATATGTCATGCATAGGCTAAAATCATATCATTAGCTAGTTAATGTATATTTCAACTCATGCACGTTTATTTGAACAAGTGGCTATTTTTAACACTTCACATTTCAAAGATGATAATTTTGACGAACTAAAGTAGATTTCAACACATGACTATTTTATTTAGTTCCTATGCATGTTAAAAATAATATTTCTATCACAAATATTTGTTTCAACGTTTGCATATCTTTAGCATATCACACATATGATAAAAATGATATTTTTATCATTTAAAATATTTATTCAACCAATGTATGGTTTCAACACTTCATAGTTTCAATAAAAATGTAATTTTTATCGTTCAATTTTTTTATTCAACACATGAACCTTTCCACTACACACATTACTCAACAAATGAGTATTTCCACACATGGACAATTTATTTATGTTGTTCATATTAGAAAGATGGGATTTTTATGATTGAAATTATTTATATAAGGCGAATATTTTTTCATACTTTATATATATATAAAAATGTGATTTTTATTGTTTATACACTTCATTCATTCACAAATGAATTTTATTTTCACACAACACTTTTCAACACATGAATATTTCCACACATGGACATAGTTTCAATATATGGCTTTAATCTCTATGCATGCAAATAATTTCAACATATGAAAATAATTCTAACACACAAAGATTATTCAAAATTTCGGCAGCATAACGGCAGGGTAGTTAAACCGGCACCGTCCCTAGTACGGCTCCTCGCTCTACCTTAAAACCTCGCGGTTTTTGACAATGGGATTCATGCATCTAATTCGCACGCAGGCGGCATGTATATAATTATTTCATTTCCACAAACTAATCCTATGTGGTTTCAACCAAATATTTTCCAATCACAGACGGGTATTTTTCAACCACAATCTTTTCAATATCAACCACAAACAATCCCAAACAACAATTTGCCGTCAACCAATTTTCACAACAATTTCAACCAATAAATATCGTCCATGGTTTGTGGACGAGGGGGCGTATATATATATATATATAAATATTTATATATAGCAATTCACTTTTATTTCCACACATATATATATAAAAAAAGAAATTGAAGAGTGAGAAATTCTCACCAATAGCTATCCAATAACACGACTCTTCCTTTATAGAAATTTTCGCCTATTTCGCCTTCTTGTCGCTTTCGTTGCCCGTATTCTCTACATAGGTAAAAATCGAATTTTTACTATGTTATTCAATATATAAAGATCATATTCTAAAAACAAAGATTATATTTTTAATATTCCTATGATGTCAAAATTATATTTTTATTACTTTAAAAATACAAAAATCATATCTTACTCCTTTTACCTAATAAAAATTCCGTCTTTTCTCTTTTAAAAAAAAGGATCTTTATCTTTGCAAGTTCAAATCTTTTTCCTTTAAAAGATTAAACCTTTTTCTATTTCAAAGTTTAAACCTTTTTCCTATTTTAAACCTTAAAATAAAATCAGTTTTTATCTCTTAAACAAATTAGTTTTAAATCTTTAAAAATTCAGTTTTTAAATTCTTAAAAAAAATCAGAAATTACTTTTTTTTTAAATCATTTAAAAGGAATCGGTTTTTTTTTTTTTGCAAAACAAAAATAAAAACAAAAATAAAATAACCTAATTTCTTACCGTAGCCTGCGAAGGGGAGGGAAGAAGAGGGCGGCGTCGGCGGCAGGTTGGTGGTGTTCGGAGGTGTCGGCGTCGAGGCTTCAGGGCGGCGGCTTCGATTTGCGTCGCGAGGGGTTCGTCGGCGGCGATGTCTTGAGGGGGCGGCGGCGATAGGTTTAGGTTTTTTTTTTTTTTCGTTTCTGAATAACGAATCGGGGGGGGGGGGGGGGCAAGAAGAAGAAAAGGAGGGAAGAATTTTTTTTTTATTATTTAATTATTTAATTTTGCAAAAAGGTTGACTTTTACATACGACCTCGAAACGAGGCCTACCGCCTGTCGTCCATAGCGTTTTACCCCCATTCCGAACACAATGGGATATGTATCGTAAGCTGATTTGATCGTTACAATCAGTTTCCGTTGAATTTACATTTAAATCCTTATATTGAATTTTAAACGTACATTTCAAATTACCGGGGTCACATACCAACTAGAAAAATTCCATAAAAATATTTTCTAGTTTCGTATTGACGATACGATTCTAACAAAACTAGTTTCGTCGAATTCTGAGACCGTTTGAAAAATGGCCAATTTCCAGTCGATTAAATTCAACAGAAACTGGTCAAACGCGTTTTCTTTTGCCACGCTCACATATTGATTCGAAAAATTATGAAATTTGAAACCTAGCAATAGTTTGACATCCCGGACCCAACAAAAGTGGTTTCGTCGAATTCCGAGGCCGTATGCAAAATATCAATTTTTCCAGGCCCATATATTCTATACACCGACTCTTCTGAAAATTCATTCGGCCATAACTTTTGACTCCCGTTATGAAACTTCGATTTTTCAGATTCGTTAGAAAGGTATTGACTAACAGATTTAAATATTTTGGTCTCACTAAAATCCGTTATATTTTCCACCCTGCACAGTCGGTCAAAGTATGAATTCAAATTTTCAAACTGACTTACTATTTCTAATACACTAATATATTGAAATATTCTATTTCAATGGTTCAAATTGCTTTGAAAAAAATCAATTTAAAATTTTTAAATTGGCTCGTATTTTCCGGGTTATTACAATCTCCCCTACTTAAAACTTTTCGTCCTCGAAAAGGAAACAACAGTAAAGTAGGAAATAAAATGTAAATGCTAAGTATGGTAAAGGTACCTTGCACCGGAGTTAGTCAGAGATATCCACTCTGCATTTGGGGTAAGCTTGTTTAATGCTTTCCTCAGTTTCCCAAGTACAGTCTCTAGGATCACTGCTCCACTGCACTTTAACTAAATGAACCTTTTTGCTTCTGAGCTCTCTAGTTTCTTTGCCAACAATTTTTAATGGATCTCTTCTAAGTGCTAATTCTGGAGTTATCTCCACATCCTGTTGCGCTGCTTCTTCTACAACAAGATCCGTATCATGCACATGTCTCCTAAGTTGAGATACGTGAAATACATTGTGCACTCCAGGCAACCAATCTGGCAATTGAACCCTATAAGCAAGAGTTCCAATTCGCTCAAGTATAGGAAAGGGACCAATAAATCTCGGTGCCAACTTCCCAGTCTTTCCAAATCTGATTACTCCTCTCATCGGAGAAACCTTTAAATAAACGTGTTCACCAACAGCAAATGTCAAATCTCTCCTTCTAGAGTCTGCGTAACTTTTCTGTCGGCTTTGGGCGGTTTTCAATCGCTTCTTGATGAAGTCCACTTTATCAGATGCTTCCCTAATCATATCGGGTCCTAGTACAAGTCTGTTGCCAGGTTCTACCCAACATGCAGGAGATCTGCAGGGTCTGCCATATAATGCTTCAAATGGTGACATTTTCAAACTTGCTTGATAGCTATTGTTATATGAGAATTCTGCCAAATGCAAATGATCTTCCCATGACCCACCAAAATCGATTATACAAGCCCGCAATAAATCTTCTAGAATTCTATTCACCCGCTCAGTTTGGCCATCTGTTTGGGGGTGATAAGCGGTGCTCATATTCAGTTTTGTCCCCAATTCTGTCTGGAAAGCCTCCCAGAACTTGCTAGTAAATAGGGGATCTCTATCACTAACTATGCTGATGGGAATTCCATGCAGCTTAACAATTTCTTTGAAATATATCTGAGCTAGACTTTGGGCAGTTCTATTGGATCTGACAGGTATAAAATGGGCAGTCTTCGTGAAGCGATCTACGATTACCCAAATACTGTCATTACATTTCTTGGTTCGCGGCAAACCATCTATGAAATCCATGGAAATCTGTTCCCATTTCCAGCCTGGGACTTCCAACGGTTGCAACAATCCAACTAGCTTCTGTTGGTCACTCTTGACCAATTGACAAGTAGGGCATCTGGTAACATACAAAGAAATATCTCTTTTCATTGCCTTCCACCAGAAAGTGCGTTTGATATCGTTGTACATTTTACTCACCCCAGGATGGATGCAAAATTTGGATTTATGGCATTCATCTAGCACTTCTCTTCGAAGGCCTGGAATATTTGGGATACAAATCCTGTTATTTAACCTGAGAACCCCCTTATTGTCAATACGGAAGCTCATGGTTTCACCTTCCTTGACTCTCTTACTGATTCTCTGAATGAATTCATCTTCTTTCTGAAGGGCTGAAATCCTATCAATCAATCCAGGTGTAATTATAAGATGGGCAACGATTGCAGTCTTTCTACTAAGTGCATCCGCTACTACGTTAGCTTTCCCCGGCGTATACAGGATATCAAGATCATACGCTGCAAGAAATTCTAGCCAACGCTGCTGTCTCAGATTCAGATCTTTTTGGGTGTATAAATACTTCAATGATTGGTGATCTGTGTACAATATAAATTTCTCGCCCAATAGGTAATGCCTCCAGATTTTCAAGGCAAATACGATGGCTAGCAACTCAAGATCATGAGTCACATAATTCTTCTCATGCGGTTTCAATTGGCGGCTTGCATAAGCGACTACCTGGCCTTTCTGCATTAACACTGCACCAAGACCTCTAATAGAAGCATCTGTCCAAACCGTTAAATCCTGATTGCCATCAATAATAGTTAACACTGGAGCGGTGGTCAGCTTCGATTTCAATTCCTGGAAAGCTTCTTCACAGTCGGAAGTCCACTTAAACTTCTCATGTTTCTTTGTGAGCTTCGTTAACGGACCGGATATCTTCGAAAAATCCTTAACGAATTTTCGATAATAACTAGCCAACCCCATAAAACTTCTAACTTCTGTGGGAGTAGTGGGTTGTTTCCAGTCTTGAATCGCTGTTATTTTGCTTGGGTCAACAGAAATTCCTTTCCCTGACACGACATGGCCGAGAAATTTAACTTCTTCTTGCCAGAAGACACATTTAGAGAATTTGGCTTTGAAGACGTTCTTCCTTAGGATCTCCAATACTTGTTCTAAGTGTTTTTCATGCTCGGGTTTTGATTTGGAGTAGATTAAAATATCATCGATGAATACGAGGACAAATTTATTCAGAACTCCCCTGAACACTCTATTCATTAGATCGACAAAGTATGCTGGAGCGTTGCATAGGCCAAACGGCATTACTAACCATTCGTAAAATATGTCTGGGCCTCTGAAAGCGGTCAAAGGAACACACTCTTCTGCTATCCTCAATTGATGAAAACCTGTAGCTAGGTCCATTCGGGAAAATACTTTCGCCCCATTCAATTGGTCTAGCAAATCATCAATGCGGGGTAATGGATATTTGTTTTTGAGCGTCTGTTTGTTGAGGTCTCGGTAATCAACACATAATCTAAGAGTACCGTCTGACTTTGGGACAAACACGACAGCTGCACCCCAATTAGAAAAACTCGGTCTGATTAGACCCTTCCACAACAGTTGACGAGTTTGATCGCCTAATTCTTCTTTTTCTTTCGGAGTCATTCTACGAATTGGACGTACCACGGGTCTGGCATTGGGAATTAGATCGATTCGGAATTCTATTTCTCTTTGCGGAGGTAAGTTTTCAACTTCTTCAAACACATCCGCATAGTTGCTAACAATCGGAATCTTTTCTAGGGAGGTGGGAATAAGTTCTAATGCTGACCAAAATTCTTCTCTATTCGGATTCGAACCATGACAGGGAATATATATATGTCCAAGCTCCGTTCGGATTTTAACAATTCTTTCCGCACACTTCACTTCAGCTTCATATTTCGTTAACCAATCTAGCCCGAGAATAATATCAAATTCGGGAAAATCCATAACGATTAAATCAAAAGGAAATTTATAGAAAGAATAGGAGATTGGCACTCTACAATATAAACCGAGAGTAACAGGACCCCCTATCGAGTTATGAACTTCAACCGATTCTTTAAGCTTTCGCTGTTTTAACTTTAGTTTGTGCACTGTGTTTCTAGCAATAAAACTACGCGATGCACCTGCGTCAAATAATACAGAAACAGAAATATTTTTAATTGTAAGGGTACCTCCCAAAACATCGGGTTTACCTGCTCCGTCGGAAGCAGCTGGCGGACTAGACCCGTCATAGACATGAGCTACAGTAGCTTTCTTTAGCAAAGGACAGTCTTTGACCAGATGTTCGGTCTTGCGACAATTGAAGCACGAGCGAGGGTTCTGAGAGCCTTGGCTCGAGCCTTGAGAATTTGTTTTCTGCCTCTTCGGAGCTGTGCAGACGTTTGAGTAGTGCCCCGGCTTACCACAATTAAAGCAATTTCCTCTTGGCGGCTTGCCAGTCTGAGGCTTTGAAGATGCTGCTTGGCTTGACTCGCCCTGATTTACAGTAGGCTTGCGCTTGTTTCCTGCTTGACTTCTAGCGCGATCCTGATCCAGATGCCTTTGATCAAGGTCTTCATAGTTGCATGTCATTTCCACTAGCTCGTTGAAATCCAGCTTGACATGGGCCATGGCTCTATCATGATATTGTCGTCTTAGTCCAAAGATAAACCTCTTATTTTTGAATTTCGCGGTAGCAACGAGTTCTGGAGCATAGGGCGACAGCATTGTAAATTTGTTCAGATAATCTTGCACGGAAAGATCCCCTTGCTGGAGATTGGCGAAGTCATCGTGCATTCTTTCTAGAGCTTGTTCTGGGACATATTTCTCCTTGAAGAGTTCTTTGAATCCATCCCATGTTCTTCCAGCTTCTCTATTCCCGGCGGTAAGAGATTCCCACCATAATTCGGCTTGTTCCTGCATAAGCCAGGCGCCCATAATAGCTTTGTCTTCGTCTCCTAGCCTTAGGCCTTCAAGAATTTTCTCGCATGTTTTGAGCCATGCAAGGGCCTCTATTACGGTGCCAGTTCCCGAGAAGGTCTTGCCTCCTAAGTTCTTATATCTCTTAGCTACACGGTCGAGCTCGAAGTATTGAGCTGCCGGAGGTTGTATCAAAAGTCCTTCTTGAGCTGGGATTTCTCCCCTTCCTCGGCCTCGGCCGGCACGGCCTCCTCTAGCGGCGGCTCCTCTGGTAGCCATTTGTCAAATTCTGTATAAGTAACGAAAAAGTCAGTTAACAGAAATGATAGTCTATTGCATAGTTAAGCAGAAATTCCTACGGAAAGATAACGATGGACTGATCAATTGTTTTTGCTATTCTGCCCAGCTCATTCTAGGACTTTACTAGTCCTATCTCTAATGAGCGACTCGCCTTAGAATACTACTGATTCTATTTTGACGAAGTGTTTAATGTGTTAGACTCCAGAACTAAGGTTAACCAAAGCTCTGATACCAGCTGTGACGATCCCAAAACCCCGTGACACGGTGTTAAGGATAATCATTGGAATATAACACATTAATCATCATTAGCAGATCACAGATAATAGCATAAACAGAAAATAGAATAATTTACACACATATGACAGCGGAATCATATAGATAACATCACATCAGAGAAGCACAGTACAGGATACAACTTAGTGCATAATGATACATAATCAGTCACCATCGCCTGAGGCGGAATCATACATAAAGAGTACACAAAAGGAATATCAGTCTACATCGCCAGTGGCGGGATCATAATATAGATACAATAATGGCGGAGAAAATCCAAGTCAGCACGGTGTAGTCAAGCCTCGCCATGAGCCAAAAGGTGCGTTAGAAACCTGTAACTAGGCTGCCCGTGTGAAAATAAGGGCACCCGAGTTTGCAAGGTGAAACAAACTACGAGTCAGTCATGGGACTGGTATGAGAAATCTATTCAACTTATTAACAACAATAATAAGGCAAATCAAAGGACCACGCCACTTTCGCGGAACGGGTTTACTCCAATGAGTGCTCGTGCATGAAATAAAGTAAATGATTAAATCAACGCAATGCTTTTTATAAAATGAAGCCATTATAAGACTCAGGTCCCATCACACAATGCAACGCAAGCCGGAGGATAGAGTTTTTACCTTATAATGGCCAAAGATGCTTCATACGAATAGACAAAAGTGCTTGATATTATTACTAGTGCATATATGTTTCAAAAGCAAATTCAATCATAAATATCAATCCTAGGCGGCATAGCTACCATCTACTATGTCGCCGTACTAGTAATACAATCACAACCGCACATATCGTATTGGAAATTGGATTCCTTCATGAGTCGAGGCAAGGGGCAAGCTCCTCTCCGTTCGAGACACTCTAGCAAATGCCTCGGGACCGCACACAGCAATCCCCTGGATCCTCCAAGGCCGGTCCTCTCTTACTTTTGAGGATTGGCAATTCCTGAACACACGTTTCCCGGTCCTTACAGACCTATAATCGAGGCGCCTCGCATTCCAACAACCACACAGGTGAAAAGTAGATATAAATGTCAGGGCTGGGAGGTCACTGACACCACCATAGCTAGAAAGAAACGTCATGCACTCCTTGGGTCCTTCTCCCGTTTTTGACTCATACCGGGGTGTGAGGCTCGCGAATTCACGTTATACACAAAGCTATGTCACACAGACCATGCTTTGATCATCAACCACAAGACTTTGCTTTGCAACAGAAGCCTTGATCATATGCCACTTAGGCGTGCCACACAGGCAATCCACTCCATGCGACTGATTTCTGTCAATACATAACCTCTAAGCTCGTACGTCTCAGAGAAGGGCGTTAAGCAAGAGAATAAATTCTCCGCCGCCAAACAGATATATATTTAACAGAGATCAATCAACACAGAACAAAATCCAATGTCAGACACACAGTCCATTTACAAGTCCGTTCTGGGTCTGAACGAAACCGGAGGCACCAATTCCTCGCATATTCGTACAATCAACAATATGTTTGGACGGCTACTACTTCAATTCCTTCATGGTAGCTACTCCAATCACGAGCATCAGTAGAGCCCATCCATCCAACGTGGAGATCGTCGGTCTTCAGTCGTCTTCGACTCTTCGACTTCTCAACGTCGATCGATTATTTGAAATGAGATAAACTCGGCCTTTTCAAATAACCCACGTATATTTAGATTTTCAAACCAATTAATCACAGGGTTGAACTATTCAACATTCACATTTCAGTTATTTAGTTATAATTTTCACGTCAAATACATTCAACCATCACATATCAAGCAAACACAACAAAATTGGTTTATTTTCACTCTATATCGTCTATAGCACTTAATAACGATATATCGCCATTTTTATTTAATTTAAAACGGCCATATTTAATTAAACGACGTTTCAAACGACGTTTCAGGTCGTGTCGATGCACTGGCGCTGCTTTCCACTAATTTTGTTTTACGCATATAGGAAAATCTAACCGTTGGATCTTCACAAATTTTACATCATTAGGAAGGTCTTTTCAAAACGAATCCAACGGTTCCAGTTTTGGGAAAATCCGACGGTCGGATCTTCCACACTAACCATTTGAAGTTACGGTTTCAATTTACGAACTGCAGCGTCGTTATTCGATTTAATTTAATTATATTTATATATATATAAATATAATCGTTTCTGGCGCTGTTTTTCACTAATTTTGAATTAAACATTCCAGACAATCTAACCGTCGGATCTTCACAAAGCTGGTGCCGTTGGAAAGATATCTCCAAGGCGAACCCAACGGTTGAGGTTTCGGGAAAATCCAATGGTCGGATCTTCCGCACTAATCATTTGAAATCACGGTTTCAAAATATGAACTGCACGGCCACGTTTCGTTTTAATTATATTTATATTTATATATTTATATAAATATAGTTCATTCAATGATTTCCATATCGTTTTCACTTCAAATATTTTTCTAACACCTTAAAATTTTGGAAAATTTCGCCATAACCTCCCCTGCACCGGGAGCATCGGGAAATCGCAAATAGCGTTCCCGGTCCTTCTAATCTCAAAAAGAAAAAGAAAAAGCCAAGCGGCTAGCCAACAGGCTCATAAAATCATCACCCAAACAAACAGTAAATGTGTACCTATTTGTCGGGCACAAAATTTTATTCCTCTCCTCTAGCCCCTTTGCTATAACCTGTTCAATGAATATGCATGTACATATATATACAGTTCTTATCATTTATCAATTTCCATTCAATTGCATATTTGATTTGCTTTGGTTTAAAAACACCATTCATTCGAATATGTCATGCATAGGCTAAAATCATATCATTAGCTAGTTAATGTATATTTCAACTCATGCACGTTTATTTGAACAAGTGGCTATTTTTAACACTTCACATTTCAAAGATGATAATTTTGACGAACTAAAGTAGATTTCAACACATGACTATTTTATTTAGTTCCTATGCATGTTAAAAATAATATTTCTATCACAAATATTTGTTTCAACGTCTGCATATCTTTAGCATATCACACATATGATAAAAATGATATTTTTATCATTTAAAATATTTATTCAACCAATGTATGGTTTCAACACTTCATAGTTTCAATAAAAATGTAATTTTTATCGTTCAATTTTTTTATTCAACACATGAACCTTTCCACTACACACATTACTCAACAAATGAGTATTTCCACACATGGACAATTTATTTATGTTGTTCATATTAGAAAGATGGGAATTTTATGATTGAAATTATTTATATAAGGCGAATATTTTTTCATACTTCATATATATATAAAAATGTGATTTTTATTGTTTATACACTTCATTCATTCACAAATGAATTTTATTTTCACACAACACTTTTCAACACATGAATATTTCCACACATGGACATAGTTTCAATATATGGCTTTAATCTCTATGCATGCAAATAATTTCAACATATGAAAATAATTCTAACACACAAAGATTATTCAAAATTTCGGCAGCATAACGGCAGGGTAGTTAAACCGGCACCATCCCTAGTACGGCTCCTCGCTCTACCTTAAAACCTCGCGGTTTTTGACAATGGGATTCATGCATCTAATTCGCACGCAGGCGGCATGTATATATTTATTTCATTTCCACAAACTAATCCTATGTGGTTTCAACCAAATATTTTCCAATCACAGACGGGTATTTTTCAACCACAATCAATTCAATATCAACCACAAACAATCCCAAACAACAATTTGCCGTCAACCAATTTTCACAACAATTTCAACCAATAAATATCGTCCATGGTTTGTGGACGAGGGGGCGTATATATATATATATATATATATATAAATATTTATATATAGCAATTCACTTTTATTTCCACACATATATATATATATATAAAGAAATTGAAGAGTGAGAAATTCTCACCAATAGCTATCCAATAACACGACTCTTCCTTTATAGAAATTTTCGCCTATTTCGCTTTCTTGTCGCTTTCGTTGCCCGTATTCTCTACATAGGTAAAAATCGAATTTTTACTATGTTATTCAATATATAAAGATCATATTCTAAAAACAAAGATTATATTTTTAATATTCCTATGATGTCAAAATTATATTTTTATTACTTTAAAAATACAAAAATCATATCTTACTCCTTTTACCTAATAAAAATTCCGTCTTTTCTCTTTTTTAAAAAAGGATCTTTATCTTTGCAAGTTCAAATCTTTTTCCTTTAAAAGATTAAACCTTTTTCTATTTCAAAGTTTAAACCTTTTTCCTATTTTAAACCTTAAAATAAAATCAGTTTTTATCTCTTAAACAAATTAGTTTTAAATCTTTAAAAATTCAGTTTTTAAATCTTTAAAAATTCAGTTTTTAAATCTTTAAAAATTCAGTTTTTAAATTCTTAAAAAAAATCAGAAATTACTTTTTTTAAAATCATTTAAAAGGAATCGGTTTTTTTTTTTGCAAAACAAAAATAAAATAACCTAATTTCTTACCGTAGCCTGCGAAGGGGAGGGAAGAAGAGGGCGGCGTCGGCGGCAGGTTGGTGGTGTTCGGAGGTGTCGGCGTCGAGGCTTCAGGGCGGCGGCTTCGATTTGCGTCGCGAGGGGTTCGTCGGCGGCGATGTCTTGAGGGGGGCGGCGGCGATAGGTTTAGGTTTTTTTTTTTTTTTCGTTTCTGAATAATGAATCGGGGGGGGGGGGGGGGCAAGAAGAAGAAAAGGAGGGAAGAATATTTTTTTTTTTATTATTTAATTATTTAATTTTGCAAAAAGGTTGACTTTTACATACGACCTCGAAACGAGGCCTACCGCCTGTCGTCCATAGCGTTTTACCCCCATTCCGAACACAATGGGATATGTATCGTAAGCTGATTTGATCGTTACAATCAGTTTCCGTTGAATTTACATTTAAATCCTTATATTGAATTTTAAACGTACATTTCAAATTACCGGGGTCACATACCAACTAGAAAAATTCCAGAAAAATATTTTCTAGTTTCGTATTGACGATACGGTTCTAACAAAACTAGTTTCGTCGAATTCTGAGACCGTTTGAAAAATGGCCAATTTCCAGTCGATTAAATTCAACAGAAACTGGTCAAATGCGTTTTCTTTTGCCACGCTCACATATTGATTCGAAAAATTATGAAATTTGAAACCTAGCAATAGTTTGACATCCCGGACCCAACAAAAGTGGTTTCGTCGAATTCCGAGGCCGTATGCAAAATATCAATTTTTCCAGGCCCATATATTCTATACACCGACTCTTCTGAAAATTCATTCGGCCATAACTTTTGACTCCCGTTATGAAACTTCGATTTTTCAGATTCGTTAGAAAGGTATTGACTAACAGATTTAAATATTTTGGTCTCACTAAAATCCGTTATATTTTCCACCCTGCACAGTCGGTCAAAGTATGAATTCAAATTTTCAAACTGACTTACTATTTCTAATACACTAATTTATTGAAATATTCTATTTCAATGGTTCAAATTGCTTTGAAATAATCAATTTAAAAATTTTAAATTGGCTCGTATTTTCCGGGTTATTACATATGATATATAAATTGGAATAAACAATTCCTATGAAAACAACAAATAACATACGATTTATTTGAGGAATCCGGTTGGATTCCTCCAACCTGTTCTTCCCTGCATGTATGTTTATCATACAATAATAGCATAGGAAATGAGAATTTTAATCTAATGCATTTAAACGACCAATTCTATAGACAAATAATCGAACAAAAATCATCCATGGCATCCATAGCATCCATTCAACCAATTTATGCTTATTAATAATAAATATGAATTTAACACATCAGAGAATCCCAAAAGTGTGAGAATTAACTCACTTTGGATTTGATGACCGATTCATGCGCTGTTTTATTTAATTTTAAACTAGCATTTAAAATTAAATGAAAACTAGGTTGCTTCCGATTCCAGCCAAATTGGTTCGACTGTGTAGCCTTTGTCTCTGCGATTTCAAAGAATTCAGTTTCGCTTGAATCTGATAACGTATGGACGAGTTATCAATATTATTTGAACAAAACATTATAATTCTAACTAACTAAATTTAATTAATTTATAAAACCCTAATTATTAGTTGCTAATCTGTTTCTTAATTACCTTTACCAAACTGTAACTCCGATATTCACGCTTCCAGACCCCGACATTTCTTTTCATTGTAGGCTGGACTTCTTCTCTTTTTTTTTCATGTTTCAGGCCTAAACAAATAATAAACCCCACAGCTCACGTCCCATACTTCATTTTCTCCTTCACACCAAAACATAAAACGCCATGCAACACGCCTCATAAAACTCTATACTACCACCACGCCTCACGAACTCAACTATCCACCATTGGAAAACCATCGAACGCCTCTCTGCCATCTTGTCCTCCACCCATCTTACAGTCACTTACTATTTGCACAACTTACAGTGGCACCGCATATTTCTGTGACATTGCGTCACTTACATGCACTACCGTTCCCCACTTTAAACCCATCGCCTTCTTTTCCACTGCTCAGGCCTATTTTCATGCATTCATGGATTCCCCACAACTTCATGTTTAAACGTTCCACCTTGTCCTACACCCCACTGCCTGTATCAACGTATGCCTACCCTTTGATCATGCAAATTATCCCATGCAAGCACCTTCACCCATCTGTACAACACTGCTACTTCCAACGTGCCAGCTCCCTGACTTCCAGATGTGGATACACCAACCTCAACTCCGTTAAAATAGCTCGCCATAACAACACCACGCCAAACAGTTCTTGACACCGGACCCCACCTTCCCTTTCCCGTCTAGAAATCACAGTACATAGAAACCCGCTATTGTATCAAACTCCACCATCACATGACTTCTCTCCTCCTCTTCTTCTACATTTTCCTTCTATCACGCCACTCCCTGAAGCTACAATAGAACGATCCTCCGTTGAACCCCTTCCACTGTTTTTCACGCAACCGTCCTTCATTTTTCTTCATGTTTCAAACTGCCGCAACTTTCCTCTCTTCACATCGCACCCTTAACGTCACCATGTTGCACACACTCCACTCCACAATAAGACTGCCAACCACCTTTTAGTTCATTGCTCCTCCTTCTGATAGCACTTCAACACGCTCTCACTTCCTGTACACTGCAGAACGTACTCCGCCGCCCCTGACGCCCTACGTGACAACCCATAACCGAGTACCTGCAGCGTCGACCACGTTAATCCTCATGCAAACACCAGTCTTCACTATTC
Organism: Allium sativum; assembly: GCA_030737875.1. Classification (NCBI taxonomy): domain Eukaryota; kingdom Viridiplantae; phylum Streptophyta; class Magnoliopsida; order Asparagales; family Amaryllidaceae; genus Allium; species Allium sativum. The sequence goes on along the minus strand of CM060913.1, from coordinate 717,964,288 downwards.
ACATTTTGCTGCATTCTCCCTAAATGATTATGAAACTGTAGGGGTTGGCTTTAAATTTTGAATGGCTTAATGGTAGCAAGAGGTTTTTGTTTTGCGTTTAATAATATGTTTCAAAGGATCTCGCATTGGAAAGAACTAAAGAAAGGAGAGCGGTCTTCAAAAAGGTTCAGCATTTTCTTGTTTGCAGAGAAATGGTATAGACGGTGGCTTTATATAACATAAGATATATATTTTATATTATGGTAAGGTTGCTTCAGTATAATGCTAAAGGTGTTCTCGAAAACGGCAGAAGTACAGCTACAGATATTTTATATAGTCAACGCATTTTTTATCATTAATTATTATTTTATATCGATTCGTAGTGGACATGACACATGGGATGTTTTTGAATGAAAAGAAAGAACCGTATAGAACTTCACGTGGCATTGCAATGCATAGCCGACATGTTCGAATAGCTGCATGTGTCAAGTATTAAATTATGAAAAGATTAGACAAAGAGAATTCGGTCGAGATTATCTACTGCTAATTAATGTTAAAGTGGACTGCATGTGCCGATATATCGTGCAGTGGTTAAGAGTTTATTGCCAAACGAAGTGTACCGAGATTGCTCACCCATGAGAATGATGTGCATAATGTATTGCATCAAGATTTTTACTGGCTTGAAAACAACTTGATGCACCATATTTTGTAAAGTCTGATGCATGTGAAAATGTACAGAACGTAGATACAACGGTTATTTAATTTGATCAGATTAAGGATATTTTTGTTGTACTGGATTATAAATGAAATGAGACACGGTGTCAGGTTAGCTGCAAAATTTTGAAAATGTAGCAAATAAAGATTTTTATTTCAAAGGTGTCCAACGATATTTTAAAGCATGCGAAATTCGCAGTTCGCAAGAATCCATAAGAATTCCAATTGAAACAAATTTTGAAGACCATATAATACTTAATTTTTCAGACACAATATAATGGTTTCAAAGATTGAAATTTCAGATTAACGTTATAAATTTCATAATTAAATTTCTATAATATATAAACAAATCGTTATATTTTATTAACGAATTCCATACGACTATTTCAAAATTTGATTTTGACATAAAACAAAATGTACAAGATGAAAACTCGAATTTTCTGCTTCATTAGAAAATTATTATTAAATTCAAACCATTTAAAAATCCAAATCAACATTTAAAACAAATTTAAATATTAATTTAAACGGTTAAAAATCTAGGCCGTTACAAAAACCCTTTTTATTTAAATAATAAATCTTTATAATTTATAAACGATTCCATCACTACAACAAAAACACCATATTACAACTTTAATTTTACAACGGTGGTAAATGCACCATTGTAATAAATGTTTTTTACAACTTTTTCCTAGAAAAGTTGTAATAAACTTATTTTTAACAACTGTGTTATTTTGACAGTTGTAATAAAAGCCTATCATAACTTTTATTTTTTGACTGTTGTAATATATGTCTATATTTTAATATAATTAACAACTAATAATTAATATTTAATACGTTTGTATTGATTATTTATAATTAATTACTATTAATAATCAATTAGGAAGTAATAATTAATAATCAATCCGTAATATTTAATACTTAGCAATTAAGAAGAATAATTAAAAAATATAGTTAATATTACATAATTATTATTATTTATTAATATCTGATAATTATTAGTGATAATAATTTCTAATAAAAATGAATACATTATAATATATATTCTCTATTAATACTTAAGAATCGTAATTAATCAAAACATTAATACTTTTGAAGTGATATTTAGTGTTTAATAATTATTTTTAAATGATTAATATTTAAAACTAATAATTAATTAATAATCAATAACTAATAAAATATTTAATAATTTAGAATTAACAAGATATATTAACAATTAAGAAGTAACATTTTGTATTTAATATTTCATAATTATTGTTAGCAATTGTGTGAGAACCCATATTTTATGACTCAAAAATAATATTGATTATAATTAAATATATATTTGGGGTGAATGAAAAAATGAATAAATAAATAGATCATTTGTGTGTATATGATGAATATATACAAATTTGTACATGGTTAAAATTGTTGACAAAATATACACGTCTATTGCTTATTTTGTATAACATGGAAATAGATCTAAATGTTGTAAAATGGGTTAAGTGTTGTATGGAGCTAATAAAGAAAAACCCTAAGGGGCAAAGTTGGAATTAGCAAGATCACAGCCCTAATAACTTAACCTAGAAAACAATCGGTCGGCCCTCAATTAATTTCTATCGTTCATTACAAAACAAAAAAAATGGCCGAAGCCCTAGCCGATAAAAATTAGGGGGAAATCGATAAATCCACCGTCTCGCATCAAATAGAACCGATTTGTGAGAGAGATGGATTCTAGAGGGAAGCAGCGGTAGGTCTAGGGAGATCGAAGCCTAAATCGAGGAACCACAGAGAGAAATCGAAGTCTGGAAGCACGAAACCAAATCGAATGTGAGTGTATTTCACTTTTCAAATAGAAATTGAAGTCTGTAAGCTGAGTTCAAGAATTATTTATATATTTTTATATGTACAGTCTTCTTGCTATTAAAGTCTGAACTGAATGAGTTTTGGGAAAAGATAAAAATAATTATCTTTTTGTTATATAAGCAGTTAAACTGTCTGCTTGCTTATATGTAAATATGGTTTCTGAACTTTCTAGCTGAATCGATTTTAAGGGTTATATTAGGAACCTGTATGAAATTGTAAGGTTATATTAGGAACCTGAATCGTTTTCATCTTTTAATCAATTTGATGTCTAGTTACTGCTGCCGAAATTTAACTCTTTTTTCTTTGTTATGCAAATATATAGCCTGGTTGCTAAGATTGGCATCGCCGTTGATCTGAAATTGAGTATAGTTTGTCGCTCGTGGATCTGATGTCGTCATTCCAGTTTTATTCGTCGTAATTTGTATGCAGATCAACTAGAAGACGATGGTGAGTACGAAGACGGCGAATGTGAATATGCGGTTGTATTTAAGGAAGAGGAGGTAAGGACTTTATTTTATTAGATGATAAACAAACTTCATTTTCTTTATTCGATAGTTGAATGACATTATGTTGTTTCTACTTTAATACTTTAATATACAGAGTGTAACTGTTGTTAGGAAGATTCCCTGTATATGCTAATATATAGGTTGTATTCCCTCCACATTTTTTTCTTTTTTTTCCTGGATAAATTTGAGAAGCCTACATGTTGAATAGTCTATGTTGGAATGGTAATTTCGTTTCCAGTACAGTAACATGGAAAGAGGCATTCCAAAATTCAGTTCGGTATATGCTACTTTTACTTTTGAAATCGTTTCTCTTTTGATTTTCCGATGTGGAATCCATGCGTATTTATACGAATTTGACTTTTCTACACAAAAAGCAAATGGTTAGATAAACGGAAGAACGAGTTTAGTTATTTTAATCTTGTTAAGCTGTGTAGACATTATTTTGCATTGTTTTATCTTCAGAGATGAAGAATTCAAGGATGAGAGTGGAAGCAGCCGTCATGGAAGCTATATGGCGTTCAAGCCTAACATTGATGAACTGGAGATGTTATTAGAGGCTTATTTTGTTCAGATAGTATGTAATAATGCACGAAATGTTGTCTAAAACTTATTGTTTGTAATACTGAATATTTGAGTATTTTAATAAATTAGTTTGCAAATAACTGTAATATCTGATTTGCTTATGGAGTATTGCTAAATTTAGTGTATTGTTCTTTTCAATTGCAAATGATTTTTTTTTAAAACCCAAATGTCAATCACAACAGTGAATAACAGTTGTAGTAGATATTATGACAACGGTGCATAATTGTTACAATGAAGTTTATTACAACGATGGAAAAAAGTTGTAAAATATACATATTACAACAGTGTTGCAACGGCGCAAAAACGTTGTTAAAGGTATTAGTCTATTACGACTTCTAAATACACGACGGTTAGCCCACCGTTGTAAAATGTATATTACAACGGTGTTCCACCGTTGTAATAGGGTCATTTTGTTGTAGTGCATAACAGTTTTCTGAAATTTTGATTTGGACATAATTCAAAATCTATAAGACGAAATCTCTATTTTTCACTTCCATTAGAAAAATAAGCTTAGTAGATTTGAATGTTTCTTATTTCAACAAAATCTGACATATATCGGATCCTATATACTCAATTGAAGTTCAAAACCTAAAATTACGAACTACTGCGATGTTACGAGCTCTTTTTTAATTATATTATAAATTATACGTTCAATCGTCATTTAAATAATAAACTCGTTATTATAATTTGAATCTAAATTCAGTTAAATATCTTATATTATCCAATTTGCACAACATTGCAAATTCAACTAATTCCGACTATTTCGGAATCGAATTTTATTATCCCCTTATTTAAAATAACTAAAAATTCAAAATAATTTAATTCAAGTGAGTTAAATTACCAAATCAATATTCAAATAATTAAATAAATTAATTATTCAACTGTTAAAAAATACGGGACATTACACAAAGTGGGTTTCCAACTTACTTAGAATTTCCCAAGTATTCCCACAAAGTCATTTCTCATAAATATATATATATACAATATATATATAATATATATATATATATATCTAATCCATTTTCCTTTTTCTCTTTCCCCAATTTATAAGTTTCTACTACCAAACCCACCAATCCGAAATATGAAAATATGGGATCCATTTATTTTCATTGCAAAACACATTGTACACTTTTCATCCAAACCATCAAAGGGTCTCTTATTCTCAAATTTCCATAACCATTTCTTTACTATACATAACTAATATCCCAACTCATGTCATATGCTGCTCTTCCTATAAAGTGGGTTTCTTTATTGATCTAGGTGTATATATAATATATTTATACTTTAAAAATACAAATATGCTCACTCGCTATCTATACTTAGGAATCCTAAATCTGAGCTCTGATATTAGATGTAACAACCCGAATTTTAACATATCGATTTTTTTTTCCAAAAATCCAAATCTATCAAAGCTCGAGTTGGTTTGTCTGGTATCCTGCAGAAAAGACAGAGATAATAAACATATCAGAGCTCGATACAACATCTCACATCGGAATGGATAAAGTATAATAATCAAATATAGCCTTACCGAAATAATAAAAATGTCTAAGAAGTGTCCAAAGGCTACCAAATCCCTGCTATTAACCTAACCTGCGAGTATGCTATGAAGAGGGTGTCAAAACACAAAGTTCTGGTGGATGGACAAATTGTACATTCTGAAATAACCCTACATATATCGTTCAGTTACATTTTCTTAATTATAATGTTATATGGTTAATAACACTTAAGGCTCCGCAGTCAAATCATACACATCTACTCCCCAGTAGATTAACCTAATATAGTATATATATATATAGCTATAGCCAACATCTCAAGGTACTCCCCATAGAACCTCCTCGTATGGTCTCCACCGTAACGACAAGAAAGCCTATACAACCTCCATCCTACACCAAACTGCATACGAAAATCTATATTGTTACATTATATAACTGGACAGAACTACCATCACTATGCCATGTAAGCATACGGATCGTCGTATCTGAACTCCTCGATCGAATCACGTCTCAACACAGAGTCATGCCCTAATGTCTACAATATACCACCCAGTGTGTGTATCTAGACTTCACACAAACGTATTACCTACCATAGCCCGAATCTCGCAATAGGGCTGCATCCAATGCACGAAACTCGGTTGGAAGCTTTCAATATTTGTAAAAGACAGCTTCATTAGGCCTACAATACATATATTTACATATGGTATGTCTTTTCATGGTGGCTATGGCCCTACCTTGGACCCTCTCTCGACTAATGAAAGACTTCGTCAAAAGCTAAGTGCGTGCCCTTATCAATTAATCTAACATCCAATTTGGCATGTTCCGCAACTAACGTCCTGATAGTGAAAGATTGTAGGTCTATAGGTCTAGCTCTAGTCTCTCCACATCCCACTGATTGCCAATGATAGGAATCCGACGATTACTATCCTTAATTTAGTCCTGACCAACCTCTCCCACTGGCGAGGAAAACCGCCAAATCATCTAACGCCTTCTGCCACATCCTTCTGATAGCCACACCATAGTTGCGGTCAAGGTATACTCACCAGATGGTATCGTACAGACCAAACCTCTATGTGTGCGACCTGCAGCCTACCACAAAGGACCATCACAGAGTACCCTACCACGTCCCGTAGAAGCCACGTGCTTCCCTCCAATCCCATAGAATAATGAGTTGGACATGCTCCTCTCGTGTCTCCAGACACTGCGATGATCTACCCCGTTGGGTTCTTCACCTTCATATCTACGGAGTGGTCCAAGTGCATCACGCTATTGTGTTTTTAGATCATGTGTCTAATATTTTAATCAATCGCTTGCTTTACCTTTATCACATTGTTAATTAATTTAATTACCCACATATTCACATTTTATTCAAGTTAGTTGATTTATTAGCTCACAATTGGGTGCTTATTTTCTTTATTCAATCTTACGTCGCCGGAGCGAACTTCCACTTATTATTTATTTCAATTATTAGACTTAATACTTTCAATTATAAGTTTACTAATAATAAGCCTATTTTATTGTTTCTTATTTCATCATCACCTTATCTTACACTGTTATCACAATTATTTGATAGTTTTACAGTTAAGTACAATTGATTGACAATTTTACAGTTAAGTTTAATTAATTTATAGGTAAGTACAATTAATAAACAGTTTTATAGTAATATATAGTTAATTTACAGTTTTTCAGTTACAAATCGTCAATTTATAGTTTTATTTACTGTAAATTTACATTTCTTTAACATGTATTAAATATTTATAGTTCTATAAGTTTTTGGTCTGAAAGTAATTTTGAATTCATTTAGTTTATGTAAAAATAGTAAGAAAAAAGTGAGACCCCTCAACGACACACACAAACTGATATATATATATATATATGTATATGTGTTTATGTATGTGTGTGTGTATATATATAGAGAGAGAGGTTAGAACAATTTATTCTGTGTTTATAGCTTGTTGTTGATTCATGTTTAGCTGGTTGTATCGGACTACCTCTCTTGAAGCCTGTGCAATTATAGCGTTTAGTGGTTATGTAGCGGTAAAGGTGTAAAAAGTTGTAGCAGGGATAAAGCAGGAAAATAGCGGGATATAGCGGAGGTGTCAAAATGTTAATTAGTTGTATAACTATATAATTAACATTAACTAGTTATCATTCTCGCATCATTTATGTAGACCAAACGAATATTAATTAATATTATATAACAAAATCAAAGAATATCATGGGTATGCACACTGGATTTATGGATTACTACATATTTCTATCTTATATAAGGCACTTATGACTTAAAATTAGCTCTTTATATTTAGCTTTTTGATTTATTTTAAAAGAGAACTGGTCAAATCATCCTCATTATATTAATATTGCTAAAGCGAGTTCTAAATAGCGTTATTTAACGGGTGCAACGGAAAATAGCATGGCTGAAAGCGGAACTACTATTCGTCAGCACGCAAAATTGAAATAGCGTAGTAGCTGGATCGCGCTACAGGCTATAGCGGGCATTTTGGGGGGCTTTAGCGAGGCTTTAATTACATAGATTGAAGCTATTATCTATGTTGTGTAGTCGTGTATTCATATTATATGTATATTTATCCCTTTGTGGCATTTAGGTAAGTAAATGGTTCGTATGAAACCATTTGAGTATGCAGAACATGTACATGTTGTTTTCTGTTACGATATCTATATATATTCGGCTCTGCAGTCTGCTATCTATGATGTGTTGTAATTTGTTCTAAATACGATCTTTAGCCATTGTAGTTTTATATTAGATGTATTGAGTACATCAATCCACTTGAGGTAAGCAAGAAAAATTTATACATTCAGTCGGTGTATTCTATACTCCTCTAATACAAAATTACAAATGTCGCCACCAACCAGCCATATTCTCCACTCTAATAGGCAGTATTACTCAGTAATTTTCTGTAACATCCCAAAATTTAAATGACATTAAAGAGGATAAATTAAATAATAATTAATTTAATATTCAGAATTAGGGGAAACGGATTGCACTATTGCGTTCGTCTCGAAATTCTGGTCAAGATAGACATTTGGTTTGCGTAAAACGGACACTATATGAAGAAGTTATGACGGTTTTATGTTTGTATACACGCAGAAAGACTATATATATACGCATGAGTCAGAGATGGTCTGAATTTTATCCAGAACAGTTCGAATTTGAAAAAATCGTCAAGGTGGCAAAAATCCCGCTTTAGAGGGTCGACCCCCTTAGAGGGGTGTCGACACCGGGGTCGACACCCCTAGGGCTGACGTGGCACTCGATTTCAGGGGGTCTGGCAGCTATATATATGTGTGCTATTCTCCTATTTTCTTCTTTGGAAATCAAGGAGGCCATATGTTGCCGGGATATGAACCGAGACAGAAGTAACTTCTGAAGTATGGCTCAAGTTCTTGTCTCTACTATTGCTTGACTCTTTTAATTGGGGAATTATGTTTTTCATATTCTTATATACTTTGATGATGCATGACAGAAGTTATTTTATTGTAATGTTTTTTGTGACTTGTGGTATTATGGACCACGACATTATGATCTATGTTTGAAATAAAAATTTAAAATTTCCGCTGCTATCTTATTTATATCTATCTTGTAATTATTCTGTGTCTGTTTACCTATAACGCTTCACGAAATTTAATGCATTCCCTTAGTGAGTTACATTAACGGACGTGGGGTGTTACACTTGGTATCAGAGCTAAAGGTTACCATATTAGATGAAATTTTTTGAAATTTTAATTTTCAAAAAGGTTTTAAAAGATAGTACTTTCAAAAAGAAAAGTCTATTTTGAAAATATTCCCTAAGAAGCCATATGTAATATCCTTCGGTCCTTTATCTAAATTTCTTCCTTTTTCCTTTTTCATCATGTCTAGGGAACAAAACATTCCTAATATCCCAGAGGGCATCGCAATACCCGGATGGTTCCGTTGGTATTTGGAGGCCACGACGCCTGCCCAAGGCCAAAGAGGCGTTCCTCCCCCAGTTGCCACAGTCATTCCTCCTCCTTCTCCTCTAAGAGAATATAACTTCACCAAGATCTGCAAGGACTTCCGTGCTATGGGAGGGAAGCCATTCCATGGGAACGAGACATTCGTAGAAGCTCGGTATTGTCTTAAGGAGACCGAGGACTTATTCATAATCTTTGAAGTAGAGGATAGAAGGAAGGTTCAGTTAGCTGCTTAGCTACTGAAGGACGAAGCCTCATTTTGGTGGGAAGCCACTCAAGCTGGACGTCTGGTGGAAACTTGGGAAGATTTTAGATAGAGGTTTGAAATGAATTTTCTTTACCAAGCTGAGAGAAGCATACAGATGGAGAGGTTCTTAACACTCAAACAAGGAAAATTAACGGTAAAGGAGTATGTGAGCAGGTTCAACCAACTAGCAAGGTTCGGATTAGAGTTGGTGGATACACCGCACAAAAGGGCTTTGCGATTTGCTAAGGAGCTGAATAAGCCTCTGCATGGGTTAGCCATGTCCCATATTCCAATGGGGGCCACTTTTGAAAAGCTTGTTGTTATGGCCCTAATGCATGAGGAGGACAAGGGAGAAAAGAGGGAAGCAAAGGCTGAGGGGACATCGCAGAATAAGAAGGTGTGGCTTACGAAGGGGCAGCAACAATAGAAGAAAGGAGGGAAGGATGACAAAGGCAAGGATAAGAGAAAATGTCACAATTGTGGAAAGGAGGATCACTTGATCAAATACTGTAAGAGAAGGAAGAGCAATTGCTTCAATTGCGGAGAGGTCGGCCATTTCTCTAAAGAGTGCCCAAAGAAACAGGGATCGCATGGACAAGGTCAATGAGCAGGAACTTCTGGAGGGCAGGTACATGCTCTCGTGATCAGTGCTCCTGAAAGAGGTAGAAAAATTTCTGTAGAAAGTTTAGTTTCTCTTTGAAACCATCCAGTTAGAACACTTTTTAATTCTAGCGCTTCACACTCGTTTATATCTAGTTCTATGGTTGAATCTCTGCACTTAATTACTAGTATGGTAGTAGATCCCGTAGTTGTTTCAAACCCCAATTGGTGGTTCGGCTCATTTATCGATGATTTGTCGGGGTTTGAAGATATCTGTGTTAGGTGTCGAGTTTGAGTGCAATGCGTATGTGCTCGAGTTAATAGGCTATGGGTTGATTCTAGGAATGGATTGGCTTACCACGTATGGGGCCATTCTGGATTGTGAGAGGAGGGCTGTTAGAGTCCTGACTTGTCATGTGAAGACCCTCGATGTTTCCTGTGACCCCCAAGGGTCTGTTATGCTTAGTTTTCTAGAGTCTCTAGAGGCATCCATAAATGACTTCCGATCTGTTCCAGTGGTTCGAGATTATTCTGATGTTTTTGATGAGGTACGGGGTTTACCTCCAAGGCGTGAGATCGACTTCCGCATATATCTGGTAGACAATGCAAAGCCAATTGCATTACCAGTGCGTCACATGGCTCCAAGGGAAAGTAAGGAGCTGAGTAAGCAAGTAGGGGAGCTACTTGAGAAAGGGTTTATCAGACGAAGCATATATGAATGGGGTGCTTCAGTAGTATTCGCAACTAAGGCGGATGGTTCGCTTCGTTTGTGTGTTGACTATAAAGAGTTGAATAAGCTCACCAAGAAGACTAGGCACCCTCTTCTGAGGATTGATAATTTATTTGATCAGCTTATTGGTGCCTCGGCATATTCTCAGTTGGACTTGGCTACGGGGTTCCATCAGTTGAGGGTGTCCGAGGACAACATAGATAAGACTTCTTTCAGAACTCTGGATGGTTTCTTTGAATGGCTAGTTATGCCTTTTGGGCTGACAAATGCACCCACGTATGTTGTCGATCTGATGAGTAGGGTGTTTCGGGAGTTCCTAAACAAATTTGTCGTAGTCTTTGTTGATGATATTTTGATCTTCTCCAAGAGTGAAGAAGAGCATGCCCAACATTTGGGAGAAGTTTTGAAAACCCTTCGTAACCATCAGCTAATGGCAAAATTCTCCAAATGCCATTTTTGGAAAAAGGAGGTGAGATTCTTAGGGCATGTAGTTTCCAAAGAAGGGATAGCTGTAGATCCCACGAAGGTGGTTGCAGTGCAAGATTGGCAGATTCCTAAAAATGTAACCGAGGTGAGAAGCTTTCTTGGGTTGGCAGGTTACTATAGGAAGTTCATTAAGGACTTCGCGAAGATATCAGCCCCTCTCACCAGGCTGACAAAGAAGAATTTGGCATTTTCGTGGGATATAGACTGTGATGTTGCTTTCCAACGACAGAAGAGGGCTCTGACAACAACCCCAGTCTTGACCTTGCCTGATGGAAGTAAAATGTTTACTATTTACACTGATGCGTGCGGTACAGAGCTTAGTGTGGTTCTGATACAAGAAGGGAAAGTAATATGTTATGGGGGTAGACAGTTGAGAGTTCATGAGAAGAATTACCCCACCCATGATCTAGAGCTAGCTGCCATAGTATTCGCGTTAAAGACGTGGCGTCATTATTTACTTGGGGAAAGGTTCGAGTTATACACCGAACATAAATCTCTCAAGTATCTATTCTCACAGAAGGATCTCAACTTAAGGCAACAACGGTGAATGGAGTTCTTAGCTTCTTATGATTTTGAAATCTCTTATACCCCTGACAAGGGTAATGTGGTAGCAGACGCACTAAGTAGGCAGAGGATGGCCCTGAGTCATCTGTTTGTGGAAAGAAAGAACTTGGAGTTCATATCAGCTTTTGATTTTAGACCCTCCATCGAGGTTTTGCCTGATTTGTTTGCATCCTTGGAGATACGACCGACCCTTATGGACCAGATAGGACCTTCACAACAAGGTAACCCACAGATTCTAGACATTATGGATAAGCTCAGAAGAATGGAGACTTCTAGTCACCTCAGTAGATATGTCATAGATGAAAAGGGGTGGTCGCGACGAGATAGAAGGCTTTGTGTTCCTCAAACTGGGAGCTTGATAAAGGCAGTCCTAGAAGAAGCCCACCATTCTAAGATGATTATTCATCTAGGTGTGACAAGATGTATAGAGACATGAAGAGGGTTTCTTTTGGGTTGGGATTAAGAAAGATGTAGCCGAATTTGTTTCCCAATGTTTAGTTTGCTAACAAGTTAAAGATGAGCAAAAGATGCCTGGTGGATTACTTCATCCGTTGGAGGTTCCGCAGTGGATATGGGAGAGCGTCTCTATGTATTTCATAGATGGTTTGCCTAGGTCAAAGAAAGGCAATACCAGTTTCTGGGTTGTGGTGGATAGACTCATTAATAGCGCTCACTTTATTCCAGTTAAGAGTAAGAGGACGTCATCATGGTTGGCAACAATTTATTTTCATGAGATAGTTCATCTTCATATAGTACCTTCCAGCATCGTGAGCGATCATGACCCCACCTTTACCAACGAATTTTGGAGGAGATTACAAGAATCATTAGGTACACAGTTGTATTTGAGCACCGCTTATCATCCTCAGACCGATAGACAGACGGAGAGGGTGAATAGGATTCTTGAGGATCTTTTGAGGCTGTGTATCCTAGACTACGGAGGGACTTGGGAAAAGCGTCTTCCTTTAGTAGAGTTTGCTTATAATAACAGTTATCTAGATAGCATCGGCATGGCACCCTTCGAAGCATTGTATGGACGACCCTATAGATCACCAACTTGTTGGTGGGAATCTACAGAAAGATTTTTACTTGTTCCAGATATGGTTAGAGAAACGTACGAAAAGATTAACCTTATTCGATAGCGGATGAAGACATCTCAAGATAGGCAAAAGTCCTATGCAGACAAGAGAAGAACTGACATCAAATTCGAAGTGGGAGACTTAGTTTTTATCAAAGTAACACCACTAAGGAATGTGGTTTGCTTCGGATCTGTAGGGAAGTTGGCACCTAGTTTTATGAGACCATTTTCCATAACCGAGAAAATTGGCCAAATGACCTATAGAGTGAAACTCCCAAAAAATCTATCTAATGTCCATGACGTTTTTCACGTCTCTCATCTGCGGAAGTGCCTGCATGACACTACAAAAGTTGTTGAACTGAGTATGCTGGAAAAAGTAGAAGTGGAGCAGGAGGCGACAGTCAGACGAGTCCCTACCCAAATTCTGGAATTAGAAGTTAAAAAGCTGCACAATAAGGAGATCAAGTTGCTAAAGGTTCAATGGGGAGATAGCACAGAGGATGCGACTTGGGAGACTGAAGACAAGATTCGAGCTTCGTACCCTTTTCTTTTTGAGGGTATGTTCTTAACTCCTTTTTCAAACTTTTATCAGTGCTTATTCTGTCAATAGAGTATATCTTATCCATAGTATTTTTTGGCCTTTAGACAGGAATCCTATGGATGTAAACATGTGTTTAAAACATGTTATGTTTGATGGATGCAAGTGGATGCAACTGTTTGCTAGTGGTTGCCTGTGGACGCATATACACACACATTAGGCACTAAGATCAGCTCAATCATTTTCATACTGCATATGGATGTATGTGCATTTTCTTTTCTTTTATGGATGAAAATGGATGTATTAGCATATGGATGTTGCATTTGGACGAATGAATTTGCACACATATAGAAATTACATGCTGTAATAGGATAATTTGCATACATATTGGATTCATGGCACTAACATACATTGCATTAAGGAGGTCAACTGAATCAGTAAACCGCTTGATCTTCGCATTAATGTTGGGACTATACACAACCTTTGCATATATTCATATAAACATTAGAAATCGTTAAGGATAATGGATGTCAGTGATTGCTGGATGAGTAGATGGATGACGTATGGTAAGATATGCATTCTTCTCAACATAGAGATTTCGGGGACGAAATCCTTTAAGTGGGGGAGAACGTAACACCCCAAAATTTAACGACATTAAAGAGGGTAAATTAAATAATAATTAATTTAATATTCAGAATTAGAGGAAATGGACTGCACCTTGCGTTCGTCTCGAAATTTTGGTCAAGGTAGACATTTCGTTTGTGTAAAACAGACGCCGTATGAAGAAGTTATGACGGTTTTAACTTTGTATACGCGCAAAAAGATTATATATATATGCATGAGTCAGAGATGAGTCTGAATTTTATCCATAACAGTTCAAATTTGAAAAATTCGTCAAGACGGCAAAAATCCCGCTCTAGGGGGTCGACCCCCTAGAGGGGTGTCGACACCGGGGTCGACCCCCTTTAAGGGGTGTCGAGCTAGGGGTCAACCCACCCACCCACAGGGGTGTCGACAACCCTAGGGCTGACGTGGCACTCAGTTTCAGGGGGTCTGGCAGCTATATATATGTGTCCTATTCTCCTATTTTCTTAATTGGAAATCATGAAGTCCATAAGCTGCCGAGATACGAACCGAGACAGAACTGTTTACTACAACAACATACTTTGCAAATCAAATTCAGAAATTCAAGATCCGTTCTTTCTCAATTCTCTAAACCTAACGCTGTGAGTTTCTAGTTGCTTTTAGGTTTAGATAAATAAAAGTAAATTGTGAAAGACTGTGAATTTGATATGTTGTAAAGTATGATTATGTGCTATTGTTAAATCCTATACTATGTCATGATAGATTTATTTCCCTAGATCTAATACAATTGTGGTTATTCTATTATGTTGCCTATGTGGATCTTGACTTGTAACTATATTGTGGTGAATGTACATCTATTAAATTGAACAGTTGTAACATTGGCTAGATTTAATTCTTTATGTAAATCCCCTTTCACCTGTCATATTGTGATCAATCTAGATACGTTGTAAACTTGACATGTGAAGCTATCTTTAGATCTAAACATATTTCTATGTCACCCTAATTATGCTAGATCTAAATAGTTAGACACCTAAATGGTTGATTTAGATCTCATTATGCTTGCTTTGATATCGTAGTTGCTACAAGTTCATCAGTTTTATGTCCACCTTGTTATGATGTTGATTACATGTCCATTCACCTTGTTATCATGCTAGTTTATGTTTATGCCAAGATATATTTAAACTATCACCTTTGTCATATTCCCTTTTCATTGTTATGGGTAGGCTACTTTATAGCCTAGATGCCGCCAAAATACGTGCAAATACGTTAGTTAGGAAACGGGGAAAAAGGATTTATAGTTGACATAATTTATGTAACAATTATATGAATTGGACATATAATTCAATTGGGAAAACATAGAAATAATCACCTAAAATGACATAGATAGATTTAGATAAAAATGGAATGTTTAGTAATTACTAATAAAAATTGTAATTGTACTTATGACACAAGGTTAGGTTGCATTAGTGGTGGAAGTCTGCCCGGGCCCGACCGGCATATCCAGCAGCCACTAATGTTGAACCTAATGTGGGAGGTCTAAGTACGTAAATACGAATCAGGCAATGATATGAGGTTATGCCCAACTGTGGAATAAGTCTGCCCGAACCCGACCAGCATATCCAGCATCCACATGTTGTAGGCCTAATGTGGGAGGTCTATCCCATTATAGACCATAAATGGACATGGTAAAGAATTGGTCTACTTATCCTAATTTAATCCATAAGGGTTGTATGATTATGAACTTAAGCTAGGGTTAAGTAAAATTGGATGTGTAGTGGGTGGGTTAAGTAAACTAGAGGGGGTAGGCAATATTTACATATAGGCCCACGAACTTAACCCAATAAGGCTATGTAATTAAAGACACCTAGTGGTATACATAACCGGTGGAAAAATATAATAAAGTTATGTAATTAAAGACACCCTTTAGGGTAAGCATAACTGACATAGGGCTATGTAATTAAAGACACCTAAGGGTATACATAGTCAGTGAAAAATATAGTGGGATACAAGACAAAGGGGAGAGCTTGTATCATATTGTGTAGGACCTATTTTAGTCAGTAACCCGGAGTAGGTATCAAATAAAGAACTCCGTACTAGGCGGAGAAGGGGCACGCTTACTGATTGATTATAAGAGATCATAACGAGATAGACAGTGTGGGCTGCGCAAACCGACCGGGCCATGTGCGTGCATGAGCCGGGCAGAGGGGGATAAGACGACCGTGGCACCAGTAGATATGGTTGTGCACACCTTAAGGGTTGCCACTTTAGGAAGTGATACCTCCTGCTGTGGGGCTAGCACAGGATATCTACGGAGTAGGGAGCCGATCAATTAGGGTAGTGGTTAGGGTACATTCGAACGTATGCCCTAATTCTACCAACTTATAGTGGAAGGGATCTTTTCATTTTAGTTATACTAGTAATAGTGCAGAGTAATTATTTGAGAAATGTATACACCTTACCCTGTCTACCTTGTCACACCTGCCATTTATGTAGTGATCTCTCTCTTGTCCATTTTATATGCCTATCATGTTACTTTTATTTATTTACTGGCTAAAAGTAACTAGACTCGCCAGACTTTATGTCTGACCCTTTTGTTTCTCCTTCTTTCTTCCGTTCCCCCTCCCCCCCAGGTTCTCAGGGAGGAAACACTCAAGCTTAGTCGGGACTCAGATATCATCTTGCTAGGAGCTACTTCTGAAGTATGGCTCAAGTTCTTGTCTCTACTATGGCTTGACTCTTTTAATTAGGGAATTATGTTTTTCATATTCTTATGTACTCTGATGATGCAAGACAGAAATTATTTTATTGTAATGGTTTTTGTGACTTATGGTATTATGGACCACGACATTATGATCTATGCTTGAAATAAAAATTTAAAATTTCCGCTGCTATCTTATTTGTACCTATCTTGTAATTCTTCTGTGTCTGTTTACCTATAATGCTTTACGTAACTTAAGGCGTTCCCTTAGTGAGTGACATTAACGGACGTGGGGTGTCACACTTTCTTTATTAGGGTGGTCTCAAAGTGGGGCGTCATAGGAAACAAATTAGAGGGTGCTGCAAAAAATGGAGGAATATGGAAAATAGACCAAAAAGGAAGAAGTGACCGAAGAGGAAAGTCAATTTTGGATAGAAAAAGAGAAAAGAAGATACGATTTGAAGTAGCACACTCCAAGTTTTCGATCAATGACTTTTGGTATATAATATATTTGCGAAATTGCAAATGACTCTTGGTACAAATGAAACTGTACGAAATTGTTCAAAAATCTCAATGCTTGGAAGTTTTTCGATCAATGAGACTCCGGCAAAAATAATAATAATGAAGATCAACAAAGAGAAATGTATTCAAAAAAAAAATATAACTTAAATTAAGAAAACGAACCAAAAGTAATTTTTTTACAAATATTCGAATTTGGCTAGGAAAACTTAATGTTTCTGTCCATGGCAATTTTCTAGATAATTTATACATATAACTTGTCAAGGTCCTCGGTAGAAAGAAAAGTTTATGAAGAAAAAACTGAAACCAAAATTTACAAGTTTTTCTTAAAAAAGAACTATATAGGTCGACCACCCCCAAAGGGAGGTTGATCATGCGGGTTGAGCGCTCTTGGAGGCGAGACGGTCGCCCCAAGGGGTAAAATGCCCAAGAAGGCCTATACCTAGATAGTTTCTTGATCAGGTACGTAATTAAAAGCTGAGCCGTACATATTTGACATTAATGGTTAGATTTGGTCTGTGACAGTATAATTCCATATTAGATCTGGTTGATCCAACGGCTCTAGATCCCCTAGTAAACCTATAAATAGAGCATGGCCTGACCCTCTTTTTCCAAACATTATTCTTCCTCTACGTCTAGGTTTCCCTCTCGATTTTAATGGTTGAGATGAAATTAAATATTTTCTTTGAGCAAGAATAAAAAACTAAAATATTAGGAGATCTAGAGAAATGGATTTAGAAAGGCTGCAGGACATCAACATAGGACCTCAAGTGAGTAGAAGAAACTATTTTTAGAATCAGGAAAATTAAAAATATAGTTTTAAAAATAGTTTTAAGTTTATATGTTTTCGGTAATTTATTGTTAAGTACAGTTTATAGTTTTACAATTTGGTACAATCTTACGGTTTAGTACAAGTAATTGAAAGTTTTATGGTTTAGTACAATTATTTGATAATTTTACAGTTAAGTACAATTGATTGACAATTTTACAGTTAATTTTAATTAATTGACAATTTATAGTTAAGTACAATTAATAAACAGTTTTATAGTAAAATACAGTTAATTTACAGTTTTTCAGCTACAAACCTTTAGTTTATAGTTTTATTTACTATAAATTTACATTTCTTTTACAAGTATTAAATAGATATAGTTCTATAAGTTTTAGGTCTGAAAGTAATTTTGAATTCATTTAGCTTATGTAAAAATAGTAAGAAAAAAGTGAGACCCCCTCAATCACACACACACACACACACACACACACACACATATATATATATATAGAGAGAGAGAGAGTTTAGAACAATTTATTTTTTGTTTATAGCTTGTTGTTGATTCATATTTAGCTGGTCGCATCGGACTACCTCTCTTGAAGCCTTTGCAGTTATAGCGCTTAGCGGTTCTGTAGCGGTAAAGGTGTAAAAAGTTGTAGCAGGGATAAAGCGGGAAAATAGTGGGCTATAGCAGAGGTGTCAAAATGTTAATTAGATGTATAACTATATAATTAAAATTAACTAGTTATCATTCTCGCATCATTTGTGTAGACCGAACGAATAATAATTAATATTATATAACAAAATCAAAGAATATCATGGTTATGCACGCTAGATTTAAGGATTACTACATATTTCTATTTATATAAGGCAGTTATGACTTAAAATTAGCTCTTTATATTTAACTTTTTGATTTATTTTAAAAGAGAACTGGTCAAATCATCCTCGGTATATTAATATTGCTAAAGCGCGTGCTAAATACCGTTGATTTAACGGGTGCAACGGAAAATAGCATGGCTGAAAGCAGAACTACTATTCGTCAGCATGCTAAATTGAAATAGCGTAGCGGCTGGAGAGCGCTACGGGCTATAGCGGGGATTTTGCGGAGCTTTAGCGAGGCTTTAACTACATAGCTTGTAGCTATTATCTACGTTGTGTAGTCGTGTATTCATATTATATGTATATTTATCCCTTTGGGGAATTTAGGTAAGTAAATGGTTCGTATGAAACCATTTGAGTATGCAACACATGTTTATGTTGTTTTCTGTTACGAAATCTAATAACCAATCCATTCCTAATATTAGCCCATAGCCCGTGAAGCCCAACACATAAGCATCACATCTAAATTCAACGCTAAGTATGGAAATTTTCAAATCCAAACACATCATAGACAAATAAGCTGAGCCCCAAATTGGATTCGAAACAACTAAGGGATCCTCCACTAAACTGGTGTTTAAGTGCAGTGATTCAACTAATGATGTAGAGATAAACGAATGTGATGCGCCCGAATCGAATAAGGTACGGACAGGATGATCAAATAGAAAAACTAAGCTTTCAACAGAAATGGTTCTACCTCGTTCTTGCAGCGGTGGGACCGCGAGAGCCTGAACTTGTCCCCTAGCCTGCCCTGGTGCCATAAGAGCATGCACCTGTCCTCTCGAGGTAGCTCCTGTCCTCTGCCCCTTCTTTAGGCAGTCCTTCACTAAATGTCCCGCATCGCCACAAAGAAAACAGCCTGTCTTCTTTTTCTTTCGGCAATCCTTGCTGAGATGGCCTGGGGTTCCACAGTTAAAGCACTTCTTCTTTCCCTTGCCATTATTGTCTTTTCCACCCTTCTTGTTTTGTTGTTGTGGTTTCTTCTGATCCCCCTTCTTCTCGGGTGCCTTATCAGCTTTAGCGCTTTTCTCCTCATGCATAAGCGCCATTTCTACTAACTTCTCAAAGGTGGCCCCCATAGGGATGTGGGTCATAGCCAACCCTTGCAATGGTTCATTCAAGCCATTCACGA
Organism: Allium sativum; assembly: GCA_030737875.1. Taxonomy (NCBI): domain Eukaryota; kingdom Viridiplantae; phylum Streptophyta; class Magnoliopsida; order Asparagales; family Amaryllidaceae; genus Allium; species Allium sativum. The sequence goes on along the minus strand of CM060913.1, from coordinate 717,944,399 downwards.
ACCTCAGCGCCTTCTTCTCCGGCGTGTTCACTAAGTCCAAGCCAAACCTTGCTAACTGATTAAATTTATTGACATATTCTTTCACTGATGAGCTTCCTTGCTTCAATGTCAAGAACCTTTCCGTATATAGATTTTCTTCCGCCCTTGAGAGAAACTTCGCCTCGAACCTACGTCTGAAATCCGCCCAAGAGTCAACAGGACGCTCCCCATTAGTGACCTCCCACCAAAACAAGTCCTCTCCCTTCATCAACCAAGCTGCTAAACGAACTCTCTTCCCTTCTTCTACTTCAAAGATTTCTAGCAATTCTTCCACCTCCTTAAGCCAATCTCTAGCTTCCACAAACGTTTCTGACCCTTGAAATGGTTTTCCACCCATAGCCTTGAATTCCTTGCACGTCTTTGCAAAAGTATCTACGCGAGGAGGAGGAGGTGGAACGTGTGCAACTGGTGGTGGAGGAACATTGGCTGGACCTGCAGCGCCCTAGCCTCTAATAACCTCCTATACCATCCTGGTATCGTTACACCGTCGGGTAGATTAAGATCTTCAGCCATGCTGAAACGAAAAAGGAAAGATTCAAAATGGAGAATTCGAAAGATAAAGATATGTGGCTATTGGGGATTATGTTTTTCTTAAAAACTTTTCTCTTTAAATTTCTCATTAAAACATGTTTTTGAAAACACTTCTTCCAAAAATAACTATTTTTCTAAAGTATTTTTATATGTTGTGGTAACCTTAGGCTCTGATACCACGTGTAACACCCCACGTCCATTAAGGTCACTCACGAAGGGAATGCATTAACTTCCATGGAGGTTATAAGTGAATATAGAACAGAAAAATTACAACAAGACAGATAGTAAATAGTACTTGGAAATCTAAAACTTCATTTTATTGCAGCGGAAATTAAACATGTTTGTTACATCATAAAACCATAGATCATAACCAAGTACAATATCCATCTTCATAAAAACAAAATACATAATCCCATTACATAAATAGCCATTAAAAAGATAACAAGCTGGACTTTACTTCAACGGTCCAAGCTTTCCAAAGAGAGATGAAGCAATTCAATCAAACTCCACTAGAGCTGGGCCCAACCTGAGGACCTGGAGGGGGAAAAAGGATAGAAATAAAGGGGGTCAGACATAAAGTCTGGCGAGTATGATAATTCTAACAATACTATTATCAAAATAACTAGACTAAGGCATAAGCTGGAAGACAAGTAAATGTCTATGAACTCTTAGGAAGATAAAGATAGCGTTTAAGATAGCGTTAAAGATAACGGTAAAGGCACACCTAATTACTAACGAATGTTTACTACACTGCACCGCACATTACTACACTGCACCACACCAATCACCCTATTGTTTGATCCCACTTGCTTCACACAGAAACTTTATAAATAGCCTTACGTACCCCTAGCTGACTACATAGGTGTCGTCTGCCCCTATCTCCACTAGGTGTACCTCACTACCCACTTTTGATCGGCTCCCTACTCGTAGATACCTGTGTTGGCCCCACAGTGGGGTGTATCACTCCCCTAAAGTGGCAACCCAATACAACTTGAGAATGCACGGCTTATACCTACACGATGCAACAACGTCTTATCTACCAGCCCGGGTCCACACACGCATATGAAACCCGTTGGACTTGCGTTGCCACCGCTCCCCGCTTTGGCCTCTTACAGTCAAACCCAACATGCGTGTCCCGTCCTCGACTTGGGTCGAGCCCACAAAGATACGTTTGGGATACTGGTCGAAATGGGCCCCCACAAGCTACCCACCTAAGCTTGTCACTAGTATATCCCACTTAACCCTCTTAGTCATGTTCATTTACATGTGTGTTTGGTTAAGTCTTACTAATCGTATTTCACATGCCACTAAGGGCACCCCCTAGATTCCTCATGCCACCCAAGGCACCTACTTAACCCCCATGTCCCACCTTACATGTTTATCTGGTTAAGTATTTCCTAATTCATTCAGGCCATAACCTCATAAAGACCTCTCACATTAGACTGGCATTTATGGCAGCTGGATTTGCCGGGCGGGTCCGGCAGTCTTACACCATAAAAGAGTCTAACCTCGTATCTTTACAACCGTTATGCTTTAGTTTAGGCCTAGGACCTCTCACATTGGGCTGACATTTGTGACCACTGGATTTGCCGGGCGGGTCCGGCCAGGTTTACGTCACAAACGAGTCCAACCTCGTGTCCTAAGCATTGATTAACACTTAAAATCTTTTACCCCAGTTTTAATAATTCCCTATTCAAATTATTAATTAAGTCAACTTTTAATGATGTCCTTAATTGACTCAATTATGGCCATCCACTTATGGTATGCAAAATCATATCAATTGCACCCCAACTTTTTAATATTAAATCCTTAATATTACCCCTACCCCACGTTTATACGTTCGCTTATTCAACGCATAATATAGGCTAGACTTGTATAGTCTAACACCTAGCACAAAGATAAATTATCACAACATATAGACAATTAAAATAAATCTAATCATAATAGGGGTGAAACTTGCATAAACTACACATGTTAAGGATAAAAAAGGTGTCAACTTGTTAAATGTCTCAATTTATATGATATGATCATAGCCCAAATCTATACATAAACTTGCATATGGGTTTTTTAGGCAACATAATGATGGTGTGAACTAGCATAGGATATCACATATGTCATAGCATAATTCTAGATGTCATAATAGATGTCTTGGTATATGTTCATAACTTTTATAATCAATCTAACTTGCATATGTGACTTGTCATATAGATCAACATAACCCAAACATGATGATTTAATTAATATGAACTAACTAGCATAGATGGTAACATCATGGCCTTTTTAACATGTATGATTCATCAACTTAGCATAGAAACTTTCAACATACATAACATCATCATAGCATGATTTACAACATATAAGATATCATCATCACATAACATTGGATTTACAATATACATGATTGCAAAAGGGGTTTACAACAACATATATGATAATTCACATCATCTACTCATAATCCATTCATAACTCAACCTAATTAAAATGATAATAATCTTGTTAAGATCATCATACTCACAATTTAGAGAAGAAAAGAGAGAGTTTTGCTTTGCTTTAGGGTTGAGAGAATTAGAATTGAATTAGCTTTTCTTCCTTCTTAGTTGGCGGCGGCTCCATTGATTTCCATGGCGACGGTAACTATTCTATTTTAATTAGGTTTAGGGTTAGCATTAGGATGTATTTATAGGTGTATGAAGTTATTTAGGACTATTAGATTAACCCTGAACCATGAGAACCAATCAAATGCAAAATCTGCATTTGAGAGAATCGGCCCACGGGTTGACAGCCAAACACCCTGGATTAACCCCTAGTCGACCCAACGAGGCTCGGGTCGACCTCAAAAATGGGCCGGTTCGGTTATTCCCCCTCCCAATTCGCTGTTTTGAACTTTTTCGCATATTTATTTATTTAATTTTTAATTTTTATATATATATATATATCAATATATATATATATATATATATATATTTCTCTGCGCAACCCATTTCACTTAATTCTTTTCTAAAAATTAAGTATACTTTAATTTGTGAATTTTAATGTTATAAAATTACGGGGTGTTACAGTATAGACCAAATCTCTATGGGTACAGCCAGAAGCCTACCACAGAGGACCATCATGGAATACCTTAGCTTGTCCCGTAGAAGCCATGAGTTTCCCTCCAGTTCAGTAGAACAATCTGATGTATGTGCTCCTCTCGTGTCTTCAGACACCGCAATGATCTATCCCTTTGGATTCTTCACCTTCTTGTGTATGGACTAGTCCAAGTGCATCAGGTCATTGTGTTATTAGATTCTACATCTAATCTTTTAGTCGTGCGCTTACTTTACCTTATCACATAGGTAATTAACTTGATTATCCACATATTCACTTTTTATTTAAGTTACTTGGTTTATTAGCTCACAATTGGCTGCTTACTTTCTTTATTCGGCCTTATACCACCGGAGCGGACTTCCACTTATTATTTATTTCAATTACTAGAGTTTAGAGTTTCAATTATAAGTCTACTAGTAATAAGCTTACTTTATTCTTTCTTATTTAATCATCACCTTATCTCACACTGTTATCACAACCATGTCGTGAGTTTTACTTGTTAGCTTAGTTACATTAACTAAGGTTTATTAGTAAGTTCTCTTCTTGTTATTGATTATAACCTATGTTATAATTCCACATGTCCGTAGGACAAGGCTACTTATTAAATTTCATTCTCATTCAAATAATTAATTATAATAAGTTATATTCCTCGTTCATCACATTTTACTTAGGTTTCTTAACATCAACCAAACTTTTGCTGTTGTAACATTCATTTATTTACCGTCTTGTATATTCTCATTATTTCAGGAAAATATTTCACACACCTCATTAGATTGGTTAGCAGAAAGATGTAAAGATCCATTTCCATAACGCATATCAATCAAGATTCGTAGTTGCAAACAATTTCTTTTACATACATATATAGTTTATTTGATTGGTGTGCAATACGATAAAAGAATCCATATTTCACACTAATCTCTTTTTCCTTTCTTTTCTTGCAACTACGTTCACAGTAATTTTCCCGTTGTGGAAATGTATCCATCTTTTCCAAAATCTTACTAACTCGGTCCACTACTGATTTTCTCCTTTTTATTTTCTAAGTTAGATGTTAATTCCTGTTTTTCATTTACCGTTTCTAATTACTGTAAATTTCTATATAAAATAAGCATATCCATTCTTCTACCATTATTTCCACAATTCACTTTTTCAACATATCAATTCATTACTGAATAGCAATCTCAAGAACATATGCATAATTATTATCATATTTACCATTTCAGTATTACAGTAATTCTTAACACGAACAGAGAATTAACAGAATAAATTTGTATAAAAATAATATTCTTAACGTACTTTGAAATAAATTATATTGTATTTACCACAAATTTCAATTATTTGTCACATTAATAATTACGGGTAATGTAAACGATAAATATACCGTTACCAAAAGGTATAATTTAAATACACTCATGGGACTGCTTTCCAATCCTTGAACCTGATTCATATATGTTATTTCGTGGTTTTCCTAATTGAATCTAATATTAAAATGACCACGGATTTCCAAATTTGATGTTAAAAAAAAGAAAGGATTTCTAATAATTCAGATTCACAGAATTTACCTCACGTAGATAAGAAATCTAAACACCTATATTGTAGATCTATAATTTTGGTCTTCAAATCTTGTATCAAAATTCTTAAAAACTAATATTCTAATTTCTGAAAGATTTGGGGAAGAAAGAAAATGGCAGAGTTTGGCATTGTCTTAGAAAATATGAGTTGGAGGCTGGGCTCTGCTAGTCTATTTATAGGTGTACAGGAGACTGGTCTATCGGATTAAATAAAACAAAATTCGAAACGTACAAGTGGAAAATATAACGTTACATAACCTGGGCCATTAACATTAATTTTTCCTATATTAATTTCTTGTTTAATGTTGCTAATAACGTTTCTTTTCTTTTTGAATATTGCTTATGCAATTTATATTCTTACATTCGTAATGTATATCCAACATTTGAATTCCAAACTTATGCACATATATATGAAGTATAACTCTTCAAATCTTTGTCCATTAATAGCTGCTCGATTAATGTTATAATTAACATCATCAATTCATTGATTTCTTCCTTTTAATAAATATTCTAATTTAAATTCATCTATCTTCTTGTTTATTTTTCATTCATTATACATTTATTACTTCCAATCCTTAAATTATACTGTAATTTTGAATTTATGTGTACATATCTACGCACAATATCATTTCTTTTCAAAATTCAAACGGAGTTATGCCGACATTTATTTCTTGCTCATTTTTATTGTTTGTAGGTTACTTTTGGATTTCATATTCTTATATATATATATATATGTATATGTATATGTATGTATGTATGTATGTGTATATATATAGACATACAAACACACATACACATATATACACATATATGTATATATATATGCATACTCACCTATGTATATAGTTTCTCTTATATGTACATTTATATATATTTTTCTCTTAGAATTTGTATTTCTTTAGTTGTCCCTCTAAAATGAAAAATACAACGTTAGCGGGACTCGAACGTGCACCACTCACATAGGAGAGACATGCCTTTACCAACTGGACTACACAAGCATTTGTTCACAAGACTAAATACATTAGCAGTCATCGTTCTTATTAGTGTTCTTCTTGTATCTTCTTTTTCACGTTTGTTCTAATACTTTATTTAAAGATATCTTTTTTTATTTTCAATCCATTTTTTGCAAACCATAGGTCTAAATTGATCAGAAAATCGCCACAGACATAATGAAGCTACTCACGTGACCAAATTCTAAAAATTATCCAAATTTTGATTTTATTATTTAATTGAAAATGCGAGGTGTTACATTCTACCACCCTTAGGAAATTTCATCCCCAAAATTTGGTAAGAGTAAAATTAAGTAATACCTCGTATAATTTAAAACCATCATGTGTGCATCCAATTTTGCAATCATTCGCGCTCTTATGCAAGTGCAATACAACATAATAATACATGAATGCAATGAATGCCTAAGTAGTACCTTCTATATGAATGCAAAGTTTTCTTGAAAGCCTTTTTTGAAAACAAGATGCATACATTTAAATATACTGGCAATTTCCTTGTGAATGCAATATTTTAAAAATCAAAATACTATTTTTTTTCATCCAATTTTTCATATACAGTTACAGAGCAAGAGCGCAGTTCATCCATTTTTTGCATCCAAATCCTACCAACCAACTTTAAATTTTTGAATTACAAAAAAGTCTAATTTTTGGAATTCGATTTCTTATGTTACAAAAAGATGGAAAACGGAAAATTTCTCGTCTTCCATTTTTCTTTTTATGTACCTTTCCGTGTATAATTGGATTTCATGTAACTATTATATAAAAATTTCCTAGCTTCCTATCCAAGCACAGTTTACATAAGAAAGTTCTGTTTGTTATAAAATTCCTTTTTCAAATTACTTTGGAAAATCCCTTTTTTTCTATTTCTCCGAATTTTTCATTTTTCTCAATTGCTATATTTGTTGCTTTATTTTTGCAGATGTCATCGTTGTTTATTTTCTTTTATTTATGTCATTACCTTTTTCCTTAGCTTATTTAACTTATCCCACCAATCTAAGCTTAATTTAAAATAAGCATCTTAACTCTTTCAAAACTAAAATAGGAAAATAAGCACACTACACAACTACAACCAAGGGCTAAGAATCCAAGGGCTATGTCTCTACTGATAAGAAAAAGTCCGAACCACATGATCTAAACAATTTGCTTGCCTTTTACCACCTACTTGTCACAACCAGCCATTATTGTGTACTAACAGTCTTTTCCAATGTAATGTCCCGTTTTTAATCGACTTTGTTTAATAATAATTTGTAATTAAAAATGAGTTGGTTAAAATAAAATGAAATTAAAATATATAGTAACAAATTTAAATAACTTTTTAATTAGAATTTGGTTCTTTATTGCTTAAGAAAAGTAAAGATAACCTTTTATATTAAAATACAATATATGTTGTTGAGTGTAAAAACATGTGTAAGGTCACATGTTGAAAAACAATACATGTACGTAACCTGTAAAACATTTATATAATCTTTTAAAATTAAAATAATGTCTCAAAATATGTTTAAGTGTATACATATATTTATGGATATATGTTTGAAGCAATGAAGGGTCTGAAGCTAAAACCTTAGACAAATTTGCTGCGCATTTAGAAGAAAAACAACACAAACTGTATATACATGTGGTTTTGTAGTCCAATTTGTCAGCATAAATCAGATTCTTGCTGCATAAGCATAGCAGTACAAATCTTAATGTGAAAACACACCTGATTTGCAGCAAACCAAATAAGGATATGGATGCACATATTGTAAACCCTTTTCTATACACAACTGTACAAATTTTTAATGGAATGTGTTATGTAATCTCCTTCAAAGATCATAGTGTAAACTCAAAGGGATGTTTACCTAACCTAGTCTAACCCCTAGGTGCTACAGCAAATATTTATAAACAACAACTTTAAACATATTTTATCACAACTAAACATTTCATCCCTGAGAACGTTTCGCTGCAGGCGTTTAATTGATTTGGCCATTGGAAAAGAAGTAATGCTTCTATAAACTGAGCATTGGTACCCATTTGTACAAAGTAGGGTATATTTTATTTCGACCTAGTATGTGATTTCTAAAACCTAAAGAAAACAAGGGATGAAGCCTGAACTTTAAATGTATTATCATATGTTTTATATGTAGGGTAAAACTCCTACAACCATTTAATGAACCAAATATTTTGATGCTAAATTTTGCCTATAAATACAACCTTAAGCCATACTTCCCTCACGCAAAAACAATTGAGCTAGTGAAGATCAAGTACAACAGGAAAATATAAGAATAGAGTGACATTAATAGGTGAGTAAACCTATTCTTTCTTCAAATTTTTATACATATATATAGTAATACTCAAGTATATATATGAATCACTGGTCTAGATGATGGTATTAGTTGTCATTCAAACCCAGGAACTAAACTGAGTAAACCATTTATTCAATTACTAGCTATTTATGTGGTGAGTAAACACATTTTTATCCTCTGTTAAACGTTTGTTTTGATTAATATTGAATGATCACAAGTATTTAGTTGCATGTATATGGTGTATTATTTATAAACACTTGCCTGTTAATTGATGTTGGCATAAAACACTTTGTGAATGAACATGAAAACAGTCCCTGTAATCATTTATATACAGAAGCCAATTACCGTAGCATAAATCCAAACAAGCTTTTAACATTTAGTTTCTACTTGAAGTTGTTCACACATATCTCTAGTCTATAACAAAAAATTGTTTCAGGTTGTATAATTTTGTATACCCTTCAATATAACTAATTCCCTGTAATCAATACTAAAATACATGAATCCTGGACCAACACCGAATCATGTTTCAGATATATAGATGGGATGGCAAGGCGAAATGATGAATTTTTAGTACAAATTTTCTGATTTTTAATTAAGTGGTGGACGAGAAATCTTGGGATGAACGGAAATGCATTCTTGGCAAATTCTGACGATAAACACAATCGGAGTTCATATCGTAAGGTGAGGAGTGACGTATGAGGTCGCTGGTAATGGGAAAAATGCTAAACGATTTTATTATAACGTGATTTGAGAGAATGAGGAGGAAATAGGGTTAGTAAGTAATGGCGTGCATCACTCGATGATCATCAAAACCGCATCGCCACCATGGAACAGAAGGACTGAGCACATGGGGGAAACTATTCTGTTAGTCATCACCGAGATGTAGACAGGGTCCTGCCTGTTCTGATGGCCAGAGGAAGTGACTAGAAGGTTTTTCTTGGATCGCTTTGTTTTGGTAGAGTGGAGCTAAACAGTGAAAACACTGTAGAGGTGGTGGAAGGTCACTGCGAGCAAGAGAATGAAATCAGTGACCAACAGGGGATGTGTGACGATGATCATAACAATGAGTTGATGAGGCATGAATGTGTGCATGTGCACGGGTGTACTGTATGTACACTGCGTGTTCCAGGATCTAGGTACGTTAGGGATTAGGGAAAAAGAGTGATCACACAGGTTGATCACATATTTTCGGTGACAACACCTTGGCCGATCCAGCTTTAACATGAAAAAAATAAGAGAGAAAAGAGTGCGAACAAGTTAAAGAGAGGGACAACAAGAATAAGGTAGGAAGGAAAGATTGTAAAGAAAGGAAGCACGAACTAGCAGGGAAAGAGTGAGAAGAGAAACGATGGTCACGGGCAAAAATTGGGATAAATAAAAGAACAGGAGAAAGTGTAACACCCCGTATTTTCTGAGAATATTAAAATAACAAATTAAAGAATAATTTATTTGAAAAAGAGGAATGAGAAAAGAATGATGTTTAGCATTGTTCTAAGGTTGGTAAGCAAAAGACTTAGTAGCTCATTTGGTTAGAACATGCGACTTGCATACAAGAGGTACAGAGTTCGATCCCCGCCAGCACCATATTTTTGTTTTAGGGGAATGGCTAAAAAGTGGCTTAGTGTGAACGCAGTTCAAAAAGTGGTTTAGTGTGAAAATGGTTAATTATGAAGAAGTTATTAAGCCATGAAGTTTGTATGCATATGAGAGAAATATATATATATATACATATATAAATTAAATAAATAAATATTCAAAAAAAAGTTCAAAACAGCGAATCGGGAGGGAGAATAGCCGAACCGCACCATTTTTGGAGTTGACCCGAGCTTCGCTGGGTTGACTAGAGGTCAATCCAGGGTGTTTGGCTGCCAACCCGTGGCCCGATTCGCGCTAAGGGATGATATGGCATCTGAGTGGTCCAGATCAGTTCTAGGGTTAATCCTAAGGCCTAAATAACTTCCTACACCTATATATACACCATAAGACCTAACCCTAACTCATAAATATTATCTATGACACCATTATGCTGTCAAATTCTCTCTTAAACCCTAGCCGCCGCCTCTAAATCAAATCTCAAGTGTTCAACTTCAACTCAAATTAAAGATTAGAGCTTCTACAACAATTCAAGAAGATAAATCAGCAACACCGCAACGTTTCTACACCAATTTCAGTGCATAATTCTATTCTTTAACCACGAAAGGTGAGTACGGTGATTTTCACAATATAATGGGATTAAAAGTAACATGATGAAGTTGTAAAGAGGATTCATATGTATGTAATTTAAATCTCAACCAAGTCTTCACCTTTTTGATTCATGTCATCATATGCCTATGTTTCTATGTAAAGTTCATACCTTTTATCAGTTTATTCATGTTGAATCTGTCATTATGCCTCTATGCCAGTTTACATGCCCCTTTATTTCATGATGTTGTGTTAATTCCAATTTTATGTGATTTGATTCTCTCTTCTTATCCCTATTCCTTTTATTTTTGGATCTAGGCTACCTTTGAGCCTATATTAAAAATACGTGCGAATGCGAATACGTGGGAACGATGGGAATATGTGAAATATGGAAAATTGTATGTTATTGGATATTTTGGATAATTGGATAATATGTGAAATTGGCATATTTGGGTATGAATTACATGGGATTGATGAAATTGCCTATAATTGTAAATTTGTAATTGAGGCTAATTAATATGTAATTAGTGACAATTTAGAATAAGCAATATTATAAACATGATTACATGTTTAATTGGATAAACATGACATGGAAATTGGGTATGGGTGAAATCCGATTATTAATAAACCTTTGACACGAGGTTAGGCGCAATTGTGGCGTAAGACTGCCCGGAACCGCCCGGCAAATCCAGCTGCCACAATTGGAGGTCTAATGTGAGAGGTTAAAGGAATGAATTGTAGGCGTAATGGTTAATGACACGAGGTTAGACCCGGTTTGTGGCGTAAGACTGCTCGGAACCGCCCGGCAAATCCAGCGGCCACAAAGTGTTCGGTCTAATGTAGGAGGTCATGTACCGTTCGTCATAAGGAATGAATTAAGGAATACTAACCATAATAAGACATGGGTATGGTTAGAGGGTTAAGTGGGGTGACATGTAAATATGGACTTAACCGGAATAAGATAAGACATGTAAATTATGACATGTAAGTATGGACTTAACCGTAGCATGTGTAAGACATGGACATTTAAATTAAAATGGTTAAGTGGGAGAAAAACCTAGTGGGGACCAAGCATAGGTGGGAGGCTTGTGTCGGATGGGGACCCGTTTCAACCAGTAACCCATTTGAGTATCTACTTGGGCCCGGTACTAGGCCGGTGTTGGGGCACGCTTACTGGACTTGAATGTAAGAGGTTAAAACGTGAATAGCGGTGGCAACGCAAGTCCAACGGGTTCATGTGCGTGCATGGATCCAGGCTGGTAGGTAAGACGTTGTTGCATCGTGTAGGTATGGCCGTGCATTTTATGTTGGTATCGGGGTTGCCACTTTGGGGAGTGATACACCCCACTGTGGGGCCAGCACGGGTGCCTACGGGGTTTAGGGAGCCGATCGAATGGGTAGGGTAAGGGTACCTTAGCGGTGGTAGGAGCAAGCCGGCACCTACGATAACAGCTAGGTACAAGTAACTACCGAGTTTGTCATGTGGGTACAGTTAGTGGGAAGGGATCAACCTTTAGTAAATAGAGACTAGTAGATATGTGGTGTAATTAAGTAATGTGGTGTAACTTAGCAAAAGTGCGGTGTAACGAAATACATGTTGGTTGAGTTGGATAGTCCTTTGGGTGCTAGTCTGATGTGGACTTCGGTCTTCGGGGTTAGTACTTGGAGGGTTGTTCGCTTAGCCAAGGTGTAGGATTGTCTTAGTACTTAGGAACGGAATCATCTTGTCCATCCTTTTTATCTACCTTATCTATGTTACAGCCATATCATGCTGCCTATTTATGTCTTGATCATTTACCTTACCTATTATTTGTTAAAATTACTAGACTCGCCAGACTTTATGTCTGACCCGTTTTATTTCCACCTCTTTTCTTTCCTTCCCCCCCTCCCCTCAGGTTTGCAACTTTCAGTTGCATGAAGAGAGTAGATGTATCGATTTGGACTCTCTCATCTTTATGGCTTTTCTTATGCTCAGTGGGGATTTATGCATTTATGTTATTTAAATATTTGCTTCTTTATGTACTTTGAAGTTTTTGGAAAAGACAATTGATCCTGTTGTAATGGTTTTTGGAGACTACTTATGTAAGCTTGTTTTGAAGTTATGATGCTATAAAATAAGTTTTATCTTCCGCTGTGTTTTATTTATTTATTCTTGTAATTTATCTGTTCTATACTACTATAACGCTTCATGACATTAATGCATTCCCTTTGTGAGTGACATTAATGGCCATGGGGTGTTACAGAAAGGGTCGTGGCCTATAGATGTTGGGCCTGGGCTTTAAACAAAAATAAATAAACAAAGGAAATTAGAAAGAAGGGCATTGGGTTGAAGTTATTGGGCCAGTGAGTAAGGCTGCGGGCTGAGTTAAAGAAATGAAGAAGTGAAGAAAAAGGGAAATAAAAGGGAGGAAAGAAAATTGAAAGGAAGGAAAGTGGAAATTAAATTTAAGAAAAAAAGGGATAGGAATTCTAGACGATAAGATAAAAGTTTTCTTTAATTATATTATTTATTATTTAGGATATTTACTAAAAAAGGAAATAAATAAAAAGGTTTGTATAAAGGTTTTATGACTAAGGAAACCTAAAAGGAGAAGATGTAGGCGATCAGACAGGATCATTGCAAGCAGGGTCGTACTTTGTTAGATTTAACAAAATTATTTAAACAAATAAATAGGATTTAATTTCTTTTGAAAAATGAAATACGAATTTCATTAAATATAAAAACCAGATAATCAGTTCAAGGTGTATATAGAACTATAATCGACGTTTTATAGTAATCAAATGAATGAGGTCGTATCATCAGTAATACGGTGATATAACAAATATTTAAAACATTGTTTTAATCTATAATCAGCCTAGATTGATAGATATTTTTTATAGTAAGTAATGATTTAAAAGTTGAATTAACTAAGTATCGAAATTCATGAGCATGGTTGAGATTAAATGAGTTCAGAAGCAAGGACATTTGCAATCCAAAGCAAATAACGTGAGGAGCAAATGTTTTGCAGCTAAGAATGGTTGTAAAGAGAAATTGACTGACCAATAACGATGGGAGTATTCTGAAGTTTAGAAAATAAAATAATAATGAACTGAAAGGAAATGTCATATTTAGAATCGATTAAGTTAAAGTTGGGAAAGTTTCATTATTTTCCAGTAGATTTAAATAAATTATATAAAATAATTGTCGTAATTAACGAACTAACATTGCCATGTGTGAAGCACGTGCCTTCCAGTTAGATAAATAAATGATGTGTGTATAATTGTTTATTTACATTATTGTATTCATTTCCGTGTGCGAAGCACAGGCCTTCTAGTTAGAAAATTTAATGATATAATAAAGTAAAGATTTTATACAGATCAGTTTCCTTAAGTATCGTCTGACTTTAAAAGATATATGCTGATCGTTTCGAAGAGTTCGGAATTTATATTCCACTTCGATTCGATTTATATATCGCGTATCAGAAATTATTGATGATAATTGAAGATGGAGATATGCAAGGGCTATTTTAGTGCCTTCGGTTTGTCCAATCCCAGGACAAATTGTATGGACGAATGTCTGACAGAGTATTTCCAACGGTCACGCCCTTTGATTTTTACGAATATACCAAGTTGGTGGGGAGAAGGTAATTTCTCTTTATTTTACACCCAGTGTGTATTTGTATAATCAATATGTGATTACGGATTTGACAATGTGGTATTCAAAGTGAACGGTGGACAGGTGCTCTAGAAGATAACGTTGGCTCAAGCCTCACAACCAGGAAATGACCGAAATTGGGCGGGCAGCATGGCTAGGTAGGTCATTCCCAAGCAGGGTGTATTGCCACTCTCTAGAGAAATTCCTTTTTGTCTTCTCATCTATATTACGCTGCTGCGGCATTCGGTAGCGGTTGCTGATTACAACTGTGGGGTGGTAATATATTCGCTACACTCAAGCTAAATGAGTGGGCAGTCATATGTGGCCGGGTTGTAAGACATTCTTGTTGAACCCCAGTGTATCCCCTCTAGAGTACACTGATCGGCAGGTGGTCCCATACCTTGTCTATTGGAATCCAATCTCCAATAAGAGCCCACGGATTTTGATTTTATATTATATATATGTGGAGGGTGAGATGCAAGCGTTCCGTTGGTTTTTGTTTTGATAAAAACTATTATAATATCAGATGACTTTGATATCAAAAATGTTTTGGGTTATAGTAAGGTAAAACCGTCCATGTTTATGTGTGGGCTGGTCTTACTATTATCTTTCCTTTCAAAAGGTTTTCGAACGTTAAATCAATCTGTTCTCATAAGAGAATAACCCGTTCTGTGTTAAGAATTGATCATTTGAACTGTTTTAAAATTGTTTACTCACACCAGTCCCCTGACTGACCCAGAGTTTATTTTTCTGTGTTTTCCTAAACTCTTGGGGTACTCATAACAATTGTTATGAGTAGACAAGTGATCCAGTTAGTCAATGGAAATATAATGGAGTATTTTGGACTGGAAATCATGAAGTCAGCTTATTAGTTATATCTATATCTAAGTATCAAGTTTTTGCGTTGTATTGGGCCCAAATCATGTATGATAAAATATTCTGATGAAGTGTTCTATGATGTATTAAAATCTGATATGTAATATATTGTGAAATATTATATTTTGTTGAAATTCCGCTGTGGGATTCTGATGTTCTTGTTTAGTTCGATTCTCTATCTATTTCTTTCTCTTTATTAATGACACGACTTCTGAGGTCATAGAAAGTTGGGCCGTTACATCCAAGCAACAACCTTGGCTCTATGGTGCTTACGCACTCTATGAGAATTTACTATTATTCCAAAACAATTCTCGCTATTTACTTTACAATTTCAATAATATTCCCCATCTACCAACTCCATGAATTAAAAACATGGTTTGGCTTTATCACTTTTTTTTTAAATTAAAAGCTTCAAAATTTTATTTTTCTTCATTAAAACTTACTTTTGATAAAGTATAAAAATGACGTCTCATAAAAAAAACTTTTTTTTAAATCACAAAAACTGGAGTGGACAAGGACAACTATTTATCAATTAATTTCATAACCATTCATTTTAATATGTTAATTCAATTACTTACAACTAGGTGTTGATCTCTTTTGGCATAGCCGGTCGGTTTTTATAGTGTAACACCCCGAATTTTGGTTAATGCTAAAATTCACAAATTAAAGAATAACTAATCTCAGATGTGAGAATTGGGGGCAACGGGCTGCGTCATTGCGTTCGTCTCGGAAAAATACGCGAAATAGAGTCCGAGTTTTCGAGAATCGGAGTCCGTATGGCCCGGTTATGGCCCAATGAAGTTTACAGAAAATTCAAAGTTAAAAACAGATTTAAAATTCAGTTCTAAAACAAGTTTGGAGCCAAAGGCGGAAAGAGAGGGAAAGTTCCCGCCTAGCCCCGTGTCGACAGGCATGTCGACAGGGGTGTCGACAGCCCTGTCGACAGGGGTGTCGACAGCCCTGTCGACAGGGGTGTCGACACAGGGTGTCGGCCCTGTTGATCTGGGTGCACCAGATCTGGTTTTTGGGTTAGTCTTGGGCTGTGTTCTAGAGATTTCCGAAATCTAAGGGTCCTAATCTAATTTAGGGTTAATCTAAGGGCCTAAAACACTCACCTAATCTATAAATACACCCTAAACCTACCCTAATCCATACTAAAAATAGAATTGAGGGCTACATGCCGCCAAATTAAATCTTAGAAGGAGCCTCCACTAATTTATGAAGAAGGTTGCAAGCTAATCACTCTCTAATCAACCTCTAATCCATTCTAAGCATCTTAATCTTCACGTTTGGAGTGCAAATTGGTTTTGGTGAGTTCCTATAGCTTTAATAATCAATTGTTAAATTGATTATGGTAGGATGTGATAAGACATGGTTATGTTTGTGGATAAATGTGTTTATGCAAGTTTGTATGATATGTGATTTGCAAGTTTTATGCTATATGCAAGTTTAATGCCATGTTTATGATGCAAAACACTATGTTGAACATTTATGCATATGTAACATGTTATGCAAACTATATGTGAGAGTATATGCAAGTTATATGTAACATGATATGCAAGTTATGCATGTGGTTTTATGCATGCTAAGTATTTGATTTTATGCATGCTAAGTGTTTGATTTTATGCATGCTAAGTATTTGATTTTATGCATGCTAAGTATTTGATTGTATGCATGCTAAGTGTTTGATTTTATGCATGCTAAGTAATTGATTTTATGCATGCTAAGTATTTGATTGTATGCATGCTAAGTATTTGATTTTATGCATGCTAAGTGTTTGGTTTTATGCATGCTAAGTATTTGATGTTATGCAAGTTATGATATATGTTCATATGCAAGTTATGATATATGTTCATATGCAAGTTATGATATATGTTCATATGCAAGTTATGATATATGTTCATATGCAAGTTATGATATAAGTTCATATGCAAGTTATGATATATGTTCATATGCAAGTTATGATATAAGTTCATATGCAAGTTATGATATAAGTTCATATGCAAGTTATGATATATGTTCATATGCAAGTTATGATGCAAGTTCATATGCAAGTTATGATGCAAGTTCATATGCAAGTTTATGTGCAAGTACATATGCAAGTTGTCTCTTTTATGATATGCATAATGCAAGGTTGGGTTAATTACTAGTTGGGTTTAATGTATGTTCATATATGCAAGTTGACACCTTTTGAACCCATGATAAAGCTACATGCTATGTTGGCTAAACCCATGACATTTGTGATGAATCTTCCCTTTTATTATGTCGCGTTACGAGAACGGATTACGTGGGGAACGATGGGGTTAATATGCATGTTAATAAAATGATGTGGAATGGATATGCTTTAGAGTAACATAAATTAAATGGACATGATTGGGAATTTACCTATTGAGTTAGGTCTACCCATATTATGGAATTGGGAATTTACCTATTGAGTTAGGTCTACCCATACTACGGAGTTGGGAATTTACCTATTGAGTTAGGTCTACCCATATTCTGGAAAACATGATTAATTAATTAGGGATAATTAATATAAATTAGGAGGGTGATTAATTAGGTGTAATTAATCGACTAAGACACGAGGTTGGACTTAGTTGTAGCGTAAAACTGCCCGGACCCAACCGGCTTAACCAGTTGCTACAAATGTTAGCCCAATGTGAGAGGTCTTAGGCACAAATTAAATACGTGATTAAAGTAAAGACACGAGGTTAGACCCTTTTTATGACGTAAGGCTGCCCGGACCCAACCGGCATATCCAGCAGTCATAAAAGACGGTCTAATGTGAGAGGTCTTTATGAGGTCATGGTCTTAATTAATTAATTAAGAAACACTTAACCATATTAGCATGTAGAGGGACATGAGGGGTTAAGTGGGTGCCTTGGGTGGCATGAGGAATCTAGTGGGTTGCCTTGGGTGGCAATAGAAAATACGATTAGAATACTTAACCAAAGTGGAACATGTAATTAAACATGATTAAAGGGTTAAGTAAGTGCCTTGGGTGGCATGTGGGAATCAAGTAAGTGCCTTGGGTGGCATGCGGAAATCTAGTGGGTGCCTTAAGTGGCAATTGAAATACAATTAAATGACAAGCTTAAGTAGTAGCTTGTGGGGGCCTTAAGTGGCAATTGAAATAGGATTAGATGACTTAACCAAACCTTAACATGTAGGTGGGCATGATTATAACAGGGGTTAAGTGGGATACACTAGAAAAAAATAACAAGCTTAGGTGGTAGCTTGTGGGGGCCCATTTCAACCAATATCCCAAACGTATCTTAGTGGGCTCGACTCTAGTCGAGTGACGGGACACGCATATTGGGCTTGACTATAAGAGGCCAAAATGGGTTAGCGGTGGCAACGCATGACCAACGGGTTTCATATGCGTGTGTGGACCCGGGCTGGTAAATAAGACGTTGTTGCATCGTGTAGATATAAGCCGTGCACCGTTAGTTTTATCAGGTTGCCACGTTGGGGAATGGTACACCCCACGGTGGGGCCAGCACGGGTATCTACGTTAGGGAGCCGATCGAATGGGGAGTAGTGTGTACACCTAGTGGATTGTAGGGCCCCGTGGCGTCTACTTAGTCACCTAGGGGTACGCGAGAACTATTAAGTTAATTTTATAAGTCCATGGGTGGGATCAACCTTTAAGTTAGGAATGACTGGTGTGGTGCAGTGTAGGAATTACCCTTGGGTGGGTAGATCTGGGGTGGTGTAATCCAGTAATTATCTTTGGGAGGATAAATGCGTCTTTTCGGTTATCTTAGTACATCCTGTGTTTAGTTGGCTACTTAGTGTAGTCATTATCCCCAGAGGTACCGTACCTTGTTTATATCATACCCTAATTACTTTAATGATTGTATTGTTAGGGTTATAGGACTCACTCAGACTTATGTCTGACCCCGTTGTTTTTATCTTTTTTTCCCAACCCTCAGGTTATCAGAGTGGGCCCAGTACGAGTGGGCTTAGATCAGGCTGCTTTATTCTCTTTTGGAGCTTGGACCATAGATGTAGAGCTCAGCTTACCCTTTCTTTTATGGCTATCAGTTCATGTATTGGGATTATGTACTTTTATTTATCAGGATGGATATTTTGTACTTGACTCTTATTATGGTTTTGTGATGTAACCAAACATGTTTTACTTTCCGCTGCAATGAAATGATGATTTAAAATTTTCAAGTATTACTTATATCTGTCTTGTTGTAATTTTTCTATTCTATATTCACTTAAAATACTCCACCGATGTTATGGCATTCCCTTAGCGAGTGACCATGGCGGGAGTGGGGTGTTACACGTGGTATCAGAGCCAGGTTACCAGAACAGATAAATTTTTTAGAAAAACTATTTTCTAAGAATATTTTTGAAAGGAGTATTTTCAAAAAAAAACATGTCTTTTAAGAGAAAAGTTTTTGAAAGAAAAGCATAATCCCCAATAGCCATATCTATATCTTTCGAATTCTCCGTTTTGAATCTCTTCCTCTCTCGTTTTGAGTTTCCCCTCTGCGTATAGATGACCTTTCTAAGATAGATAAGAACGGAAAACCACTTCAAGGGACTTAGACATTAGTCGGATTAGAAGTTGGTTCAAGAAGGAGGAGGACAGGTAGGTATCTATTGGATAGACGAAGGGAGGAAGGCTCAAATAGTTGTTTGGTTAATGAAGGATGAAACCTCATTGGTGGAAGGTTACGAGTGGAGAATGGGATGAAGAAGGCGGGTAGTTATCCTTTTGGGAGGAATGGGACACCATAGTAGGATTGTCCAAAGGGGCATGGGCAAGGTATGGAATCTCCTGGAGGGTAGTTGTATTCCCTCGCGACTAGGGTACCAAATGGGGATAAACCGTCTAGGTTGGATTTAGGATTTCTTTATTATCCGGCTCGAACTTTATTTGATTCTGACGCATCGAGTTCGTTTATCTCATCATTGTTACTTGAGTCACTGCACTTAGACACCAGTTAGTAGATGATCCCTTAGTTGTTTCAAACCCAATTGGGGCTCCATGAAGTGTTTGGGTTTGAAAGTTGCTATACTTAGCGTTGAGAGTAGATGTGATGCTTTTTGGGCTTCACGGGCTATGGGTTAGTTTGGGCATGGACTAGTTATCTAGTAGGGGTGCTGTTCTTGCTTTTGAAGGGAGAGTTGTTAGGCTTATGACCCGCTTGGGTAACACTCTCGAGATCTCTTGTAATCCCATGGAATCTGTTATGCTAAGTTATCTAGAATCGCTTGACACGTCGGTCGAGAGTTTGCGATCTGTTAGAGTGGTCCGGGAATACTCGGATGTGTTTGAGGAGGTGAAGGGCTTACCTCCGGAGCGGGAGATTGACTTCTGAATATATCTGGTAGACAATGCCAAACCAGTATCTTGGCCAGTGTGCCACATGGCTCCTCGTGAGAGGAGGGAACTCCATGAGCAAGT
Source organism: Allium sativum (assembly GCA_030737875.1). NCBI lineage: Eukaryota > Viridiplantae > Streptophyta > Magnoliopsida > Asparagales > Amaryllidaceae > Allium > Allium sativum. Next base: position 717,923,775 of record CM060913.1, on the reverse strand, counting down.
AGGCGATTTGCTTGAGAAGGGGTTCATAAGACGAAGTATATCGGAGTGGGGTGCTCCAGTAGTTTTTGCTACGAAGGCGGATGGGTCCCTCAGACTTTGTGTAAGCTAAAGAGAACTAAATAAACTCACAAAGAAGAATAGACACCCATGGCCGAGGATTGATGATCTCTTTGGTCAGTTAGTTGGCGCCTCAGTATTTTCGTGGTTGGACTTAGCCACGGGGTTTCGTCAGTTGAGAGTGGCTGAGGATAGTATAGAGAAGATTGCCTTTAGGACTTCGGATGGTTTTATGAGTGGCTGGTGATGCTATTTGGTTAGACGAACGCCTCCACATACTTTGTTGATTTGATGAGAAGGATGTTCAGGGAGTACCTAAATAAGTTCGTGATGGTCTTTGTAAATGACATCTTGGTCTTTCCTAGGAGCGAAATAAGTTTCTGTATGTGCTCAATAGGTTGAGCAAAGCCAGTTATGGGATAAACGGTGGTTTTGGAGCGAGACTGGCGAAGACATCCAGAGTTGGACAAGGGCTTAATTATTTAGCCGTTTTTACTAGTATCATCTCACGTAGGTCGTCTGAATTCGAAGGAGATATCCCTTGGGTGTTTGTCTGATATTGGTTTAGGCCTTTGGGGCTTGCATTTGGGGGATGTCGAGTTCGACTAGGGTGGTCTGCGTGAGAGATGGATAGTTGTGACGATTTTGCATGGGAGAATATCCTGATTTTCTCTAGAAGTGGAGAAAAGCATGCCCTACATCTTAGGGAAGTGTTGGAGACTCTTTGAGCGCATTGTCTTAAGACAACAAAGGTGGATGGAATTCTTAGCACCCTATGAGTTTAAGATAGCGTATACCCCTGGCAAGGGTAACGTGGTGGTAGACGCCTTAAGCAGAAAAAGGCTGTCTTTGAGTCCATTGTTCGTGGAATGGCGAAGCTTGGAGTTTAATTCTATGTTAGACTTTAGACCTTCCGTTGACTTTGTACCCGGTTTGCTAGCCTCCTTGGAGGTTAGGCCTACTCTTTTGGGGCGGATTGGCGAGGCTCAGCAAGACGACCCACAGTTGGTTGAGTTAGTAGAGAAGCTCATAAGGGGGAGTCGTCCAGCCATTTGAGTAGGTACACCCTAGATGGTAAGGGGTGGTTGCGTAGAGACGGTATACTTTGTGTACCGCAAGACGAGGGTTTGAGGAAGGCTATACTTGATGATGCACATCGGTCGAAGATGACCATTCATCCCGGTGGGGACAAGATGAACCAAGACGTGAAGCGAGTTTTCTTTTTGGGCCGGTATGAAGAAAGATGTGGCCGAGTATGTCGCTAGATGCTTGGTGTGCTAGCAAGTGAAAGCGGAGCAGAACAAACCCGGTGGGTTGCTTCACCCATTGGAGGTTCCGCTATGGAAGTGGGATAGTGTCTCGATGGATTACCGAGATCGAGGAAGGGTAATACGGGAATTTGGGTTGTGGTAGACAGACTTACTAAGAGCGCCCATTTTATACCCATGAAGAGTAAGAGGACTGCTCAATGGCTAGCTTCAATCTACATTCGAGAGATTGTTAGATTGCATGGTGTACCTTCCAGCATAGTGAGTGATCGAGATCCTATCTTCACTAGCGAGTTTTGGAAGAGTTTGAAAGAGGCGGTAGGGACTCAGTTGTGTTTGAGCACCGCAAAACATCCTCAGATGGACGGCTAGACCGGGAGGGTGAATCGCATTTTAGAAGACCTTTTGAGGCTATGTATCTTAGATTTTGGAGGTACATGAGAAAAGCATCTTCCATTGGTGGAGTTCGCATACAATAACAAGCTTTCAGTCTAGTATTGGCATGGCACCTTTCGAAGCTCTTTATGGAAGGCCTTGTCGATCTCCTACATGTTGGTGGGAACCTACGGATAAGATCTTGCTTGGGCCAGATATGGTTAGAGAGACTTCAGAGAAGATTGATTTGATTCGAAGAAGGATGAAAGCAGCGCAGGATAGGCAAAAATCTTATCGGAGAAGGACGGATCTTGAGTTTGAGGTTGGGACATGGTTTTTGTCAAAGTATCTCCGTTGAGAAATGTTGTTCGCTTTGGGTCCGTTGGGAAGTTAGCACCGAGGTTTGTTGGGCCGTTTCCTATTAAGGAAAGGATTGGACGGATGGCATATAGGGTGGAGTTGCCCGACAGACTTAGTGGTGTTCATGATGTATTCCATGTATCACATTGGAGGAAGTGCTTACATGAGACCGCAGAGGTCGTAGAGCCGAGCTTGCTTAGAGATGTAGAGGTAGAGCGTGATGCGACGATTCGACGAGCTCCTACTCGCATCCTTGGGTCAGAAACTAGGAAGTTGAGGAACAGAGAAGTTCATCTAGTTAAAGTGCAATGGGGAGAAGACGAGGGCAATGCTACTTGGGAGACGGAAGCGAAGATGCGTTCTTTGTATCCATTTCTTTTTGAGAGTAATTCTTTTAACTTCTCCTTTATCGCTTGTCTAGTACTTATCTTATCTTTAGTATATCCTCTCGCTAGTACCTATGACCTTTAGATAGGGTAAACCTATGGTTGAAACATGTGTTTGAGACATGTTATGTTTGATGGATGCATGTGGATGCAAGTGGTTGCTAGTGGTTGCCCGTGGATGCATATATACACACTCTAGGCACTAGATCGGCTCAATCACTTCATATTGCATATTGCATAAAATTGTGTGTAGGAAGCTATATTTATGGATGTATAATGATTGTGTTATCATATGGATGATGCATTTTGGTGAATGATTGTGCACTCATGTAGATATTGTATGTGTCGATAGGGTTCTCTCGCATACATAATGGATGCATGGCACTATCATGGTTTGCATATGTTCATACATTAGATAGGGAACATATACACACACTTTTTGCATATGCTCATACATCATTAGAAATTGTTTTAAGGACAATGGATGCCCGTGTTTGATGGATTGAGTAGATGGTTGTTTGGATGGTAGGATATGCATTCTCCTTAGCTTAGAGATTTCGGGGACGAAATCCTTTAAGGAGGGGAGAATGTAACACCCCGAATTTCGGTTAATGCTAAAATTCACAAATTAAAGAATAACTAATCTCAGATGTGAGAATTGGGGGCAACGGGCTGCGTCATTGCGTTCGTCTCGGAAAAATACGCGAAATAGAGTCCGAGTTTTCGAGAATCGGAGTCCGTATGGCCCGGTTATGGCCCAATGAAGTTTACAGAAAATTCAAAGTTAAAAACAGATTTAAAATTCAGTTCTAAAACAAGTTTGGATCCAAAGGCGGAAAGAGAGGGAAAGTTCCCGCCTAGCCCCGTGTCGACAGGCATGTCGACAGGGGTGTCGACAGCCCTGTCGACAGGGGTGTCGACAGCCCTGTCGACAGGGGTGTCGACACAGGGTGTCGGCCCTGTTGATCTGGGTGCACCAGATCTGGTTTTTGGGTTAGTCTTGGGCTGTGTTCTAGAGATTTCCGAAATCTAAGGGTCCTAATCTAATTTAGGGTTAATCTAAGGGCCTAAAACACTCACCTAATCTATAAATACACCCTAAACCTACCCTAATCCATACTAAAAATAGAATTGAGGGCTACATGCCGCCAAATTAAATCTTAGAAGGAGCCTCCACTAATTTATGAAGAAGGTTGCAAGCTAATCACTCTCTAATCAACCTCTAATCCATTCTAAGCATCTTAATCTTCACGTTTGGAGTGCAAATTGGTTTTGGTGAGTTCCTATAGCTTTAATAATCAATTGTTAAATTGATTATGGTAGGATGTGATAAGACATGGTTATGTTTGTGGATAAATGTGTTTATGCAAGTTTGTATGATATGTGATTTGCAAGTTTTATGCTATATGCAAGTTTAATGCCATGTTTATGATGCAAAACACTATGTTGAACATTTATGCATATGTAACATGTTATGCAAACTATATGTGAGAGTATATGCAAGTTATATGTAACATGATATGCAAGTTATGCATGTGGTTTTATGCATGCTAAGTATTTGATTTTATGCATGCTAAGTGTTTGATTTTATGCATGCTAAGTATTTGATTTTATGCATGCTAAGTATTTGATTGTATGCATGCTAAGTGTTTGATTTTATGCATGCTAAGTATTTGATTGTATGCATGCTAAGTATTTGATTTTATGCATGCTAAGTGTTTGGTTTTATGCATGCTAAGTATTTGATGTTATGCAAGTTATGATATATGTTCATATGCAAGTTATGATATAAGTTCATATGCAAGTTATGATATATGTTCATATGCAAGTTATGATATATGTTCATATGCAAGTTATGATATATGTTCATATGCAAGTTATGATATAAGTTCATATGCAAGTTATGATATATGTTCATATGCAAGTTATGATATAAGTTCATATGCAAGTTATGATATAAGTTCATATGCAAGTTATGATATATGTTCATATGCAAGTTATGATGCAAGTTCATATGCAAGTTATGATGCAAGTTCATATGCAAGTTTATGTGCAAGTACATATGCAAGTTGCCTCTTTTATGATATGCATAATGCAAGGTTGGGTTAATTACTAGTTGGGTTTAATGTATGTTCATATATGCAAGTTGACACCTTTTGAACCCATGATAAAGCTACATGCTATGTTGGCTAAACCCATGACATTTGTGATGAATCTTCCCTTTTATTATGTCGCGTTACGAGAACGGATTACATGGGGAACGATGGGGTTAATATGCATGTTAATAAAATGATGTGGAATGGATATGCTTTAGAGTAACATAAATTAAATGGACATGATTGGGAATTTACCTATTGAGTTAGGTCTACCCATATTATGGAATTGGGAATTTACCTATTGAGTTAGGTCTACCCATACTACGGAGTTGGGAATTTACCTATTGAGTTAGGTCTACCCATATTCTGGAAAACATGATTAATTAATTAGGGATAATTAATATAAATTAGGAGGGTGATTAATTAGGTGTAATTAATCGACTAAGACACGAGGTTGGACTTAGTTGTAGCGTAAAACTGCCCGGACCCAACCGGCTTAACCAGTTGCTACAAATGTTAGCCCAATGTGAGAGGTCTTAGGCACAAATTAAATACGTGATTAAAGTAAAGACACGAGGTTAGACCCTTTTTATGACGTAAGGCTGCCCGAACCCAACCGGCATATCCAGCAGTCATAAAAGACGGTCTAATGTGAGAGGTCTTTATGAGGTCATGGTCTTAATTAATTAATTAAGAAACACTTAACCATATTAGCATGTAGAGGGACATGAGGGGTTAAGTGGGTGCCTTGGGTGGCATGAGGAATCTAGTGGGTTGCCTTGGGTGGCAATAGAAAATACGATTAGAATACTTAACCAAAGTGGAACATGTAATTAAACATGATTAAAGGGTTAAGTAAGTGCCTTGGGTGGCATGTGGGAATCAAGTAAGTGCCTTGGGTGGCATGCGGAAATCTAGTGGGTGCCTTAAGTGGCAATTGAAATACAATTAAATGACAAGCTTAAGTAGTAGCTTGTGGGGGCCTTAAGTGGCAATTGAAATAGGATTAGATGACTTAACCAAACCTTAACATGTAGGTGGGCATGATTATAACAGGGGTTAAGTGGGATACACTAGAAAAAAATAACAAGCTTAGGTGGTAGCTTGTGGGGGCCCATTTCAACCAATATCCCAAACGTATCTTAGTGGGCTCGACTCTAGTCGAGTGACGGGACACGCATATTGGGCTTGACTATAAGAGGCCAAAATGGGTTAGCGGTGGCAACGCATGACCAACGGGTTTCATATGCGTGTGTGGACCCGGGCTGGTAAATAAGACGTTGTTGCATCGTGTAGATATAAGCCGTGCACCGTTAGTTTTATCAGGTTGCCACGTTGGGGAATGGTACACCCCACGGTGGGGCCAGCACGGGTATCTACGTTAGGGAGTCGATCGAATGGGGAGTAGTGTGTACACCTAGTGGATTGTAGGGCCCCGTGGCGTCTACTTAGTCACCTAGGGGTACGCGAGAACTATTAAGTTAATTTTATAAGTCCATGGGTGGGATCAACCTTTAAGTTAGGAATGACTGGTGTGGTGCAGTGTAGGAATTACCCTTAGGTGGGTAGATCTGGGGTGGTGTAATCCAGTAATTATCTTTGGGAGGATAAATGCGTCTTTTCGGTTATCTTAGTACATCCTGTGTTTAGTTGGCTACTTAGTGTAGTCATTATCCCTAGAGGTACCGTACCTTGTTTATATCATACCCTAATTACTTTAATGATTGTATTGTTAGGGTTATAGGACTCACTCAGACTTATGTCTGACCCCGTTGTTTTTATCTTTTTTTCCCAACCCTCAGGTTATCAGAGTGGGCCCAGTACGAGTGGGCTTAGATCAGGCTGCTTTATTCTCTTTTGGAGCTTGGACCATAGATGTAGAGCTCAGCTTACCCTTTCTTTTATGGCTATCAGTTCATGTATTGGGATTATGTACTTTTATTTATCAGGATGGATATTTTGTACTTGACTCTTATTATGGTTTTGTGATGTAACCAAACATGTTTTACTTTCCGCTGCAATGAAATGATGATTTAAAATTTTCAAGTATTACTTATATCTGTCTTGTTGTAATTTTTCTGTTCTATATTCACTTAAAATACTCCACCGATGTTATGGCATTCCCTTAGCGAGTGACCATGGCGGGAGTGGGGTGTTACATATAGTGTTCTGTAACACTCTTTTATTATGACTAATAATAAAATTATAATTTGGTATAGGTGACTGTAGTTAGCAATAAGCTAATTCGGTTTTTGAGGTGGACCGTCCACCGTCAACGACATTTATAGTGGGCCATCCAGTGAATCTAAACTAGATTACAGTCCAGGAACTAGCTTAAGTAACTAGACTACCATAAACGATTTTTAAGGTGGTCCATCCACCATTGCTCTACGCAGGGAGTCACATTGTGAAAATTACATATGTATAGTATAAAGTACAAGAGACAAGCATAGGCTTGGATACATAGCATCGAGCCACTCAAAAATCAAAGACCAGCTCGCAAAAGGAAACGCAGTCCTTATCACATCCTAGGCAGCCTAGGGATATTACATGTGAGCTTTACGTGAAGGGCATGAATAGTGCAACAACCATAGATGGATTTGAACATGTATAAACTGCAGTGGCAAAAGTCGAGCATAGCTTCCATGGATTGCCGAACAGGATGACAGAGATAAAGGATCCAGATCATCATAAGGTCTAAACAATCCAAAACCCCACATAATTTACATAGCAAAGAACAATCTTCTGCTCAACAACAAAAAGCGGAATACAAACAGAGCATATCTAGAAAGCAAATCTAACACCAAATGAGCAGCAACAAAGTTCAATGCTATATTAACGATGCTCATTGGTGAAAAACCAATCATAAATCCAGACAGACAACTCGGTTGAAACCAGCAACGTGAAAAACACTATCGAACATAACACGATTTGCAAAGTGCAAAGCACTTGAATACATATTTAAGATCCGAGATCCAATCATCACAAAACAAACCAAACACCCCCATAACTCGAAAATCAACCAAGGCGCAACTGTAACACTAGACAACCAACAAGACTCAACCACACTGAAAGCATTGAAAACCCAGTTACCAAACTGACCCATTACTGACAAACTAGGTGTTAATTTCTAAACTTAACCCAAACATCAACTCTATTCTAAATTTTAACAACTTATTTTGTCAACTCTACGAAGTTTATGTCAAAGAAATTGTCAAAAATTTATGTCAAAAGAATAGAGATTTTTTATAATTTTCCTTACCAAAAATTTTAAATTTTGACAAAATAATGCATTTTCTATGTTTTCTTATTTAATTCTTTCATACTTTATAACTAAAAACTAGTGAGCTATACATGCTTTATAATGTACACATTTTTATGAATTCATTTTAGATAAAAATATTATAAGAAATCACTATTTCCAAAATCTACTCCACTTTTCCCCAAAACTCAGTATGTACTTTTCAAATATGTTACTTACGTTTTTTTTCTAACGTCAAAAATGCCTTTTTGTCTCAGAAATTGTTTCTAAACAATTTAGCTAATAATATTTTAAAATTGCAAATTTTTAAGGTCAAAACTTGAAAAACACCATAAACAATCATCCAAAAGCTTTTAAAATTTCAAGTTCTCAAAAGTTAACAATGAGGCAAGACTCAAAGTGTAACAAACTGACAATTTCCCGATCCTGATTATCGACTATTCAAGCACCAGAAATAAACTGGATCATTAATAGAAAGAAGTTAAAGTGTGAGAAGTAGAAAGAAAGAAAGTTAGAATAAAAGAAGAAGAACTTAAACACAAAAACATCAAAGTAAATACGAATCTCACAGCGGAGCAAATAAAATATATTACATAACATAACTTTGAAATACAAATTAGTAATTATATACATATAACATTATTAGAGTACAAGACTTACAACACAGCGGAAATAAACAATAGGTATAAAATGTTGAAGCCACCTGCTCCAAGCTCTTCCAAGTATATCTATAAAATCCTGATTACTTGACTGCCCATACAAATTTGGGGCACCTAGTGTTTAGAGTAAACAAATAAACTTTGGGTCAGTCACGGGACTAGTGTGAGTAAACTCTATTCACTTGGTTTAACTATCAAAAATTCTTTTAAAAGAAAGGATAATCGTAAGGCCGATCCATATACAAACACATATGGTTTTTACCTTACGATAAGCCAAAACATTCTTTAAAATCAATGCTATTCTGATATTATAATAGTGTCTAAATCGATTAAATAGCAATCTAGCAGAACACTTGTTCTCATGCTCCGCACACATAATATACAATCAAAACTACAGGGACTAATTGGGTAATGGATTTCCAACTATGATAAGGTATGAAACCACCTTCTGATAGTGTATCACTAGAGAGGAATACACTGGGTTGAACAAGAACATCTTGCAACCCGACCACACATGACCAACCACTTTTTTCGCTTGAGTGTACCGAATGTATTTCACCAACGGTTGGGATCAGCAACCGTGTCCTAAAAGGGACAACATCGATAGATTTAAGAAGGAAATGGATTTTCTCTAGATAGGTGATAATACACCCTAATTGGGAGGGACCCATTTAGCCATGCTGCCTGCTCGATTTTTGTCATTTCCCGGTTGTGAGGCTTGAGGTCATACTATTACCTTTTTGACATATCACAACTTCATTCACTTTAAATATCACATCGTCAAACCTGCTAAACCATTTATCGATTTCTCAAAAATATCATGGGTATAAAGCTAAGAGAAACGAATTCCTCTACCAACAAACGTAATACGTTTGAAGAGATCAATGTATATGATATGTTAGGCATACTCTGTCAGACATTCGTCCATGCAAGTTGTCCTGGGATTGGATAAACCGAAGGCACCATCCAATCAATCTATCTTGGGCAATTTCCACCTAGGATCTATAGAATGGCCCTTGCACTTTACTTCGTCTTCAATTATCTTCAGCATATTTGATTCGCAACCCTTGTCCCCATACGGAGTGATTTTCAGATAATAAACCTGATTCGGCCTCTCCGTATTGACAATGGGAATATCAAATGGACCAAAACTTTGATAGTCGGTTATTTAACTATCAAAGGAACATCCAAACAACGATTGATCCGATTTTTAAATGGAAATTCTATCGATCAAACATCAAGCAACACTGAGCACTTATTAAATTAATTTCTTATTAATTTATTCATTTCCCCATTTCTACTTCAATATCTTTACCCAGATATTTCTCAAAACCCATTTAGCCTCTCACAATTTCTTGGAAAACATTTCTATATATTCATAAATCCTTATTTCCTATATTTAGGAAATATATGTTATTGATATTGGAAAACATTTTCATTTCTTATTCACGTACCACTATTCTTCCACATTCATTATTCCCTAACCGTAAACTAGTAAAAGAACAAATCCCTAATGATCAACCCCGAAAGCCACGACACTTCGAAAGCCATTCAACTTGACTAATCTCCAGTCAGATTTTAATTTCCTTAACTCTATTTCTTAATTCCTTATCAAGTCATTTCTTACGCAACTCTCGAATTCAGTTTACGACCCCACTTCTTTAATGGAAATCATTGATTATAATGATAGCGTTATAATCCCTGCTTCTGAAATATTAACTTTAAAAATACAAAATTTTATTCATTAATTTGAATTAATAAATTAATAATTAAATAAATAATAAATCTTGATTTAAAAATCGAAAAGTAAATAGTGCTTTCCTGAATAATATAATCGAATTTCAAGGTATAACTCTCTTTCGATTAATCTCTATTCGATAATTCTCTTTCAAATAATTTATATTCGATTAACGTTCCGAATTTCAGAATAATCCTTTATTTTAAGTCAACTCAATTTCTAAATTCATTTTTGAATTTATACTTTCCAAACATTTACCCATTTCCTTTTATATCCATTTTAATCCGCAAAACGTTTGCTTATAAATCATTATTCACTTTAAAACATGTATATTATTTCATTACGGAAAACTGGACTCATTATATCAAATAAATCTTGATTTAAATAGTAAATACCATGACATGTTCAAATTCTGTTTATCGAGTTATTTTATAACTTATACTCATATTTTACTTCATTACCAGTCAACTACTAATTCATTATATATCAAGTTTATAACTTATTCTCGATTACATATTCAATTATAAATTATCGATTTCAAACCAATGTTAACTATCTTGTCAAATTTTGAATTTATAATATATAATTTCTAAAGATATATTATTTTTATAACATTTGACACAGTCGAACTCTAATTAAAAATCCATACTAACATTTCGAACGTCGGAATAAATTTCATCGTTTCCCTTTTAAAAACGATTTCTTGAATTTACGTTTCCAAATTATTTCATAATATTACTTCATTTCATTATAAACATTGGTTATAAATCAACTACTTGTTTTTATGCAATTAAAACAAATTATTATATTATAATCCAATCGAAATTCAATTTCTATTTAAAATTAGATTTCCCATTTTCAAAATCCAAATTACTTTCCAATATATTTTTATGGTATTTAAAATACCAATTGATTTTATGGCCATTGCTATTCAAGCATTCAACATAACTAAATCTATCACAAAACGTTTAACACATCATATATCACAGCATATGAAAGGAAACATTAATAAAATTTGAGGAATCCAGTTGGATTCCTCCAACTTGCTTCCCTGCATACACCGACGTTAATCAATGTAACTAACACAAATTTCATTTCATTTAAGATATCATGATAATTAGAATCAATATTTAACCAACGATTTGTATATATAACTGTATCTATAATTTCAACCAATTATTTAGCAATTCATCCAAATAACCATCACACAACATCTAATCATCATTTAACTATATTAAAATATGTTTATAAAATTATAAAACTGGACAGAGTAAGCGAGTTTACTCACCTTGATCGTTTAGGGTTAATAACGATTAACGGTCGAAGATTCGAATCAGAAGTTTTATTTTTCCATAAATTCAAACGAGCTCCAAATCTCTCCAAAGCAGCTTCATCATGTAGCCTACGATCATATGATCCCAACGATCAAAATTTGCGCAATTACGATTACGTATGTTACAGATATTAAATTTATACGTTTGTATATACTATTTAATTAAATAAAAACTTAGACTATATTTAATTGGGCTTCACCTTATTTCCATCGGCCCGATACCAATCCAAACCGCCATCTACAGTGCTCCTTCTCCTCCCTTCCAGTATACCACCCACACAAGAACAATGGCCATAGCCAATATTTAAAAGAATCAAAACTCCTCCCCTGCTTCATTATAAATTAAACGAACAACGCTGAAATTCCTCCCTTACTCTCCTCTTCATCACCATATAAATCCTGCTACATTCGAACACCTCTGCCATTTGCGTGCTATGGGCATTTACGCATTGACTCATACAACACTTGACATCTTTTTGCTTCGAACCCCACCAAAATTTTATAACTTGAGCTATTCTCTCCCCTAAACACTACTATAATTCCCAAAACAAGAAACGATGCTCAAAACTTTAAATAACAGCAACCTTAGACGTGCGGTGAAAACTTGGGTGTTTGTGAATGGATGCGCACCCTCCCATATGTGTATCGAATTAAAGCTTGAGTTTATACGAGTTCAAGTATATAAGTTTCATGATTTAATGATGAGTGTGCAATTTTTAAAAAAATCAAGGAAGATTTAAAAATAGAAAATAGAGCTCTATTTCTTCACGAATTGAAGCAGCGAACTCTTGCTTTCTCGGCACTGACCAATATTTATAGCCGAATATAAGTCTTGCAACGGAAGCTTCATCAAACTTAAGGACTAAGGAACTTAGGGAAGGTACATCATAGGTTAGGATGGGCACGTGTTTGTACATGTTTAGGTCTGCACCTCCATTTTTGGTCTATGTGAGATGTATATAGGCTATGTATATCTTAGGGTAGGTAATCTGAGTTTTCACTTCCTACATCAGTTTTGATTTGGAAAGTTTAGGCTGGCATGAAATGTTTATAGAGTTTGAAAGGAAGTAGTATGTACAACACTTGGCATAGAAGGTATAAGGAAAATATATTTTTATATTTATTAATATCTAATTTTCACGATACTTTCATATGAAGTAACGAGTCAAACCAGCACACACGGTCTTCAAACGTGGTGAAAATTGTAAGTCTACAATAATTTAATATTTCGGACACAATGCAATTGGTTTCATCAAATTCTGAGCCTATATGTAAAAACTCCTTTTTAGTTGCAAACAGTTCAATAATATGCATTTAAACAATGCACGATCACAAAATAACTCCAATTGACCCCAAACTGGAAATCTTACAATAATTAATCTATATAGATTTAAAAAAATTAGTTTCGTCGAAAACGGAGGTCGTCTGAAAATTATTCATTCTATAACTCCAAATTAAATCGATATAATATAAATCGAATAAAATAATCCAATCTAATAATAATACATTATTATTTTCATATATGTATATCCAGACGTAATATATATAGCTTCAGAAATAAATAAAATATGGATTTATACTTGACGTTTCAATTTCAAGTTAAAACGACGTTCAATTTATATTAAAATTGTAATATCCCACTTTTTGTACAATTTAAGCTGACAATTAACTACCACAGTCAACCCAAATTATACAGAAAGCAGAATGTTAAGAGAAAGATATTAGATGATGAGAGAGAAAGAAAGAAATATTAGAATAGAAGAAAGAAGAACATCAAAATCTCACAGTGGAACGACGAAAATATAATATATATCTAATCTCTTTATACAAAAGAAAATTATATATACGTACCAATCATCAGAGTACAAAATATATTAGATACAGCGGAACAAGTTTAATTAACTAATGGTGAAGCCTCCTGCTTCCAGTTGCTGAAACTCCAGGCGAAACAACCTGGAAAATATGTTCGGTCTGACCCGAGCACATTTTGAAGCAAAGCAAAAACACCCGGATCAGTCTGGAATACTTTCAGTGATAAATTCACATTAAACAATTGACTTAACTTTAGAAAACCCTTTTGAAAGAAAAGGATAATAGTAAGAACAACCCACACATAAACACGGACGGTTTTAACCTTACTATAACCCAAAATATTTTTATATATCAAAATCCAATGATATTATAATAGTGTCTATCAAATCACAAATAAATAATCATCTAGTAGAACGCTTGCATCTCATGCTCTACATATTTAGTATAAAATCCAAAACCATATGGCGCTTGTTGGAGATTGGATTCCAACTATGGCAAGGTATGGGACCACCTTTCTGATCAGTGTATTCTAGAGGGATATACATTGGGGTTCAACAAGAATGTCTTGCAACCCAGTCTAAACATGACCGGCCACTCATTTAGCTTGAGTGGACCAAATGTATTACCACCCATGGTTGGGATCATCAACCGTTCCCGCGGGACAGCATCGATAGATAAAATAAGGAAATGGAATCTCTAGATGGTGATAATACACCCAGCTTGGGAATGACCTAACTAGCCATGCGACTAACCCGATTTTTTCAATTTCCTGGTTAATGAGGCTTGAGGTCACGTTTTCTCTTTTTGAACAGCATGCCACCATTTACTTTGAATGCCACATTGCCAGATCCGTCAAATCACTAATTGACGTCCACAAATATAATCTAAGTGTTAAGCAAGAGAATTTTTCCGCCACCAAACTTGTTATATTTGTAAAAATCAGCGTACGTGACCCTTAGGAAATATTCTGTCAAACATTCGTCCATACAAGTCATCCAGGAATAGGATGAACCGAAGGCACCCTCCTACCGCATCCTATATGGGAATCACCCCAAGGATCAGTAGCGAGAAGTCCTTGCAATCCGAAGATTTCAATTACGACAGAATCACAAGTCATCATAACTCTAGCGGCCAAACTAGAGAAATTTAACGAGTAGTTCTTCCGATCATAAAGATCAGCGGTCTTCAATTTCTCCATCTTTATAACCCTGCAAGTTAGTCACGAACGTACAACTGATTCGCAGTGGTTTTGGGTCTAGTTCCCATCCCGGTCTCTTCGAAACAACTCGTTAAAAAGGTACATTATTTATTGATAGTCGGGGTTTTGACTATCAACTCAAAAACATTATAGATTAGCATATTGGCGGCTCAGATCCTTTCTATCATTTAAAATTATTCGATCGATTAACAAACCTCTTTAATTTCCATTACTCGAAAACACTTATTCGTTTGTGAACACATTCACAACCTGTCTCTTTATTATAAAACCATTCATTAAATTATCACATTGATTCTTTGTAGATCGATTTTACATATATATCTTTAACAAATCCTCTTCTTCTTTTTTCGTTACTTGGGAAACAGTCATTAATACTTATATTCTTGAAATAAAAATATCTACCTAACTCCTTTATCTCGAACACTTCCTTATTTTCATTTCCTTGAAAACCATCCATTTTAATGAACTATATCATTTCCCAAAGGCATATCCAAAATCTTCTTTTAAATTTATTTTACAGTGAAAATAT
Organism: Allium sativum; assembly: GCA_030737875.1. Classification (NCBI taxonomy): domain Eukaryota; kingdom Viridiplantae; phylum Streptophyta; class Magnoliopsida; order Asparagales; family Amaryllidaceae; genus Allium; species Allium sativum. The sequence continues at coordinate 717,908,681 of CM060913.1, read as the reverse complement.
CACTATACTTAACAAACATATTTAGATTTCCTTATTTTAGAAATATCGTTATATATATATATATTCACGAAATCCACTTTTTATTACCTTTACCGTTACAAACTAATGTCATCTCTTGATAATAGTGAAGTTTTTCAAGTTGGGGTATTTCATTTACCTCTCAGACCTTAACAGTCAACGTTCTTATCTTAAGGCAATAAAAGTTTGAAACTCAAAAATCTGATATACCATTCTCATTCCCCTTTACTATCTAATTTGAATATGGTTTTATAAACCATTTTCTTATATTCGAAAACCCAGTCTATATTTATAACTCATTTTTAACAATAATAATAATCCATTTCAAATCTTTAATCCAAATACATATTGTATCTTTGGTAAAACTCACTTTGGATTCTTATATAAAAGTTAATCACATCATTTCTTCATGTTATAATACTTTACTTAGTTCAATTCTTAAGAATTGTTGACTCAAAATAATCTTTTTAACCTCATATATAAGTAACTAAATTAATTTATTAACTTCACCTAATCGTTTTTCTCATAACAATTATTTCCAAATGTTAATCCTTAGGTTAAATCTTACTTATAAATTTATTGAATTGTCGCAACAAATATTTAAAACTATAAATAAAATTGTAACAAAGCTTCTAACTTTAGATAAATTACGATTTAAAATTTTTCTTTAGTCACAAAATAAATTATACTTCGATTTGGGTTAATTTTCCTGACGACAATCAATTTTGGGAAAACGGTTTTTAGGCCATTCGCTGCCAACTATTTAATCAATACCATTCTTTGATTAAAACATAACGATCAGATTCAACAATCAACATCCGTTCAATCATTGATAACTAACATGATTTATAAATTGGAATAAACAATTCTTATGTAAACAACAAATAATATACGATTTATTTGAGGAGTCTGGTTGGATTCATCCAACCTGTTCTTCCCTGCATGTCAGTTTATCATATAATAATAGCATAGGAAACGAGAATTTAATCTAATGCATTTAAACGACTAATTCTATAGACAAATAATCGAGCAAAAATCATCCATTGCATCCATAGCATTTATTCAACCAATTTATACTTATTAATAATAAATATGAATTTAACGCATCCGAGAATTCCAGAAGTGTGAGAATTAACTCACTTTGGATTCGATGACCGATTCGTGTGCTATTTAATTTAATTTTAAACTAGCATTTAAAATTAAATGAAAAACCCGGTTGCTTCCGATTCCAGCCAAATTGGTTCGACTGCGCAGCCTTTGTCTCTGTGATTTCAAAGAATCCAGTTTCACTTGAATCTGATAAAGTATGGATGAGTTATCAATATTATTTGAACAAAACATTATAATTATAACTAACTAAATTTAATTAATTTTTAAAACCCTAATTATTAGTTGCTAATCTGTTTCTTAATTACCTTCACCAAACTGTAACTCCGATATTCACGCTTCCAGACCTCGACATTTCTTTTCACCGTAGGTTGGACTATTTTTTTTCTTTCATGTTTTAGGCCCAAACAGATAATAAACCCCACATCTCACGTCCCATACTTCATCTTCCCCTTCACATCAAAACGTGAAACGCCATGTAACATGCACCATAAAACTCTATACTACCACCACGCCTCACGAACTCAACCATGCACCAACGGAAAACCCTCGAACGCCTCTTTGCCATCTTGTCCACCACCCATCTTATAGTCACTTACTGTTTGCACCACTTACAGTGGCACCGCATCTTTCAGTGGCATTGTTTCACTTACAGGCACCACCGTTCCCCACTTTAAACCCATCGCCTTCTTTTCCATTGCTCAGGCCTATTTTCACGCATTCATGGATTCCCCCCAGCTTCATGTTTAAACATTCCACCTTGTCCTACACCCCACTGCCTGTATCAACGTACGCCTACCCTTTGATCATGCAAATTATCCCATGCAAGCACCTTCACCCATATGTACAACACTGCTACTTCCAACGTGCCAGCTGCCTAAATTCCAGATGTGGATACACCGACCTCAACTCCATTAAAATAGCTCGCCATAACAACACCATGCTAGATAGTTCTTGACACCGGACCCCACCTTCCCCTTCCCATCCAGAAGTCACAATACACAGAAACCCGATATTGTATCAAACGCCACCATCGCATGACTTCTCTCCTCCTCTTCTTCTACATTTTACTTCTATCACGCCACTCCCTGAAGCTATAACAGTCCGATCCTCCATTGAACCCCTTTTACTATTTTTCATGCAACCGTCCTTCATTCTTCTTCATGTTTCAAACTGCCGCAACTTGCCTCTCTTCATGTTGCACCCTTAACGTCACCATGTTGCACACACTCCACTCCACAATAAGACTGCCAACCACCTTTTAGTTCACCGCTCCTCCTTCTGACAGCACTTCAACACACTCTCACTTCCTGTACACTCTAGATCGTACTCCACCGCCCATGACGCCCTGCATGACAACCCATCACCGAGTACCTACAGCATCGGCCACGTTCATCCTCATGCAAACACCTCTCTTTACTATTCACGTTTTGTTGCATTCTCCCTAAACGATTATGAAACTGTAGGGGTTGGCCTTAAATTTCGAATGGCTTAATGGCGGAAGGAGGGTTTTTGTTTTGCGTTTAATAATATGTTTCAAAGGATCTCGCGTTGGAAAGAACAAAAGAATGGAAAGCGGTCTTCAGAAAGGTTTAGCGTTTTCTTGTTTGCAGAGAAATGGTATAGACGGTGGCTTTATATAACATAAGATATATATTTTTTATTATGGAAAGGTTGCTTTAGTATGATGCTAAAGGTGTTCTCGAAAACGGCAGAAGTACGGCCACAAATATTTCATATAATCAACGCGTTTTTTATTAATTATTATTATTTTATATCTGTTCGTAGTGGACAAGGCACATGGGATGTTTTTGAATGAAAAGAAAGAACCGTATAGAACTTCACGTGGCTTTGCAATGCATAGCCGACATGTTCGAACAGCTGCATGTGTCAAGTATTAAATTATGAAAAGATTAGACAAAGAGAATTTGGTCGAGATTATCTGCTGCTAATTAATGTAAAAGTGGACTGCATGTGCTGAGATATTGTGCAGTGGTTAAGATTTTATTGTGAAATGAAGTGTACCAAGATTGCTTACCATGGAAATAGATCTAAATGTTGTAAAATGGGTTAAGTGTTGTATGGAGCTAATAAAGAAAAACCCTAAGGGGCAAAGTTGGAATTAGCAAGATCACAGCCCTAATAACTTAACCTAGAAAACAATCGGTCGGCCCTCAATTAATTTCTATCGTTCATTACAAAACAAAAAAAATGGCCGAAGCCCTAGCCGATAAAAATTAGGGGGAAATCGATAAATCCACCGTCTCGCATCAAATAGAACCGATTTGTGAGAGAGATGGATTCTAGAGGGAAGCAGCGGTAGGTCTAGGGAGATCGAAGCCTAAATCGAGGAACCACAGAGAGAAATCGAAGTCTGGAAGCACGAAACCAAATCGAATGTGAGTGTATTTCACTTTTCAAATAGAAATTGAAGTCTGTAAGCTGAGTTCAAGAATTATTTATATATTTTTATATGTACAGTCTTCTTGCTATTAAAGTCTGAACTGAATGAGTTTTGGGAAAAGATAAAAATAATTATCTTTTTGTTATATAAGCAGTTAAACTGTCTGCTTGCTTATATGTAAATATGGTTTCTGAACTTTCTAGCTGAATCGATTTTAAGGGTTATATTAGGAACCTGTATGAAATTGTAAGGTTATATTAGGAACCTGAATCGTTTTCATCTTTTAATCAATTTGATGTCTAGTTACTGCTGCCGAAATTTAACTCTTTTTTCTTTGTTATGCAAATATATAGCCTGGTTGCTAAGATTGGCATCGCCGTTGATCTGAAATTGAGTACAGTTTGTCGCGCGTGGATCTGATGTCGTCATTCCAGTTTTATTCGTCGTAATTTGTATGCAGATCAACTAGAAGACGATGGTGAGTACGAAGACGGCGAATGTGAATATGCAGTTGTATTTAAGGAAGAGGAGGTAAGGACTTTATTTTATTAGATGATAAACAAACTTCATTTTCTTTATTCGATAGTTGAATGACATTATGTTGTTTCTACTTTAATACTTTAATATACAGAGTGTAACTGTTGTTAGGAAGATTCCCTGTATATGCTAATATATAGGTTTTATTCCCTCCACATTTTTTTCTTTTTTTTACTGGATAAATTTGAGAAGCCTACATGTTGAATAGTCTATGTTGGAATGGTAATTTCGTTTCCAGTACAGTAACATGGAAAGAGGCATTCCAAAATTCAGTTCGGTATATGCTGCTTTTACTTTTGAAATCGTTTCTCTTTTGATTTTCCGATGTGCAATCCATGCGTATTTATACGAATTTGACTTTTCTACACAAAAAGCAAATGGTTAGATAAACGGAAGAACGAGTTTAGTTATTTTAATCTTGTTAAGCTGTGTGGACATTATTTTGCATTGTTTTATCTTCAGAGATGAAGAATTCAAGGATGAGAGTGGAAGCAGCCGTCATGGAAGCTATATGGCGTTCAAGCCTAACATTGATGAACTGGAGATGTTATTAGAGGCTTATTTTGTTCAGATAGTATGTAATAATAATGCACGAAATGTTGTCTAAAACTTATTGTTTGTAATACTGAATATTTGAGTATTTTAATAAATTAGTTTGCAAATAACTGTAATATCTGATTTGCTTATGGAGTATTGCTAAATTTAGTGTATTGTTCTTTTCCATTGCAAATGATTTTTTTTTAAAACCCAAATGTCAATCACAACAGTGAATAACAGTTGTAGTAGATATTATGACAACGGTGCATAATTGTTACAATGAAGTTTATTACAACGATGGAAAAAAGTTGTAAAATATACATATTACAACAGTGTTGCAACGGCGCAAAAACGTTGTTAAAGATATTAGTCTATTACGACTTCTAAATACACGACGGTTAGCCCACCGTTGTAAAATGTATATTACAACGGTGTTCCACCGTTGTAATAGGGTCATTTTGTTGTAGTGCATAACAGTTTTCTGAAATTTTGATTTGGACATAATTCAAAATCTATAAGACGAAATCCCTATTTTTCACTTCCATTAGAAAAATAAGCTTAGTAGATTTGAACGTTTCTTATTTCAACAAAATCTGACATATATCGGATTCTATATACTCAATTGAAGTTCAAAACCTAAAATTACGAACTACTGCGATGTTACGAGCTCTTTTTTAATTATATTATAAATTATACGTTCAATCGTCATTTAAATAATAAACTCGTTATTATAATTTGAATCTAAATTCAGTTAAATATCTTATATTATCCAATTTGCACAACATTGCAAATTCAACTAATTCCGACTATTTCGGAATCGAATTTTATTATCCCCTTATTTAAAATAACTAAAAATTCAAAATAATTTAATTCAAGTGAGTTAAATTACCAAATCAATATTCAAATAATTAAATTAATTAATTATTCAACTGTTAAAAAATACGGGACATTACACAAAGTGGGTTTCCAACTTACTTAGAATTTCCCAAGTATTCCCACAAAGTCATTTCTCATAAATATATATATATATATACAATATATATATAATATATATATATATATCTAATCCATTTTCCTTTTTCTCTTTCCCCAATTTATAAGTTTCTACTACCAAACCCACCAATCCGAAATATGAAAATATGGGATCCATTTATTTTCATTGCAAAACACATTGTACACTTTTCGTCCAAACCATCAAAGGGTCTCTTATTCTCAAATTCCCATAACCATTTCTTAACTGTACATAACTAATATCCCAACTCATTTCATATGCTGCTCTTCCTATAAAGTGGGTTTCTTTATTGATCTAGGTGTATATATAATATATTTATACTTTAAAAATACAAATATGCTCACTCGCTATCTATACTTAGGAATCCTAAATCTGAGCTCTGATATTAGATGTAACAACCCGAATTTTGACATATCGATTTTTTTTTCCAAAAATCCAAATCTATCAAAGCTCGAGTTGGTTTGTCTGGTATCCTGCAGAAAAGACAGAGATAATAAACATATCAGAGCTCGATACAACATCTCACATCGGAATGGATAAAGTATAATAATCAAATATAGCCTTACCGAAATAATAACAATGTCTAAGAAGTGTCCAAAGGCTACCAAATCCCTGCTATTAACCTAACCTGCGAGTATGCTATGAAGAGGGTGTCAAAACACAAAGTTCTGGTGGATGGACAAATTGTACATTCTGAAATAACCCTACATATATCGTTCAGTTACATTTTCTTAATTATAATGTTATATGGTTAATAACACTTAAGGCTCCGCAGTCAAATCATACACATCTACTCCCCAGTAGATTAACCTAATATAGTATATATAGCTATAGCCAACATCTCAAGGTACTCCCCATAGAACCTCCTCGTATGGTCTCCACCGTAACGACAAGGAAGCCTATACAACCTCCATCCTACACCAAACTGCATACGAAAATCTATATTGTTACATTATATAACTGGACAGAACTACCATCACTATGCCATGTAAGCATACGGATCGTCGTATCTGAACTCCTCGATCGAATCACATCTCAACACAGAGTCATGCCCTAATGTCTACAATATACCACCCAGTGTGTGTATCTAGACTTCACACAAACGTATTACCTACCATAGCCCGAATCTCGCAATAGGGCTGCATCCAATGCACGAAACTCGGTTGGAAGCTTTCAATATTTGTAAAAGACAGCTTCATTAGGCCTACAATACATATATTTACATATGGTATGTCTTTTCATGGTGGCTATGGCCCTACCTTGGACCCTCTCTCGACTAATGAAAGACTTCGTCAAAAGCTAAGTGTGTGCCCTTATCAATCAATCTAACATCCAATTTGGCATGTTCCGCAACTAACGTCCTGATAGTGAAAGATTGTAGGTCTATAGGTCTAGCTCTAGTCTCTCCACATCCCACTGATTGCCGATGATAGGAATCCGACGATTACTATCCTTAATTTAGTCCTGACCAACCTCTCCCACTGGCGAGGAAAACCGCCAAATCATCCAACGCCATCTGCCACATCCTTCTGATAGCCACACCATAGTTGCGGTCAAGGTATACTCACCAGATGGTATCGTACAGACCAAACCTCTATGTGTGCGACCTGCAGCCTACCACAAAGGACCATCACAGAGTACCCTACCACGTCCCGTAGAAGCCACGTGCTTCCCTCCAATCCCATAGAATAATGAGTTGGACATGCTCCTCTCGTGTCTCCAGACACTGCGATGATCTACCCCGTTGGGTTCTTCACCTTCATATCTACGGAGTGGTCCAAGTGCATCACGCTATTGTGTTTTTAGATCATGTGTCTAATATTTTAATCAATCGCTTGCTTTACCTTTATCACATTGTTAATTAATTTAATTACCCACATATTCACATTTTATTCAAGTTAGTTGATTTATTAGCTCACAATTGGGTGCTTATTTTCTTTATTCAATCTTACGTCGCCGGAGCGAACTTCCACTTATTATTTATTTCAATTATTAGACTTAATACTTTCAATTATAAGTTTACTAATAATAAGCCTATTTTATTGTTTCTTATTTCATCATCACCATATCTTACACTGTTATCACAATTATTTGATAGTTTTACAGTTAAGTACAATTGATTGACAATTTTACAGTTAAGTTTAATTAATTTATAGGTAAGTACAATTAATAAACAATTTTATAGTAATATATAGTTAATTTACAGTTTTTCAGTTACAAATCGTTAATTTATAGTTTTATTTACTGTAAATTTACATTTCTTTAACATGTATTAAATATTTATAGTTCTATAAGTTTTTGGTCTGAAAGTAATTTTGAATTCATTTAGTTTATGTAAAAATAGTAAGAAAAAAGTGAGACCCCTCAACGACACACACAAACTGATATATATATATATATGTATGTATGTATATGTGTTTATGTATGTGTGTGTGTGTGTATATATATAGAGAGAGAGGTTAGAACAATTTATTCTGTGTTTATAGCTTGTTGTTGATTCATGTTTAGCTGGTTGTATCGGACTACCTCTCTTGAAGCCTGTGCAATTATAGCGTTTAGTGGTTATGTAGCGGTAAAGGTGTAAAAAGTTGTAGCAGGGATAAAGCGGGAAAATAGCGGGATATAGCGGAGGTGTCAAAATGTTAATTAGTTGTATAACTATATAATTAACATTAACTAGTTATCATTCTCGCATCATTTATGTAGACCAAACGAATATTAATTAATATTATATAACAAAATCAAAGAATATCATGGGTATGCACACTAGATTTATGGATTACTACATATTTCTATCTTATATAAGGCACTTATGACTTAAAATTAGCTCTTTATATTTAGCTTTTTGATTTATTTTAAAAGAGAACTGGTCAAATCATCCTCATTATATTAATATTGCTAAAGCGAGTTCTAAATAGCGTTATTTAACGGGTGCAACGGAAAATAGCATGGCTGAAAGCGGAACTACTATTCGTCAGCACGCAAAATTGAAATAGCGTAGTAGCTGGATCGCGCTACAGGCTATAGCGGGCATTTTGGGGGGCTTTAGCGAGGCTTTAATTACATAGATTGAAGCTATTATCTATGTTGTGTAGTCGTGTATTCATATTATATGTATATTTATCCCTTTGTGGCATTTAGGTAAGTAAATGGTTCGTATGAAACCATTTGAGTATGCAGAACATGTACATGTTGTTTTCTGTTACGATATCTATATATATTCGGCTCTGCGGTCTGCTATCTATGATGTGTTGTAATTTGTTCTAAATACGATCTTTAGCCATTGTAGTTTTATATTAGATGTATTGAGTACATCAATCCACTTGAGGTAAGCAAGAAAAAATTATACATTCAGTCGGTGTATTCTATACTCCTCTAATACAAAATTACAAATGTCGCCACCAACCAGCCATATTCTCCACTCTAATAGGCAGTATTACTCGGTAATTTTCTGTAACATCCCAAAATTTAAATGACATTAAAGAGGATAAATTAAATAATAATTAATTTAATATTCAGAATTAGGGGAAACGGATTGCACTATTGCGTTCGTCTCGAAATTCTGGTCAAGATAGACATTTGGTTTGCGTAAAACGGACACTATATGAAGAAGTTATGACGGTTTTATGTTTGTATACGCGCAGAAAGACTATATATATACGCATGAGTCAGAGATGGTCTGAATTTTATCCAGAACAGTTCGAATTTGAAAAAATCGTCAAGGTGGCAAAAATCCCGCTTTAGAGGGTCGACCCCCTTAGAGGGGTGTCGACACCGGGGTCGACACCCCTAGGGCTGACGTGGCACTCGATTTCAGGGGGTCTGGCAGCTATATATATGTGTGCTATTCTCCTATTTTCTTCTTTGGAAATCAAGGAGGCCATATGTTGCCGGGATATGAACCGAGACAGAAGTTACTTCTGAAGTATGGCTCAAGTTCTTGTCTCTACTATTGCTTGACTCTTTTAATTGGGGAATTATGTTTTTCATATTCTTATATACTTTGATGATGCATGACAGAAGTTATTTTATTGTAATGTTTTTTGTGACTTGTGGTATTATGGACCACGACATTATGATCTATGTTTGAAATAAAAATTTAAAATTTCCGCTGCTATCTTATTTATATCTATCTTGTAATTATTCTGTGTCTGTTTACCTATAACGCTTCACGAAATTTAATGCATTCCCTTAGTGAGTTACATTAACGGACGTGGGGTGTTACACTTGGTATCAGAGCTGAAGGTTACTAGATTAGATGAAATTTTTTGAAATTTTAATTTTCAAAAAGGTTTTAAAAGATAGTACTTTCAAAAAGAAAAGACTATTTTGAAAATATTCCCTAAGAAGCCATATGTAATATCCTTCGGTCCTTTATCTAAATTTCTTCCTTTTTCCTTTTTCATCATGTCTAGGGAACAAAACATTCCTAATATCCCAGAGGACATCGCAATACCCGGATGGTTCCGTTGGTATTTGGAGGCCACGACGCCTGCCCAAGGTCAAAGAGGCGTTCCTCCCCCAGTTGCACCAGTCATTCCTCCTCCTTCTCCTCTAAGAGAATATAACTTCACCAAGATCTGCAAGGACTTCCGTGCTATGGGAGGGAAGCCATTCCATGGGAACGAGACATTCGTAGAAGCTCGGTATTGTCTTAAGGAGACCGAGGACTTATTCATAATCTTTGAAGTAGAGGATAGAAGGAAGGTTCAGTTAGCTGCTTAGCTACTGAAGGACGAAGCCTCATTTTGGTGGGAAGCCACTCAAGCTGGACGTCTGGTGGAAACTTGGGAAGATTTTAGATAGAGGTTTGAAATGAATTTTCTTTACCAAGCTGAGAGAAGCATACAGATGGAGAGCTTCTTAACACTCAAACAAGGAAAATTAACGGTAAAGGAGTATGTGAGCAGGTTCAACCAGCTAGCAAGGTTCGGATTAGAGTTGGTGGATACACCGCACAAAAGGGCTTTGCGATTTGCTAAGGGGCTGAATAAGCCTCTGCATGGAGAGGTTCTTAACACCCAAAAAAGCTTGTTGTTATGGCCCTAATGCATGAGGAGGAAAAGGGAGAAAAGAGGGAAGCAAAGGCTGAGGGGACATCGCAGAATAAGGTGTGGCTTACGAAGGGGCAGCAACAACAGAAGAAAGGAGGGAAGGATGACAAAGACAAGGATAAGAGAAAATGTCACAATTGTGGAAAGGAGGATCACTTGATCAAATACTGTAAGAGAAGGAAGAGCAATTGCTTCAATTGCGGAGAGGTCGGCCATTTCTCTAAGGAGTGCCCAAAGAAACAGGGATCGCATGGACAAGGTCAAAGAGCATGAACTTCTGGAGGGCAAGTGCATGCTCTCGTGATCAGTGCTCCTGAAAGAGGTAGAAAAATTTCTGTAGAAAGTTTAGTTTCTCTTTGAAACCATCCAGTTAGAACACTTTTTAATTCTAGCGCTTCACACTCGTTTATATCTAGTTCTATGGTTGAATCTCTGCACTTAATTACTAGTATGGTAGTAGATCCCGTAGTTGTTTCAAACCCCAATTGGTGGTTCGGCTCATTTATCGATGATTTGTCGGGGTTTGAAGATATCTGTGTTAGGTGTCGAGTTTGAGTGCAATGCGTATGTGCTCGAGTTAATAGGCTATGGGTTGATTCTAGGAATGGATTGGCTTACCACGTATGGGGCCATTCTGGATTGTGAGAGGAGGGCTGTTAGAGTCCTGACTTGTCATGTGAAGACCCTCGATGTTTCCTGTGACCCCCAAGGGTCTGTTATGCTTAGTTTTCTAGAGTCTCTAGAGGCATCCATAAATGACTTCCGATCTGTTCCAGTGGTTCGAGATTATTCTGATGTTTTTGATGAGGTACGGGGTTTACCTCCAAGGCGTGAGATCGACTTCCGCATATATCTGGTAGACAATGCAAAGCCAATTGCATTACCAGTGCGTCACATGGCTCCAAGGGAAAGTAAGGAGCTGAGTAAGCAAGTAGGGGAGCTACTTGAGAAAGGGTTTATCAGACGAAGCATATATGAATGGGGTGCTTCAGTAGTATTCGCAACTAAGGCGGATGGTTCGCTTCGTTTGTGTGTTGACTATAAAGAGTTGAATAAGCTCACCAAGAAGACTAGGCACCCTCTTCTGAGGATTGATAATTTATTTGATCAGCTTATTGGTGCCTCGGCATATTCTCAGTTGGACTTGGCTACGGGGTTCCATCAGTTGAGGGTGTCCGAGGACAACATAGATAAGACTTCTTTCAGAACTCTGGATGGTTTCTTTGAATGGCTAGTTATGCCTTTTGGGCTGACAAATGCACCCACGTATGTTGTCGATCTGATGAGTAGGGTGTTTCGGGAGTTCCTAAACAAATTTGTCGTAGTCTTTGTTGATGATATTTTGATCTTCTCCAAGAGTGAAGAAGAGCATGCCCAACATTTGGGAGAAGTTTTGAAAACCCTTCGTAACCATCAGCTAATGGCAAAATTCTCCAAATGCCATTTTTGGAAAAAGGAGGTGAGATTCTTAGGGCATGTAGTTTCCAAAGAAGGGATAGCTGTAGATCCCACGAAGGTGGTTGCAGTGCAAGATTGGCAGATTCCTAAAAATGTAACCGAGGTGAGAAGCTTTCTTGGGTTGGCAGGTTACTATAGGAAGTTCATTAAGGACTTCGCGAAGATATCAGCCCCTCTCACCAGGCTGACAAAGAAGAATTTGGCATTTTCGTGGGATATAGACTGTGATGTTGCTTTCCAACGACAGAAGAGGGCTCTGACAACAACCCCAGTCTTGACCTTGCCTGATGGAAGTAAAATGTTTACTATTTACACTGATGCGTGCGGTACAGAGCTTAGTGTGGTTCTGATACAAGAAGGGAAAGTAATATGTTATGGGGGTAGACAGTTGAGAGTTCATGAGAAGAATTACCCCACCCATGATCTAGAGCTAGCTGCCATAGTATTCGCGTTAAAGACGTGGCGTCATTATTTACTTGGGGAAAGGTTCGAGTTATACACCGAACATAAATCTCTCAAGTATCTATTCTCACAGAAGGATCTCAACTTAAGGCAACAACGGTGAATGGAGTTCTTAGCTTCTTATGATTTTGAAATCTCTTATACCCCTGACAAGGGTAATGTGGTAGCAGACGCACTAAGTAGGCAGAGGATGGCCCTGAGTCATCTGTTTGTGGAAAGAAAGAACTTGGAGTTCATATCAGCTTTTGATTTTAGACCCTCCATCGAGGTTTTGCCTGATTTGTTTGCATCCTTGGAGATACGACCGACCCTTATGGACCAGATAGGACCTTCACAACAAGGTAACCCACAGATTCTAGACATTATGGATAAGCTCAGAAGAATGGAGACTTCTAGTCACCTCAGTAGATATGTCATAGATGAAAAGGGGTGGTCGCGACGAGATAGAAGGCTTTGTGTTCCTCAAACTGGGAGCTTGATAAAGGCAGTCCTAGAAGAAGCCCACCATTCTAAGATGATTATTCATCTAGGTGTGACAAGATGTATAGAGACATGAAGAGGGTTTCTTTTGGGTTGGGATTAAGAAAGATGTAGCCGAATTTGTTTCCCAATGTTTAGTTTGCTAACAAGTTAAAGATGAGCAAAAGATGCCTGGTGGATTACTTCATCCGTTGGAGGTTCCGCAGTGGATATGGGAGAGCGTCTCTATGTATTTCATAGATGGTTTGCCTAGGTCAAAGAAAGGCAATACCAGTATCTGGGTTGTGGTGGATAGACTCATTAATAGCGCTCACTTTATTCCAGTTAAGAGTAAGAGGACGTCATCATGGTTGGCAACAATTTATTTTCATGAGATAGTTCATCTTCATATAGTACCTTCCAGCATCGTGAGCGATCATGACCCCACCTTTACCAACGAATTTTGGAGGAGATTACAAGAATCATTAGGTACACAGTTGTATTTGAGCACCGCTTATCATCCTCAGACCGATAGACAGACGGAGAGGGTGAATAGGATTCTTGAGGATCTTTTGAGGCTGTGTATCCTAGACTACGGAGGGACTTGGGAAAAGCGTCTTCCTTTAGTAGAGTTTGCTTATAATAACAGTTATCTAGATAGCATCGGCATGGCACCCTTCGAAGCATTGTATGGACGACCCTATAGATCACCAACTTGTTGGTGGGAATCTACAGAAAGATTTTTACTTGTTCCAGATATGGTTAGAGAAACGTACGAAAAGATTAACCTTATTCGATAGCGGATGAAGACATCTCAAGATAGGCAAAAGTCCTATGCAGACAAGAGAAGAACTGACATCAAATTCGAAGTGGGAGACTTAGTTTTTATCAAAGTAACACCACTAAGGAATGTGGTTTGCTTCGGATCTGTAGGGAAGTTGGCACCTAGTTTTATGAGACCATTTTCCATAACCGAGAAAATTGGCCAAATGACCTATAGAGTGAAACTCCCAAAAAATCTATCTAATGTCCATGACGTTTTTCACGTCTCTCATCTGCGGAAGTGCCTGCATGACACTACAAAAGTTGTTGAACTGAGTATGCTGGAAAAAGTAGAAGTGGAGCAGGAGGCGACAGTCAGACGAGTCCCTACCCAAATTCTGGAATTAGAAGTTAAAAAGCTGCACAATAAGGAGATCAAGTTGCTAAAGGTTCAATGGGGAGATAGCACAGAGGATGCGACTTGGGAGACTGAAGACAAGATTCGAGCTTCGTACCCTTTTCTTTTCGAGGGTATGTTCTTAACTCCTTTTTCAAACTTTTATCAGTGCTTATTCTGTCAATAGAGTATATCTTATCCATAGTATTTTTTGGCCTTTAGACAGGAATCCTATGGATGTAAACATGTGTTTAAAACATGTTATGTTTGATGGATGCAAGTGGATGCAACTGTTTGCTAGTGGTTGCCTGTGGACGCATATACACACACATTAGGCACTAAGATCAGCTCAATCATTTTCATACTGCATATGGATGTATGTGCATTTTCCTTTCTTTTATGGATGAAAATGGATGTATTAGCATATGGATGTTGCATTTGGACGAATGAATTTGCACACATATAGAAATTACATGCTGTAATAGGATAATTTGCATACATATTGGATTCATGGCACTAACATACATTGCATTAAGGAGGTCAACTGAATCAGTAAACCGCTTGATCTTCGCATTAGTGTTGGGACTATACACAACCTTTGCATATATTCATATAAACATTAGAAATCGTTAAGGATAATGGATGTCAGTGATTGCTGGATGAGTAGATGGATGACGTATGGTAAGATATGCATTCTTCTCAACATAGAGATTTCGGGGACGAAATCCTTTAAGTGGGGGAGAACGTAACACCCCAAAATTTAACGACATTAAAGAGGGTAAATTAAATAATAATTAATTTAATATTCAGAATTAGAGGAAATGGACTGCACCTTGCGTTCGTCTCGAAATTTTGGTCAAGGTAGACATTTCGTTTGTGTAAAACAGACGCCGTATGAAGAAGTTATGACGGTTTTAACTTTGTATACGCGCAAAAAGATTATATATATATGTGCATGAGTCAGAGATGAGTCTGAATTTTATCCATAACAGTTCAAATTTGAAAAATTCGTCAAGACGGCAAAAATCCCGCTCTAGGGGGTCGACCCCCTAGAGGGGTGTCGACACCGGGGTCGACCCCCTTTAAGGGGTGTCGAGCTAGGGGTCAACCCACCCACCCACAGGGGTGTCGACAACCCTAGGGCTGACGTGGCACTCAGTTTCAGGGGGTCTGGAAGCTATATATATGTGTCCTATTCTCCTATTTTCTTAATTGGAAATCATGAAGTCCATAAGCTGCCGAGATACGAACCGAGACAGAACTGTTTACTACAACAACATACTTTGCAAATCAAATTCAGAAATTCAAGATCCGTTCTTTCTCAATTCTCTAAACCTAACGCTGTGAGTTTCTAGTTGCTTTTAGGTTTAGATAAATAAAAGTAAATTGTGAAAGACTGTGAATTTGATATGTTGTAAAGTATGATTATGTGCTATTGTTGAATCCTATACTATGTCATGATAGATTTATTTCCCTAGATCTAATACAATTGTGGTTATTCTATTATGTTGCCTATGTGGATCTTGACTTGTAACTATATTGTGGTGAATGTACATCTATTAAATTGAACAGTTGTAACATTGGCTAGATTTAATTCTTTATGTAAATCCCCTTTCACCTGTCATATTGTGATCAATCTAGATATGTTGTAAACTTGACATGTGAAGCTATCTTTAGATCTAAACATGTTTCTATGTCACCCTAATTATGCTAGATCTAAATAGTTAGACACCTAAATGGTTGATTTAGATCTCATTATGCTTGCTTTGATATCGTAGTTGCTACAAGTTCATCAGTTTTATGTCCACCTTGTTATGATGTTGATTACATGTCCATTCACCTTGTTATCATGCTAGTTTATGTTTATGCCAAGATATATTTAAACTATCACCTTTGTCATATTCCCTTTTCATTGTTATGGGTAGGCTACTTTATAGCCTAGATGCCGCCAAAATACGTGCGAATACGTTAGTTAGGAAACGGGGAAAAAGGATTTATAGTTGACATAATTTATGTAACAATTATATGAATTGGACATATAATTCAATTGGGAAAACATAGAAATAATCACCTAAAATGACATAGATAGATTTAGATAAAAATGGAATGTTTAGTAATTACTAATAGAAATTGTAATTGTACTTATGACACAAGGTTAGGTTGCATTAGTGGTGGAAGTCTGCCCGGGCCCGACCGACATATCCAGCAGCCACTAATGTTGAACCTAATGTGGGAGGTCTAAGTACGTAAATACGAATCAGGCAATGATATGAGGTTATGCCCAACTGTGGAATAAGTCTGCCCGAACCCGACCAACATATCCAGCATCCACATGTTGTAGGCCTAATGTGGGAGGTCTATCCCATTATAGACCATAAATGGACATGGTAAAGAATTGGTCTACTTATCCTAATTTAATCCATAAGGGTTGTATGATTATGAACTTAAGATAGGGTTAAGTAAAATTGGATGTGTAGTGGGTGGGTTAAGTAAACTAGAGGGGGTAGGCAATATTTACATATAGGCCCACGAACTTAACCCAATAAGGCTATGTAATTAAAGACACCTAGTGGTATACATAACCGGTGGAAAAATATAATAAATTTATGTAATTAAAGACACCCTTTAGGGTAAGCATAACTGACATAGGGCTATGTAATTAAAGACACCTAAGGGTATACATAGTCAGTGAAAAATCTAGTGGGGATACAAGACAAAGGGGAGAGCTTGTATCATATTGTGTAGGACCTATTTTAGTCAGTAACCCGGAGTAGGTATCAAATAAAGAACTCCGTACTAGGCGGAGAAGGGGCACGCTTACTGATTGATTATAAGAGATCATAACGAGATAGACAGTGTGGGCTGCGCAAACCGACCGGGCCATGTGTGTGCATGAGCCGGACAGAGGGGGATAAGACGACCGTGGCACCAGTAGATATGGTTGTGCACACCTTAAGGGTTGCCACTTTAGGAAGTGATACCTCCTGCTGTGGGGCTAGCACAGGATATCTACGGAGTAGGGAGCCGATCAATTAGGGTAGTGGTTAGGGTACATTCGAACGTATGCCCTAATTCTACCAACTTATAGTGGAAGGGATCTTTTCATTTTAGTTATACTAGTAATAGTGCAGAGTAATTATTTGAGAAATGTATACACCTTACCCTGTCTACCTTGTCACACCTGCCATTTATGTAGTGATCTCTCTCTCTTGTCCATTTTATATGCCTATCATGTTACTTTTATTTATTTACTGGCTAAAAGTAACTAGACTCGCCAGACTTTATGTCTGACCCTTTTGTTTCTCCTTCTTTCTTCCGTTCCCCCTCCCCCCCAGGTTCTCAGGGAGGAAACACTCAAGCTTAGTCGGGACTCAGATATCATCTTGCTAGGAGCTACTTCTGAAGTATGGCTCAAGTTCTTGTCTCTACTATGGCTTGACTCTTTTAATTAGGGAATTATGTTTTTCATATTCTTATGTACTCTGATGATGCAAGACAGAAATTATTTTATTGTAATGGTTTTTGTGACTTATGGTATTATGGACCACGACATTATGATCTATGCTTGAAATAAAAATTTAAAATTTCTGCTGCTATCTTATTTGTACCTATCTTGTAATTCTTCTGTGTCTGTTTACCTATAATGCTTTACGTAACTTAAGGCGTTCCCTTAGTGAGTGACATTAACGGACGTGGGGTGTCACACTTTCTTTATTAGGGTGGTCTCAAAGTGGGGCGTCATAGGAAACAAATTAGAGGGTGCTGCAAAAAATGGAGGAATATGGAAAATAGACCAAAAAGGAAGAAGTGACCGAAGAGGAAAGTCAATTTTGGATAGAAAAAGAGAAAAGAAGATACGATTTGAAGTAGCACACTCCAAGTTTTCGATCAATGACTTTTGGTATATAATATATTTGCGAAATTGCAAATGACTCTTGGTACAAATGAAACTGTACGAAATTGTTCAAAAATCTCAACGCTTGGAAGTTTTTCGATCAGTGAGACTCCGGCAAAAATAATAATAATGAAGATCAACAAAGAGAAATGTATTCAAAAAAAAATATAACTTAAATTAAGAAAACGAACCAAAAGTAATTTTTTTACAAATATTCGAATTTGGCTAGGAAAACTTAATGTTTCTGTCCATGGCAATTTTCTAGATAATTTATACATATAACTTGTCAAGGTCCTCGGTAGAAAGAAAAGTTTATGAAGAAAAAACTGAAACCAAAATTTACAAGTTTTTCTTAAAAAAAGAACTATATAGGTCGACCACCCCCAAAGGGAGGTTTATCATGCGGGTTGAGCGCCTTTGGAGGCGAGCCGGTCGCCCCAAGGGGTAAAATGCCCAAGAAGGCCCATACCTAGATAGTTTCTTGATCAGGTACGTAATTAAAAGCTGAGCCGTACAGATTTGACATTAATGGTTAGATTTGGTCTGTGACAGTATAATTCCATATTAGATCTGGTTGATCCAACGGCTCTAGATCCCCTAGTAAACCTATAAATAGAGCATGGCCTGACCCTCTTTTTCCAAACATTATTCTTCCTCTACGTCTAGGTTTCCCTCTCGGTTTTAATGGTTGAGATGAAATTAAATATTTTCTTTGAGCAAGAATAAAAAACTAAAATATTAGGAGATCTAGCGAAATGGATTTAGAAAGGCTGCAGGACATCAACATAGGACCTCAAGTGAGTAGAAGAAACTATTTTTAGAATCAGGAAAATTAAAAATAGTTTAAAGTTTATATGTTTTCGGTAATTTATAGTTAAGTACAGTTTATAGTTTTACAATTTGGTACAATCTTACGGTTTAGTACAAGTAATTGAAAGTTTTATGGTTTAGTACAATTATTTGATAATTTTACAGTTAAGTACAATTGATTGACAATTTTACAGTTAATTTTAATTAATTGACAATTTATAGTTAAGTACAATTAATAAACAGTTTTATAGTAAAATACAGTTAATTTACAGTTTTTCAGCTACAAACCTTTAGTTTATAGTTTTATTTACTATAAATTTACATTTCTTTTACAAGTATTAAATAGATATAGTTCTATAAGTTTTAGGTCTGAAAGTAATTTTGAATTCATTTATCTTATGTAAAAATAGTAAGAAAAAAGTGAGACCCCCTCAATCACACACACATATATATATATATATATAGAGAGAGAGAGAGAGAGGTTAGAACAATTTATTTTTTGTTTATAGCTTGTTGTTGATTCATATTTAGCTGGTCGCATCGGACTACCTCTCTTGAAGCCTTTGCAGTTATAGCGCTTAGCGGTTCTGTAGCGGTAAAGGTGTAAAAAGTTGTAGCAGGGATAGAGCGGGAAAATAGTGGGCTATAGCAGAGGTGTCAAAATGTTAATTAGATGTATAACTATATAATTAAAATTAACTAGTTATCATTCTCGCATCATTTGTGTAGACCGAACGAATAATAATTAATATTATATAACAAAATCAAAGAATATCATGGTTATGCACGCTAGATTTAAGGATTACTACATATTTCTATTTATATAAGGCAGTTATGACTTAAAATTAGCTCTTTATATTTAACTTTTTGATTTATTTTAAAAGAGAACTGGTCAAATCATCCTCGGTATATTAATATTGCTAAAGCGGGTGCTAAATACCGTTGATTTAACGGGTGCAACGGAAAATAGCATGGCTGAAAGCAGAACTACTATTCGTCAGCATGCTAAATTGAAATAGCGTAGCGGCTGGAGAGCGCTACGGGCTATAGCGGGGATTTTGCGGAGCTTTAGCGAGGCTTTAACTACATAGCTTGTAGCTATTATCTACGTTGTGTAGTCGTGTATTCATATTATATGTATATTTATCCCTTTGGGGAATTTAGGTAAGTAAATGGTTCGTATGAAACCATTTGAGTATGCAACACATGTTTATGTTGTTTTCTGTTACGAAATCTATATATATTCAGTTCTGCGGCTGCTATCTATGATGTGTTGTAATTTGTTCTAAATACGATCGTTGGCCATTGTAGTTTTATATTAGATGTATTGAGTACATCAATCCAATTAAGGTAAGCAAGAAAAATTAATACATTCAGTCGGTGTATTCTATACTCGTCTAATACAAAATTACAAATGTCGCTACTAACCAGCCATATTCTTTGCTCTAGTAGGCAGTATTACTTAGTAATTTTCTTTATTTGGGTGGTCTCGGGTGGGGCGTCATAGGAAACAAATTAGAGGATGCTGCAAAAAAGGGAGGAATATGGAAAAGTGACCAAAAAGGAAGAAGTGACCAAAGAGGAAAGTCAATTTTGGATAGAAAAAGAGAAAAGAAGATACGATTTGACGCAGCACACTCCAAATTTTCGATTAATGACTTTTGGTATATAATATATTTGCATAGCCAACTTCAAACAGTAAGAGATATGCATGGAATCAGTAACAGTTTTTCAGTTTTGCATAGCCAACTTCAAATAGTCATATCTCACTCAATTTTGATCGGAATTTGACGATCTACCCATCAAATCGACCGCGAGAACGAGAACTACAATATGAAAAAGGTTTTGAGTAACCTGTGGATGCAATTTTAAGATAACCGTCGACAGTTTTGGTTTCCTTCTCTCTTTATTCACCAAAACTTCATTTGATCATTACTTGATCAATTCTTGATGGAAGTACATGAAACCAACGACATTCCAAAGAAAATGAAGAGAAGTACAGTATTGAATCTACTTGTAGATGAGAATCAAAAGTTTCTACTTATTTGGTACCCATTTCTTTGCTGATTTACATTGTATATTACTATTTCTTCCTCTTGATGTCTTTTCACCAATCGTCATTACTCTTCTTCAATTGCCCTTCAGAATTTGAATTCTTAACACCCATGTACACCAATTCGGAATTTGAATTTCCAACAACCACCTTTTCATAGTTTAAATTTTCAATAGCCACCATTTCGGAATTTGAATCACCAACAGCCACTTTACCCAACTTTTCAACTTTTGAAATTTTCAAAGTGAATATTAGGCACACATCCCTATTTTCAAACTTAATTAGGCTTGCATCCCTTATGTTTTCAAAATGCAAACCCGTTCCCTATTTTTCCAACTTCTGTGTTTTTCGTTTTTTGCCAAAAAACGCGTTGGTCAGTAAAAAAAATTATTCTAAAATCTGCAAATATTCTGAGAAGTTTACGGAAATTTAAAAAAAAAAGTTGCATAACAATAGTGGCATACATGTATGCAACTTTTGCATAAGCTGTTTTCATTGAAAATCTAGACAAAAACTTGCATGGATGTGTGCAACTATTTGAAGTACTTGCACATGCGTATGCAAGTATTTCATGAGGAAAACTTAATTGAAATTACGCCCGTAGATTGCTGCATACATCGTGCTACTTTTCAAAAGTTATTGCATACTTGAATGCAAATAAATTTGAACTGATTTGCACGGCTATCAATTATTGCACACTTGTATGCAATAATTATGTAATACTTGCACGTATGTATGAAAGAAAACCAACACAGATGCATCACTGAAATACTTGCACGGATGTATGCAAAAAAAAAATCCAAATATGTTCATACTATTATGCATTTTACTGCAGTTTTGTTGTTTTTTTGGCTCTTAACGTGTTTTTCGTTGGTTTTTTGATCTAATTTTTTTACATTTACGTGTTTTATTTAAATAAGAATTTACGTGTTTTTTTTATAATTTTTTTACGGAATTTTCGAAAAATAGGGATGTAATTTATAATAAGTTTTGGACCAGACCTAAGCCTAATTTTGAAACATAATAGGGACATGTGCCAAAAGGACCCTTTTTCAAAAGCCATATAACACATCTTTTCCTGCAAAAGAACATAACTTTTCAAAGAATCAAGTGATTTTTCAAAATAACTAATTGTAATTTGAAATAATAACATCATGACGATTCTGTGATATATCCATTTAAACTTTCCAACAAATTATGTCATGATAACTTGTTTTTTCAATAAAATTGAATGTAGACTCTTCTAATACTGATGCAATACATGAATTAAAACTAGTGTTAACAATTATTTCAAAATTTGCCACTTAAAAATTTCAAAAATAAGATTATTAACTTTTTGAAAGACCTTGCTCTAATACCAATCGTTAGGGATTGTAGAATGGATCGTTAAGGCAAAACAAACACTAGAGGGGGGTGAATAGTATTTTTGAGAATTTAAACAAAATCTAAACTTATATGAACTACTATATGAATCAAACATCACAGAAACAATCACAAACACAGAATCAAACACAAATGCAAAAATGAACAAAGGTAAAGTGCAGAAAAGGAAAGAACACACCGGATTTTATACTGGTTTGAAATTACTCCTATGTACAATCCCACACAAAGCTGGATTGCGTAGAGTTTTGTTACTATATCAATATCCAATTACAACCCTCCTTGATTTCACGGATACAAGGGATACCAACAATTTCACACACACACTTGATCAAGTATACCTTCCTAGATTTCACGGCTGCAAGGGATCCACCGATTACCCGTCGTTGATTTCACAGCTACAAGGGATACCACTGATTCCTTTCTCAACCCAAACAATTACAAACAGCCCTATAACTATTCAATAGCACTTGATTCAGAGAGTTATGAATAGAGAGTGTAGAGAGAAGAAAATTAGTAAAAAAAAGAATTGAATTCAGCAGAGTATAGGTGTAGAAATCATAAAAATTATGAAAAATAATGGTGTAATGAAAGAGAGTGAAAATGGAGAAGAAGTGATTAAAAATTCGAAATCAGTCCCTTTTTATAATGTGTGAAAAGTTGCAACGTCTCAGAACTGTCACAAACAGTGAAAAAACACTTTCATTCAAATTTGAAAATATGATAGTTATATGTCGACATGTATATATATGTGTCGACATGTATATATATGTGTCGACATATATATGTATAAAATTGAAATTTGAACATTTTTCAAGTGTTTTGATATAAATATAACTCTTGAAATTCTTGTATTAAAATATAGTGTTATAAATAAATATTATTAAGTAGAAAATCATATAGAAACATAAATATAAACTAGATAAATATATTTATAAAATTATAGAGTTTAAATCAATAAATATAAAGTATATAAAATATAAATATTTAAAACTTATTAGATATAAACTTATAAAACTTAAGTTAAAATCAAATAAAAAGTAGAAAAGAAAATAGAGAGGAAAAAGATTGAAGATAAAATTTGAAAACCAGAATTTGAAATAAATTTGAATTTGAACCTAGAGTGCTATTTAGAGTCTTACATAATCTAGACTCTATAACTATATTTATCTTGAACTCTTGAAATCTTGAATACTCATGAGTCTTGTAACATCTCTGAATTTTGAATCTCTAACATCTTTAAAACTATATAGTCTTCAGTAATAATTTCTGTAAATAAATCCTGCATATGTATATATATATATATATATATATATTCTAGATAGAAGTGTCGGTATATATTTTATAATCAATTAATATTAAAATAAGATTGTTGTCATCAAAACTGCATTCTCCAACAAAAGAGAGATTTCAAGTAATGTGCAACTAAATAGAAAATACATAATTATTAGATAAATATACTTATAATTTATGTAAATATTGAAGTAGAATATTAACTATTATAAAAGTTAATAGAAGCAAGAGGTCGGGAGTTTGACTTCTATCCTGACCCCATGTTGTCATATTAACCAATTACACACACACACACACACACACAAACGAGATCGGATCAAGAGCACCCTAAATAGTGACACACACACACACAAACGAGATCGGATCAAGAGCACCCTAAATAGTGCAGCATCTCTTTAGCTCTCTTAATTTCCACCATACAATCATCAGCCTTTCTCCTCCTACCAACTCTCTCTTTCTCCCACTCACACATTATTTAAACATAAACGAATGGTTATTATTGACGTGCAAAAGGAGGTTCCATGAAATAGGGGTGTCATATAACCCCCTTACACACACGCGTGCGCGCACACACACACACACACACACACACACACATATATATATATATATATATATATATATATATATATATATAGAGAGAGAGAGAGAGAGGTTAGACCGAGTTGTTTCGGGTTTCTAGCTTGTTGTTGATTCATGTTTGGTTGGTCGCATCGGACTAGATCTCTTGAAGCTATTATCTAAGTTGTGTAGTCGTGTATTCATATTACATGAATATTTATCCTTTTGGGCATTTTAGATATATAAATTGTTCATATGAAACCATTTGAATATGCAGCACATGTATTGATTGTATTCTATTGTGGTATCTATATGTATTCGGTCCTGCAATCTGCTATCTGTGACGTGTTGCAATTTGTCTTGAATACGATCCTTAGCTATTGTAGTTTTATATTAGACGTATTGAGTACATAGATCCACGTGAGATAAGAAAGAAAATTTTATAAACTCAGTCGATGTATTATATACTCGTCTAACTCAAAATTATAGATGTCGCTCCTAGTCAGCCCTATTCTCCATTCTAATAGGCAGCATTACTCGGTAATGCTCTTTATTAGGGTAGGTCTCGGATGGAGCGTCATAGGAAATAAATTAGGGGTGTCGGAAAATAAAGAGGAATAGGGAAAAAAACAAAAAGGAGGAAGTGAGCAAAGGGGAAAGTCGATTTGGATAAGAAAAGAGAAAAGAAGAGACATATTGAGGTGGCGCACCCTAAGTTTAATTTTCCATTAAAACTACATTGTGTATTCCTGTTTCTTGCAAATTAAGGTTCAAATAATAAAATAAAATTTTGCTCTATAAGCCAAAATATTTAAGTGAAATGAAGGCTCCTTTTAAAATAACAAGTTTGAATGAGGTTTTCTATTGAGCATTGTTGCAGGCACTTCATTTCCGAATAATGGCTTACGACCAAAGCCAAAGCTAACTGAACCCTCGGAGTTCATACTGGACATCAGTAAGATGTCGCCTCGGCATTCTAACAAGGAATTGTTCAGTGAAGCCATGAACGCACTAGGTGCGTAGCGAGAGGGCACAAAACCATGTTCGAGTGTATATTCACCTTACTCTCTGAATGATGTCCTGGATGCCATGTATACGCCCCAAAAAGAAAGGTGCGTAGCCAGTGAGGAGAACAAAATTTTAATCATTAAAGAATTATGAGTACAAAACTAATTAGTCCCCTTTTAAACAAATGACTAATAATTACAGTATGAACTCCTCTTTGAACCTTGTTAATCTTTGACAACATAAACCCTAATTTCTAATGGAGAACTATGATTTCAAGGAACACGATAACTTGAAAATTGAATTACATAAAGTAGTTGACATATTTATATGATATCAGATGCAGCCATAAGTGAAGTAAGATGTCAAGTGAAATAAGATGTCGATCACAAAAGAATTACCAATATCTCAATACTAATACATATTGGAATTATCTTTGTGCTCTTGAAATTGTCTTCACCAAAATGTGGAAAATAACTTACCTAGTAAAAACACAAATTTTATCATATTCATGAGTAAAACATGGATAATCCGCAAATATAATTATTTGGTTATATTTCTCCATATTTATGGTGGAAGAAGTAAATGACAGTGATTAATGTTGAACATTGATTTACCGTGGGGATAATAGAATAAAACATACAAATGAACTACCAGGTGCACAAATGAAATATCAAGACAAAAAAAGTTTTTCACACCTTGATAAACTTAAGTATATTAACTAATAGTCAAATAGATGGTGACAAAATAGAAAAAAAAAGTGCTTGAAGGAAGAAGTGACCAAAGAGGAAAGTCAATTTTATCATGTTATCGAGTGTGTGTGCTTGGGAAAAAGAATGTGCAGTTATCGAGTGTGTGTGATATTTACCATATTTACACATGTTATAATGTGCAGTTATCGAGTGTGTGTGCTTGGGAAAAATTGATGTTCATTGTAACTGTTATCCGTTGTAGTTTGAAGGCACAACATAAATTTGTTAATAATGTGATTAACCGGAATATATGAATGAATTATATATCTATTTAAAATTCGATTGAAGATAACACTTTAATTGGTAAACAAAGTTTTCATGCTCTGTTGGGACAACACTTTAATTGGTAAACAAGCACAGTAGCCGGTAAGGAGGTTGAACAGAAGAAAAGCAACTTATGTGGCTGCGTGTAATGCAGCTGTGCTGCATGCAGATGCTAGAAGCGAAGGATGGCAGAAGCCTACAATTAAACCGTAGTCAAGGGAAGAAGCGGGCCCAATAAGGAAACAAACATGGGCTTTTGCAAAAATGATAATAAATTTTTAATTCATAAATGGGCAGGGGTCGCGCGAACGCGTACCCCCAAAGCAACAAATAATGACGTCCACTCTCCCACTTGGGGAGATGGTAGCCCAACGCATTCCCAAAGTGCAATGGGAACCATTAGACTAGGCCTGGGCCTTCTTGATCACCCATAGACCCCGTCCAGGTAAGTATGGAACAACGCAGCACCACATGAGCATTTTATACCTTCTTCGTTTAAAGGACAAAGATGGAATTTGATGCGCTGCGTTTTGAAAATAGAGATGAAATTTCTATAATTTCTATGGTTGGACTTTTCTTGTATTTTAATACTTAATAGGAACCTGTAAAAAACGCATCCATTAAAATTTACCCCCCTAGTGCTTGATATATATCATCTTTTTTTAAGTTAGTGGGGAAGAGAGTTAGTGGGAAGAGGGAGAAATGAGAATGTGTAATGAAAATCAAGGGATTATAGGGGTACTGCACTGCTCGGCAAATATTTGCTTTCAGTTATAACACCCATTAGTATCATTAGATCCACAATATAATATGGTAATTGCACCGGTGTGTATTGCATCTCGGTGTTTAAAACGTGAAGTGCATAGGCTAAAGTGGAACATACATGTGTGGCATATGATAGAGCGGACATGTGTATGAGGGGAAAATATATTTGTATTTGAAATTCGCTTAAAATACTTTTATCTGGCAAATTTTTGCTTGGAAGATGAAATATTGGAGTTAGTTGGTATAAGCATGAGCTTCTCGATGGTGATGTTTGATTAATGGTGTTATGGTATAATATGGAAGACGGTTTTTTCGAAGGGTGTATGAGAACGTGGAGATTGAGGCAGTGGGTTTGGAAGTGCAATTACTGGCATTTTTATTAGGTAACGAATGATCTTAAATCTTCTAACAGATATTTCAAGCAACACAGTTATGCAATGTACAAATGCAGGGGACCGTGTTTATCTTATATTCTTTGATTGCTCCAGTTTCTGGTTGTCATATTATATTTATATTGTGTATCATTAATGGTTTGTGATTTATACATCTTTTGAATATTTTTACTAGGTTTCTCTGTACAATTATATTATATAATTAGCTTATACTAGTATTGAAGATTTTTTTAACATATTATATACAAAAGTATTAAAGGTATTTTTTTGATTATGCATTGATTGGAAAAGTATGTTGATCTTAAGATAAAAATTGAATTTTAATAGAAGCACCCAACCCCACCCACCCCTGCATAAAAATTGTTCTGGAAAATATTATAATTTGAATTTGGTTCATTGAATTTCAATTTCATTAACTCCGTTTAAATCAATTTATATAACTGGTTAATGATTAATCCAAATGTGTATAATGAACATAACAGAATTATATGCAAATAATAAATATAAGTTTTCAGTGTGTTATTCCGTTAGTATCGACGCATTGAGCACAATGATACTTTATTTTTTCTTTTCAAACACTCAATTTGGACTGTGACGCGGTTTAGAATATATATTATGATATACCCGGTTAAATGGGCTTGCTCCATCTATTTAAGCCAGCGTAACATATGAATCCAAAATAAAATAAAATTTTGAATCGGTAAACTGCGGACCTATTCTCTTATGCTATTTCGAGTATGCATGAATAGGGAACTTTACGTTTAAACTTGACTTTATTTAACATAAATTTCTCGTGACAGTTGCGTCAAAAACCTCTTCACCTCTCCACTTCATATTCACAAAGAATAGCTGAAACCAAGTTTACTTATAAAAAAAGTTCTAAAACCGATTAATCTTCCGCCCATGTTCTACCTATAGCAGCGTCACCTCGGTTGTCGTCGCCTCCCCCTAAACAACCAACCCAATCTCCCATTATAGCTTCCTCATTGAAATCAGAGAACACTCTCTGCCCAAGCACCATCACAACAAAGGCTGACCACCACATATATCACATCTTGAACTTCAGCTTACAGACGTCAGCCTTTAACTACTCCATGTATCACGTTTCCTCCCACACGTACCCCTTTTAATTTATATGGTCCGATCCTCCATCAGAACACAATCCACCTCATCCGATTCCTTTTTATGGATGCTACCAGCTTTGTTGTCCTAGGCGTCGACGTCGGTATGAGCAACGCATGTGCTGGTCTCTTCGATGCTTAAGTTATGAGGTCAGCATGCTTTGTTCGGATTTATCGAATTTCTTTGATTTTATGGATATTTTGACTTTTTAGATTTGGACTATTAATATTTTGAATTTGGCCTTCTTTTCTAATACGATCCCGAAAGATCGTAGTATTCTATTGGCCTTAGGATTTCGGATTCTGATTTTTTGTTAATACAATCTTACGCGATTGTGACTTTCTAGATTTTTGGTTTGGATTTTTGGTCTTTGGTTATTGGATTTATATTTGGACTTTTCTCGGATAACGAATTTCTGATTTTTGGATTATTCAAAACATGTCTTCCGCAAAAAGACATGTTTTGGAGGAATACGTGTTTTAGGGGGTAAGTGTTGACCCATCTTTTTTAAAAGACCATTGCATTTTGGAATTCCAACTATTGAAGTGCTCGGGACTTGAGCGTGAGCTTAAACGAACTTGGAAAGACTTGGTTGAAGTCACGGAGTTCGTAGAAACTTGGAGCTTAGATGGGTGAAAATCGGTATTACTCCATTGGGACCAAACCGGTAACTCATATGGCTTTGGATCGGTACTTTACCTCTTTGGATCGGTATACTTCACTCAGTCCATATCGACACTCTCGCATGTCACTAAAACGATATTACTTCAGATTGCTTGTATCGGATTTACTCTCTGCCCTCGGATCGGCATAAAGGAAATGGAACGAATTGGAATATAGCCCGGAATAAAGATTATCTCACAGTGGATGTGGACATGATTTGCCTAGCAACTATAAACCTTGTGTTCATTTACTTTATTGCACTATGTGACATGGCATTCGGGTGTTGCGCCCGGTTGACAACAATCAACGTAATTAAATGAATATGACACACATACACACGTATATCAATCAAATGTAAAGTGATGTGAGGATTGATAATAAATGCGACGAAAATTAATTGGAATTACAAGTGAACAAAGTTGAGTTGGTTTGCAATTGTGAATCGTGTTATTGTAGACATATTAGGGCAGTTATAACATTGCGCTCTTGAGAAAAAGAATGTGTAGTTACAAACATGCTGATATTTTATTCATATTTATATTTACATATATAACCATTTGCACATGATAACACTTAGGTTCTTTTGAACATCTGGAAAAATTTTGATGATTTTCCTTGGACCCTCTCTGAACTAATGAAAGACTTCTTCAAGAGCTAAGTGCGTGCCCCTATCAACCAATCTAACATCCAATTTGGCATGTTCCGCAACCAATGTTCTGATAGTGAAAGATTGTAGGTCTGTAGGTTTAGCTCTAGCATTTCTGCATTCCACTGATTGCCGATGACAGGAATCCGATGATTACAATCCTTAATTTGGTCCTGACCAATTTCTCCCACTGGCGAGGAAAACCGCCAAATCATCCAACGCCATCTGCCACATCCTTCTGATAGCCATACTACAGTTGCCGTCAAGGTATACTCACCAGATGGTATCGTACAGACCAAAGCTCTGTGGGTGCGGCCTGCAGCCTACCACAGAGGACCATCACAGAGTACCCTACCATGTCCCGCAGAAGCCACGTGCTTCCCTCCAATCCCATAGAACAATCAATTGGACGTGCTCCTCTCGTGTCTCCAGACACCGCGATGATCTACCCCGTTGGGTTCTTCACCTTCATACCTACGGACTGGTCCAAGCGCATCACATTATTGTGTTATTAGATCATGTGTCTAATCTTTTAATCACGCGCTTTCTTTAACTTTATCACATTGCTAATTAATTTAATTATCCACATATTCAATTTTTATTCAAGTTACTTGATTTATTAGCTCACAATTGGCTGCTTATTTTCTTTATTCAGTCTTATGCCGCTGGAGCGAACTTCAACGTATTATTTATTTCAATTATTAGACTTAATACTTTCAATTATAAGTCTACTAATAATAAGCCTATTTTATTCTTTCTTATTTCATCATCACCTTATCTTACACTGTTATCACAATTATTTGATAGTTTTATAGTTAAGTACAATTGATTGACAATTTTACAGTTAAGTTGAATTAATTGACAGTTTATAGTTAAGTACCTTTAATAAACATTTTTATAGTAAAATACAGTTAATTTACTGTTTTTCAGTTAAAAACCGTTAATTTATAGTTTTATTTACTGTAAATTTACATTTCTTTTACATGTATTAAATAGTTATAGTTCTATAAGTTTTAGGTCTGAAAGTAATTTTGAATTCATTTAGTTTATGTAAAAATAGTAAGAAAAAAGTGAGACCCCCTCAACCACACACACACACACACACACACACACATATATATATATATATATATATATATATATATATATACATATCAGTTAAAATTTAAAGACTCGTTAATGGCGACGGGAAAAAAAATTCTCCTGATTTCACTGTGTGTGAGTCTTCTACTACTCTCTAATTTCTTCTTCTTTCTTGTTCGATTTCTATCTGATAACCTTCAACGCGTTCTACAGTTTTTAGGCCATTGATAAGACTTTAGTTTTCCTTCATTTTAATTTCAATTTGGAATCAGATCTGTTCTTTTATCTTTTATAGATGGCTGAATTCCTAGATCTACCCTATTCCATCACGCATCTATGATTAAATTGCAGATCTACAGCCGATTCGATTTTGTTTGAAAGCTGGAGAACAAGACACTGGGAGAACTGGGATCTGGTATTACCGGCACAAGTGTTGATTCACTTCCGATTCTTCATAACCATTTCTTTAATTTTCCATCATTTTCGAGCTCTAATATGTGTATAGATCTGATTATTACAATGATTGCGTAAGTTTGGGGTTGATAAGTTAGGGTTTAGTTTGTCTCTGAACTGATGTTATATACTGAGACTAGTAACTGCGTTTTTTAAAGATTTTTTCAGTGACGTGAAGAAGAAAAGGGATTTGAATGTAATATCATTCCATTATATATGGGGTTATTAGATCTATACGTTATAAGCTGATAACAGAGAGGAGAAGATGATCTTCTTCATAACTTACCCCTTATAGATTTGGTTTTCAACATTGTAAGTAATTTACACAACTCTATTGGGATCAGGCCTTGCGCGCGTATATGAGTTTGCATTTGGAGTCTATATGCATATTGTCGATTCTAGTACTAAGATTCATAGTGGGTTGTGAATCACCAACTAGATTTAGTGTCTGGAGGAATTTTCTGGGATTTTGATGCAGTCTTTTTGGATTAAGGGATGATGGTTCTGGAGATGAGTTGTTATTTTCAGTGTTAAATTATTCAATGGGTTAGAAGATTTAGAACTGGTAGGTTGGGGCACACGGAAGGATTAATATGAATACTAGTTTATAAACATTAAGGGGTGATTAATTTCATGGATTCAATATTCAGTTTCAGCAATCAATACTTTGGAATTGTTTTGTTATTGGTGAAATTGATAGTATTTGTGAATTCATGAGCTGTTGGGTCTGCATATACATGAGAGTAGCACTACTGGTTTGTTCTAAAAGTATACTGGTACTATTGTTGTATTGTTCATGGTTATCACATTAAACTCGAATCAAGTTTGAATCAATTTACTTAGTATTTAGCCTTTCTTCATTCTCATGTGAATCCGCTTATGAGTTTGAAAAAGTGATTGGATATTGGTTAAATTGATCAACGGGTACTGTTAGAATTCATGAGCAGATATTACTTGAAGACTATGCCAATATAGTTTTTGATGGTGTTTCAGCAGATTATATAATATTGGTGCTATCGTTTTGTCATCCTGATGTTAGGTTTCAGTAGCTTCTCTCCACTTTTATGTTTTGGTGCTGGAGTATTTAAACTTCTTATTGACTTGCACTTATATGGTGGAGAGTACTAAGGGTTTTTGAAGATGAGTTTTACTGCTTCCTATTCTGTATTTAACATGATGTAATGGATTTTATTATCTGGAGTCTCTTTAATGGCTAAAGATAGGTTGAAGGTTATGAGGAAGAAGCGCTTTTGGCTTGTGAGAGGTACAGTGATGCACGTTTTTGGGATTTTACCTTATCATGGTCTGTTACTTTTAGTAGTTTTATAGTTACTTGTATTTTCAGTTTTTATGGTTGTTATTTGTAATGGTTAGTATGCTAACTTTTTTCTTGTACGGTTTTATATATATATATATATATATATATATATATATATATATATATATAGAGAGAGAGAGAGAGAGAGAGAGAGATGTTGGAACAAATTATTTTGTGTTTATAGCTTGTTGTTGATTCATGTTTAGCCGGTCGCATCGGACTACCTCTCTTGGAGCCTGTGCAATTATAGCGCTTAGCGGTTGTGTAGCGGTAAAGATGTAAAAAGTTGTAGCGGGGATAAAGCAGGAAAATAGCGTAGGTGTCAAAATGTTAATTAGATGTATAACTATATAATTAAAATTAACTAGTTATCATTCTCGCATTATTTGTGTAGACCAAACGAATATTAATTACTATTATATAACAAAATCAAAGAATATCATGGTTATGCACACTAGATTTAAGGATTACTACATATTTCTATCTTATATAAGACACTTACGACTGAAAATTAGCTCTTTATATTTAACTTTTTGATTTATTTTCAAAGAGAACTAGTCAAATCATCCTCAGTATATTATTATTTCTAAAGCGGGTGCTAAATAGCGTTGATTTAACGGGTGCAACGGAAAATAGCATGGCTGAAAGCGGAACTACTATTCGTCAGCATGCTAAATTGAAATAGCGTAGCGGCTGGAGAGCGTTACGGGCTATAGCGGGGATTTTGCGAGGCTTTAGCGATGCTTTAACTACATAGCTTGAAGTTATTATCTACATTGTGTAGTCGTGTATTCATATTATATGTATATTTATCCCTTTGGGGCATTTAGGTAAGTAAATATGAAACCATTTGAGTATGCAGCACATGTAAATGTTGTTTTATGTTACGATATCTATATATATTCGGTTCTACGGTCTGTTGTCTATGATGTGTTGTAATTTGTTCTATACTCGTCTAACTCAAAATTATAGATGTCGCTCCTAGCTAGCCCTATTCTCCATTCTAATAGGCAGCATTACTCAGTAATGCTCTTTATTAGGGTAGGTCTCGGATGGAGCGTCATAGGAAATAGATTAAGGGTGTCGGAAAATAAAGAGGAATAGGGAAAAAGGACCAAAATGGAGGAAGTGAGCAAAGGGGAAAGTCGATTTGGATAGGAAAAGAGAAAAGAAGAGACAAATTGAGGTGGCGCACCCTAAGATTAATTTTCCATTAAAACTACATTGTGTATTCCCGTTTCTTCCAAATTAAGGTTCAAATAATAATAATAAAAGGCCTTGCAAAATTTAAGCCTTGCAAAATAATAATAAAATAAAATTTTGCTCTATAAGCCAAAATATTTAAGTGAAATGAAGGCGCCTTTTAAAATAACAAGTTTGAATGAGGTTTTCTATTGAGCATTGTTGCAGGCACTTCATTTCCGAATAATGGCTTACGACCAAAGCCAAAGCTAACTGAACCCTCGGAGTTCATACTGGACATCAGTAAGATGTCGCCTCGACATTCTAACAAGGAATTGTTCAATGAAGCCATGAACGCACTAGGTGCGTAGCGAGAGGGCACAGAACCATGTTCGAGTGTATATTCAACTTCCTCTCTGAATGATGTCATGGATGCCATGTATACGCCCAAAAAAGAAAGGTGCATAGCCAGTGAGGAGAACAAAATTTTAATCATTAAAGAATTATGAGTACAAAACAAATTAGTCCCCTTTTAAACAAATGACTAATAATTACAGTATGAACCTCCTCTTTGAACCTTGTTAATCTTTGACAACATAAACCCTGATTTCTAATGGAGAACTATGATTTCAAGGAACACGATAACTTACCTAGTAAAAACACAAATTTTATCATATTCATGAGCAAGGCATGGATAATCCGCAAGTATATCAATTGTTTGATTATATTTCTCCATATTCATAGTAGAAGAAGTAAATGATAGGGATTAATGTTGAACATTGATGTACTGCGGGGATAATAGAACAAAGCATGTGGATGGACTATCAGATGCACAAATGAAATACCGAGACACCAAAAAAAAGAAAAAGACTTTAATTGGTAAACAAAGTTTTCATGCTCTGTTGGGACAAGACTTTAATTGGTAAACAAGCACAGTAAGGAGGTCGAACAGAAGAAAAGCAACTTATGTGGCTGCGTGTAATGCAGCTGTGCTGCATGCAGATGCTAAAAGCGAAGGATGGTGGCAGAAGCCTAGAATTAAACCATAGTGAAGGGAAGAAGCAGGCCCAACAAGGAAACAAACATGAGCTGTCGCAAAAATGATAAGAATATTTGCATTCAGAAATGGGCAGGGGCCGCGCGAACGCGTACCCCCAAAGCAACAAATAATGACGTCCACTCTCCCACTTGGGGAGATGGTAGCCCAACACATTCCCAAAGTGCAATGGGAACCATTAGACTAGGCCTGGGCCTTCTTGATCACCCATAGACCCCGTCCAGGTAAGTATGGAACAACGCAGCACCACATGAGCATTTTATACCTTCTTCGTTCCAGCCTTAACTTCGAATTCCCCTGTATGGGACTCAATCAATAACCGCTTTTCTTTATTTCTCTCCTCTTCTCCTCTCTCCTCCACCTGCTTTGCTTTGCTTTGCTTTGCTGCGCTGCTTGTATCTGCTTGCTTCCTCCCTCCCTCCGTTATAAAATCCACTCTCTTTTTCCTTTCTACTGTCGTCTGCAGATTAGATACCTTTGCCCCCAATGCTCATCCTGAATGGTGAAGGCAGCTTATGCATTTGTTTTTTATTGCCAAGCTCTTGCTTTTATTTATGTACGATTTCTCTCACCAATTAACCCAACTTAATTTCTCCCTTCCGTTCCATAATTAATCCTTCATTCCTTATCGCTTACTACCATCTCTTTGTCCAAAATTGGTTTATATATACCACCTAACTGATTTTGCTTAATCTCATTCTCCTCTCCTGATATACTATATCTGCATGAATTCCTATAATAACCTATATTGATATGAATTCGTATATATATTATAGCTCTTTTTACTAGCAAGCAAGCACACCTTGTCTTGTCTGAATTGCTTCATTTTTTGGTCATTCATGCGCTTTCTTTTGCCTGCACTATCACTTACATGCCTTGTTTGTACACTGCAAAAGCGGATGCCCTGCTCTTGCTCGACTCTTTGTGTCAAAGACATCAACTGACAAACTGAGCTGGAGACTGATATATGAGAAATCAGACCATGCATGGTTTATTTGATGTTGGATGTTGAAATTCTTTTTCTACCCAGTTATATTTAGGACTTTGGTATGGTTATACATATGTTCATATTTGTACTGTTATTATTTATGTTCAATAAAGTTTGTCGCGAAAGATACATGTTTAAAGTAAGCATGAGTTGTCGCCTGATTACAATTGAGCAAACGGCTCCTTGATTTTGTGTGCAATTTTCAATATGGACGTTGCAATAATGTACTGATATGTACACTTAATTACTGGCCCTTTTAATCTATAACCGAACTTAGTTGCAACGTATCCTTATAAGCTATGCTTTAAGAGCAAATCACTACGTGTTTAAACCATGTAGTGTGTAATGTTATCATCTTTGTTTAATTTAGAGCAAATCGACAATGGTTGGGAGAAATTTCTCGACAATTTTGGTGAGAATCTTTGACTCGCATCTATATCAAATCATTCCATTTATTATTTACTTCCATAGTTATTTTAGATTGTTTGAGGTTTTTGGATGTTTGGAGTGTTGATTGTGGTTTGATACAATGAATTGGAATTGCATGATATTGAGGATTTAATGGATCGTGTTAACAGGAAATATTACTTTATAGATGATGCTCGATCTATTTTTGAATTGAATTAGATATTTATTTATGTTAGCTTATCAATTAAATTATAAATATTTTACTAAATTTTACTTGATTTTGCTATTTTTTAATTTACAAATAAATTTTGATTCTAAACATCAATCTAGCAATTTAATTTTCTGTTGGCTGCAAAACTCGATTTCAAAACCTATATGGTTATACATTATAAGTTTTGGTATTGTTTCAAAGGTAATACAATATACAAGTTCTTTCTTATTATTTCAAAGTGACGTATAATAGATTATGGATATATATATATATATACACAAACACACACATATACGTACATACATACATACACACATATGATCAAGAGCACTCCAAATAGTGCAACACCCTTTTAGCTCTCCTAATTTCCACCACATAATCTTCTTTTTCTCTACTCCCACTAACTCTGTCTCATTCATACATTATCTAAATATAAATGGGTGGTTATTATTAGAATGCAAAAAGGATGTTGTGAAAAAGGGGTGCCATATAACCCATGTATAAATATATATATATATATATATATATATATATATATATATATAATGTTATATGTAAATATTAAATTATATTTGAGTTTAAATAACTATATATTAATTTTGTGATATATATTTGTTATCCATCTTCTAATATTTATTTTATTATATGGGATTACATGTTGGACTTGATTCTTGAATACTGATTTTGTTTGATTTACATATCTATCTTGATTTTTGATTTTAATACTTTTTATATGTTGATCTGAATTATACGAAAGGTTTAGCCTTGATTTTTTAAAGAATTTCAAAAGAAATACGTATGCTTCCTAAATAGATGATCAATTATTAAATTAAACTAGTTTTTGAACTTTATTCATTGCTTATTTATGAGTAATCATTTTATTATATGAGCTAAAATGTTGTTAATGATTTATCTATTTTTAACCTATCTGTTCTATTTGGGTAATTTTTTCATAAATTTCTAAAACTTGTCTTTCTCGGTATATTTGTGATTTCTAAACTTATAATTTCTATTTCTTTATATCGATATGGTTTGCATGATTCACTGTTTATGTTGATTATAAAATGATTTAGATAAGAATATTTACATTATGTCTAACGAGAAATCTATATAACGATTTAGTGATACTATTTGGTATGAGACATTCCATAACACTTTTTTGATTATTCAGTGGACTTGTTATATAGAGTATTGAAGGGTAAATGTGATGTATTAGCATTAAATAAAAAGATTAGTGACCATGATGGTATGGAGCATTAATGTTTTATTTATCTGGTTATCATTTACTCATGTATGACACATTGACATGGGGTTGAGAAGTATATTACTCGCTGCGGTGAATGCATATAGATGTCGTAGTCTATTACTAGTCTACTAAAGCAATGTGATGTTGATACTGTCTGGCCATGTGTCGACGATATACTAAACGATGTGCCAATATAGATATTTATTAGTAGGTCAGTATTTACATAGTTGCGTACGTTGAAATCTATGTATAGCTGTAACGACTCATAAATCTACAATAAAAAAATAATGAACTTACATTTATCCAAAATAAAGAGGAACTTAGAGATATTAAATTTAAATTTAAATTTGGGATGCATTTTTTATTTTAAATTCAGGAAATTAAACGATCGTTAAAAGTGAAAATTTGTTCAATTTTAAAATATTGGTGTAAAACCAATTTATAAAACATGATAAAATATTGATTTCTGAAATATAAATATGTTACATGAAATTGTTCTGGAAAATATTATAATTTGAACGTCGACATTTGTTTCATTGAATTTCGATTTCATTAGCCTTGTTCAAATCAATTTATAAAATTGGTTAATGGTTAATAGAAATGTATATAACAAATATAACAAAATTGTATGCAAATAATAAATATAAGTATTCAATGTGTTATTCCATTCGTATTGATGCATTGATCGCAACAATACTTTATTTTGCTTGTTCGAACACTCAGTTTGGACTGTAGTGCAGTTTAAAGTATGAATTACAATGTACCCAATTAAATGGGCGTGCTCTATCTATTTAAGCCAGCTTAACAAATGAATCCAAATAAAAATAAAAATTAGTAAACTATGGACCTTCTCTCTTGTGATATCTTGAGTATGTGTGAATAAAGAACTTCACATTTAAACTTGGCTTTATTAAACATAAATTTCTCATGAGGGTTGCCTCGAAAACCTCTTCACCTCTCCATTTCATATTTTCGAAACATACTCTATCTTCTTCTTGTTGAAACCAATTGTAACAACTCGGGTTTCGACAAACCGATTTTTGGTTTTTTCAAAAATCTCAATCTATTGAAATTCGAGTTGGTTTGCCTGGTATCCTATAAGAAAGATAGAGATAATAAATATATCAGAGCTCAATAAAACATCTTATAGTGGAATGGATAAAATATAATAATCAAATATAGCCTTGCCGAAATAATAACAATGTATAACAAATGTTCAAGGACTACCAAGTCTCTGCCATAAACCTAACCTGCGGGGATGCTATGGGGAGGAGAGTATGAACACAAAGTTCCGGTGAATGGACAAATTTTACATTCTGAAATACCCCTACATATATCGTTCAGTTACATTTTCTTAATTATTAGGTTATATGGTTTAACTACACTCAAGGCTCTGCACTCACGTCATATTCATCTACTCCCTAGTAGATTAACCTAATATAGTATAAATGTAGATATAACTGACATCCCAAGGTACTCCCATAGTACCCTCCTCGTACGGTCTCCGCCATCATGGCACGGAAGCGTATACAACCTCTGTCCTACGCCAAACTGCATACGGAAATTTGTATCATTACGACACGTAATCACATAAAACTATCATCGTTATGTCACGCAAGCATACGGAATGTATGTCATGCAAAGACTTCTTCAAAAGCTAAGTGATGTGCCCCTATCAACCAGCCTAACATCCAATTTGGCTTGTCCCGCAACCAACGTCCTGATAGTGAAAGATTGTATGTCTGTAGGTTTAGCTCTAGTCTTTCTGCATCCCACTAACTGTCGATGACCAATATCTGACGATTACTGTCCTTAATTTGATCCTGACCAACCTACTCCACTGGCGATGCAAACTGCCGAATCACCCAATGCCATTTGCCACAGTCTTCTGGCTACCACAGCACAGTTGCAGTGAAGGTATACTCGTCGGATGGTACCGTACATGTAACACCCCACGTCCATTAATGTCACTCACGAAGGGAATGCATTAACTTCCATGGAGGTTATAAGTGAATATAGAACAGAAAAATTACAACAGGACAGATAGTAAATAGTACTTGGAAATCTAAAACTTCATTTTATTGCAGCGGAAATTAAACATGTTTGTTACATCATAAAACCATAGATCATAACCAAGTACAATATCCATCTTCATAAAAACAAAATACATATTCCCATTACATAAATAGCCATTAAAAAGATAACAAGCTGGACTTTACTTCAACGGTCCAAGCTTTCCAAAGAGAGATGAAGCAATTCAATCAAACTCCACTAGAGCTGGGCCCAACCTGAGGACCTGGAGGGGGAAAAAGGATAGAAATAGAGGGGGTCCGACATAAAGTCTGGCGAGTATGATAATTCTAACAATACTATTATCAAAATAACTAGACTAAGGCATAAGCTGGAAGACAAGTAAATGTCTATGAACTCTTAGGAAGATAAAGATAGCGTTTAAGATAACGTTAAAGATAACGGTAAAGGCACACCTAATTACTAACGAATGATTACTACACTGCACCGCACATTACTACACTGCACCACACCAGTCACCCTATTGTTTGATCCCACTTGCTTCACACAGAAACTTTATAAATAGCCTTACGTACCCCTAGCTGACTACATAGGTGCTGTCTGCCCCTATCTCCACTAGGTGTACCCCACTACCCACTTTCGATCGGCTCCCTACTCGTAGATACCCGTGCTGGCCCCACAGTGGGGTGTATCACTACCCTAAAGTGGCAACCCGATATAACTTGAGAATGCACGGCTTATACCTACACGATGCAACAACGTCTTATCTACCAGCCCGGGTCCACACACACATATGAAACCCGTTGGACTTGCGTTGCCACCGCTCCCCGCTTTGGCCTCTTACAGTCAAACCCAACATGCGTGTCCCGTCCTCGACTTGGGTCGAGCCCACAAAGATACGT
Organism: Allium sativum; assembly: GCA_030737875.1. Classification (NCBI taxonomy): domain Eukaryota; kingdom Viridiplantae; phylum Streptophyta; class Magnoliopsida; order Asparagales; family Amaryllidaceae; genus Allium; species Allium sativum. Next base: position 717,867,994 of record CM060913.1, on the reverse strand, counting down.
TTGGGATACTGGTCGAAATGGGCCCCCACAAGCTACCCACCTAAGCTTGTCACTAGTATATCCCACTTAACCCTCTTAGTCATGTTCATTTACATGTGTGTTTGGTTAAGTCTTACTAATCGTATTTCACATGCCACTAAGGGCACCCCCTAGATTTCTCATGCCACCCAAGGCACCTACTTACCCCCATGTCCCACCTTACATGTTTATCTGGTTAAGTATTTCTTAATTCATTCAGGCCATAACCTCATAAAGACCTCTCACATTAGACTGGCATTTATGGCAGCTGGATTTGCCGGGCGGGTCCGGGCAGTCTTACACCATAAAAGAGTCTAACCTCGTGTCTTTACAACCGTTATGCTTTAGTTTAGGCCTAGGACCTCTCACATTGGGCTGACATTTGTGACCACTGGATTTACCGGGCGGGTCCGGGCAGGTTTACGTCACAAACGAGTCCAAACGAGTCCAACCTTGTGTCCTAAGCATTGATTAACACTTAAAATCTTTTACCCCAGTTTTAATAATTCCCTATTCAAATTATTAATTAAGTCAACTTTTAATGATGTCCATAATTGACTCAATTATGGCCATCCACTTATGGCATGCAAAATCATATCAATTGCACCCCAACTTTTTAATATTAAATCCTTAATATTACCCCTACCCCACGTTTATACGTTCGCTTATTCAACGCATAATATAGGCTAGACTTGTATAGTCTAACACCTAGCACAAAGATAAATTATCACAACATATAGACAATTAAAATAAATCTAATCATAATAGGGGTGAAACTTACATAAACTACACATGTTAAGGATCAAAAAGGTGTCAACTTGTTAAATATCTCAATTCATATGATATGATCATAGCCCAAATCTATACATAAACTTGCATATGGGGTTTTTAGGCAACATAATGATGGTGTGAACTAGCATAGGATATCGCATATGTCATAGCATAATTCTAGATGTCATAATAGATGTCTTGGTATATGTTCATAACTTTTCTAATCAATCTAACTTGCATATGTGACTTGTCATATAGATCAACATAACCCAAACATGATGATTTAATTAATATGAACTAACTAGCATAGATGGTAACATCATGGCCTTTTTAACATGTATGATTCATCACAACTTAGCATAGAAACTTTCAACATACATAACATCATCATAGCATGATTTACAACATATAAGATATCATCATCACATAACATTGGATTTACAATATACATGATAGCAAAAGGGGTTTACAACAACATATATGATAATTCACATCATCTACTCATAATCCATTCATAACTCAACCTAATTAAAATGATAATAATCTTGTTAAGATCATCATACTCACAATTTAGAGAAGAAAAGAGAGAGTTTTGCTTTGCTTTAGGGTTGAGAGAATTAGAATTGAATTAGCTTTTCTTCCTTCTTAGTTGGCGGCGGCTCCATTGATTTCCATGGCGACGGTAACTATTCTATTTTAATTAGGTTTAGGGTTAGCATTAGGATGTATTTATAGGTGTAGGAAGTTATTTAGGACCATTAGATTAACCCTGAACCATGAGAACCAATCAAATGCAAAATCTGCATTTGAGAGAATCGGCCCACGGGTTGACAGCCAAACACCCTGGATTAACCCCTAGTCGACCCAACGAGGTCGGGTCGACCTCAAAAATGGGCCGGTTCGGTTATTCCCTCTCCCAATTCGCTATTTTGAACTTTTTCGCATATTTATTTATTTAATTTTTAATTTATATATATATATATATATATCAATATATATATATTTCTCCGCGCAACCCATTTCACTTAATTCTTTTCTAAAAATTAAGTATACTCTAATTTGTGAATTTTAATGTTATAAAATAACGGGGTGTTACATTCTCCCCTCCTTAAAGGATTTCGTCCCCGAAATCTCCAAGTCAAGAAGAATGTATGTCCTACCATCTAATCGTCCATCTACTCAACCATCAAACACCAGCATCCATTGTCCTTAAAAGACTTCTAATGCTTTAATGTTTATATGCACAGTGTGTGTATATGTCCATATCCAATGCAAAATTAGGCAGTCTACTGATTCAGTCGACCTCCTTAGTGCAATTCATGATAGTGCCATGCGTCCAATATGTATGCAAAAGATTCCTAATGATACATATTAATTCTATATGCGTGCACAACCATCCACCCGAATGCAGCAACTATATGATAATACAACCATTATACATCCATTTTACTAAATACATCCATATATATGCAATATGCAATATGAAGTGACTGAGCCGATCTGGTGCCTAATAGTGTGTGTATATGCATCCACGAGCAACCACTAGCAAACACTTGCATCCACTTTGCATCCACCATACATAACATGTCTCAAACACATGTTTCAACCATAGGATTATCCTAACTAAAGGTCAAAGATACTAGCGAGAGGATATACTAAAGATAAGATAAGTACAAGCTAAGAGATAAAGGAGAAATTAAATGACATACCCTCAAAAAGAAAAGGGTATCGTGAACGCATCTTCTCTTCCGTCTCCCAAGTAGCGTTGCTCTCATCATCTCCCCATTGCACTTTGACTAGTCTGACCTCTCGATTCCTCAACCTCTTGATCTCCGACCCAAGAATGCGCGTAGGAGCTCGTCGAATTGTCACATCACGCTCTATCTCCACCTCTCTAAGCAAGCTCGGCTCTACCACTTCCGCGGTCTCGTGCAAGCACTTCCTCAAATGTGACACATGGAATACGTCATATACACCACTAAGTCTCTCGGGCAACTCCACTCTATACGCCATCCATCCAATCCTCTCCTTAATAGGAAACGGCCCTAAAAACCTTGGTGCTAATTTCCCAACGGACCCAAAGCGAACAACGTTTCGTAATGGAGACACTTTGACAAAGACCATGTCCCCAACTTCAAACTCGAGATCTGTCCTCCTCTTATCCGCATAAGATTTCTGCCTATCTTGCGCTGCTTTCATCCTCCTTCGAATCAAGTCGATCTTCTCCGAAGTCTCCCTAATCATATCGGGCCCAAGTAAGATCTTATCTGTAGATTCCCACCAACATGTAGGTAAACGACAAGGTCGTCCATATAGAGCTTTGAATGGTGCCATACCAATGCTGGACTGAAAGCTATTATTATATGCGAACTCAACCAATGGAAGATGCTCTTCCCATGTACCCCCAAAGTCTAGGATACATAGCCTCAACAGATCCTCTAGAATGCGATTCACCCTCTCGGTCTGGCCGTCCGTCTGAGGATGATATGCGGTGCTCAAACATAACTGAGTCCCTACCGCCTCTTGTAAGCTTCTCCAAAATTCGCTAGTGAAAATAGGATCGCGGTCGCTCACTATGCTAGAAGGAACACCGTGCAAACGAACTATTTCTCGAACGTATACGGAAGCTAACCATGGAGCAGTCCTCTTACTCTTTACGGGAATGAAATGGGCGCTTTTAGTAAGTCTATCTACTATAACCCAAATTCTCGTATTACCCTTCCTTGATCACGGTAACCCATCCACAAAATCCATCGAGACACTTTCCCACTTCCATAGTGGAACCTCCAATGGGTGAAGCAACCCACCGGGTTTCTTTTGCTCCGCTTTTACTTGTTGGCACACTAAGCATCTAGCGACATACTCGGCCACATCTTTCTTCATGCCGGCCCAAAAGTAAACTCTCTTCATGACTTTGTACATCTTGTCCCCGCCGGGATGAATGGTCATCTTCGAATGATGTGCTTCGTCAAGAATAGTCTTCCTTAGGTCATCGTCTTTTGGTACACAAAGTCTACCGTCCCTACGTAACCAACCCTTATCGTCTAGGGTATACCTACGGAGATGGCTTGATGACTCCCCTCCTTTGAGTTTTTCTACTAACTCAACCAACTGCGGGTCGTCTCGCTGTGCCTCGCCAATCCGTCCCAAAAGCGTAGGTCTGACCTCCAAGGATGCTAGCAAACCAGGTACGAAGTCAACAGAAGGTCTAAAGTCAAACATCGAAATGAATTCTAAACTTCGCCGCTCAACAAACAAAGGACTTAAGGATAACCTTTTTCTACTTAAGGCGTCTGCCACCACGTTACCCTTGCCAGGGGTATATGCTATCTCAAAGTCGTAGGACGCTAAGAACTCCATCCACCTTTGCTGCCTTAAGTTCAAGTCCTTTTGAGAGAATAGGTATTTTAAAGATTTGTGGTCAGTGAATAGTTCGAATTTCTCGCCAAGAAGATAATGACGCCAAGACTTAAGCACGAAAACAATAACGGCCAACTCTAGGTCATGTGTAGGATAATTTTTCTCATGCGCTCTCAACTGCCTTCCACCATAGGCTATTACCCTACCCTCTTGCATTAAGACTGCGCCTAGTCCTGTCCCACAAACATCAGTATAAACAGTAAATGGCTTACTCCCGTCTGGCAATACTAAGACTGGGGCTGAAGTCAAAGCTCTCTTCAAACGTTGGAACGCATCATCATAATCTACGTCCCATGTGAAAACTAGGTTCTTCTTCGTCAAGCGTGTCAATGGAGCTGATATCTTTGCGAAGTCTTTGATAAACTTCCTATAGTAGCCAGCCAACCCCAAGAAACTTCTCACTTCGGTAGCATTTTTAGGGACCTTCCAATCTTGGATGGCCATCACCTTCGCGGGATCTACAGCTATCCCTTCTTTGGAAACCACGTATCCTAAGAACCGTACTTCCTTCCTCCAGAAGTGACACTTAGAAAATTTAGCCTTAAGGCTATGCGCTCGTAGAGTCTCCAACACTTCCCTAAGATGTAGGGCATGCTCTTCTTCATCCTTAGAAAAGATCAAGATGTCATCTACAAAGACTACCACAAATTTGTTAAGGTACTCCCTAAACACCCTACTCATCAGATCAACAAAATATGCTGGGGCGTTTGTCAAACCGAAGGGCATCACTAGCCATTCATAGAAACCATCCGGAGTCCTAAAGGCAGTCTTGTCTATACTATCCTCAGCCACTCTCAACTGATGGAACCCAGTGGCTAAGTCCAACTACGAAAACACTGAGGCGCCAACTAACTGATCGAAGAGATCGTCAATCCTCGGCAATGGGTGTCTGTTCTTCTTAGTAAGTTTATTAAGTTCTTTATAGTCCACACACAGTCTAAGGGGCCCATCCGCCTTCGTGGCAAATACTACTGGAGCACCCCCACTCCGATATACTTCGTCTTATGAACCCCTTCTCAAGCAACTCCTTCACTTGCTTATCGAGTTCCCTCCTTTCACGTGGAGCCATGTGGCGTACTGGCAAAGATACTGGTTATATTCGAAAATCTATCTCCCGCTTCGGAGGCAAGCCCTTCACCTCCTCAAACACATCCGAATATTCTCGGACCACTCTAACAGATCGTAGATTTTCCTCAGACGCGTCAAGCGATTCTAGATAACTTAACATAACCAAATTTATGGGATTACAAAAGATTTCGAGAGTGTTGCCAAGGCGTGTCACGAGCTTAACTACTCTCCTTTCACAATCAAGAACGGCCCCATTTCTGGATAACCAATCCATTCCTAAAATTAACCCATAGCCCGTGAAGCCCAACACATAAGCATCACATCTAAATTCAACGCTAAGTATGGAAATTTTCAAATCCAAACACATCATAGACAAATAAGCTGAGCCCCCAATTGGATTCGAAACAACTAAGGGATCCTCCACTAAACTGGTGTTTAAGTGCAGTTATTCAACTAATGATGTAGAGATAAACGAATGTGATGCGCCCGAATCGAATAAGGTACGGACAGGATGATCAAATAGAAAAACTAAGCTTTCAACAGAAATGGTTCTACCTCGTTCTTACAGCGGTGGGACCGCGAGAGCCTGAACTTGTCCCCTAGCCTGCCCTGGTGCCATAAGAGCCTGCACCTGTCCTCTCGAGGTAGCTCCTGCCCTCTGCCCCTTCTTTGGGCAGTCCTTCACTAAATGTCCCGCATCGCCACAAAGAAAACAGCCTGTCTTCTTTTTCTTTCGGCAATCCTTGCTGAGATGGCCTGGGGTTCCACAGTTAAAGCACTTCTTCTTTCCCTTGCCATTATTGTCTTTTCCACCCTTCTTGTTTTGTTGTTGTGGTTTCTTCTGATCCCCCTTCTTCTCGGGTGCCCTATCAGCTTTAGCGCTTTTCTCCTCATGCATAAGCGCCATTTCTACTAACTTCTCAAAGGTGGCCCCCATAGGGATGTGGGTCATAGCCAACCCTTGCAATGGTTCATTCAATCCATTCACGAACCTCAGCGCCTTCTTCTCCGGCGTGTTCACTAAGTCCAAGCCAAACCTTGCTAACTGATTAAATTTATTGACATATTCTTTCACTTATGAGCTTCCTTGCTTCAATGTCAAGAACCTTTCCGTATATAGATTTTCTTCCGCCCTTGAGAGAAACTTCGCCTCGAACCTACGTCTGAAATCCGCCCAAGAGTCAACAGGACGCTCCCCATTAGTGACCTCCCACCAAAACGAGTCCTCTCCCTTCATCAACCAAGCTGCTAAACGAACTCTCTTCCCTTCTTCTACTTCAAAGATTTCTAGCAATTCTTCCACCTCCTTAAGCCAATCTCTAGCTTCCACAAACGTTTCTGACCCTTGAAATGGTTTTCCACCCATAGCCTTGAATTCCTTGCACGTCTTTGCAAAAGTATCTACGCGAGGAGGAGGAGGTGGAACGTGTGCAACTGGTGGTGGAGGAACATTGGCTGGACCTGCAGCGCCCTAGCCTCTAATAACCTCCTATACCATCCTGGTATCGTTACACCGTCGGGTAGATTAAGATCTTCAGCCATGCTGAAACGAAAAAGGAAAGATTCAAAATGGAGAATTCGAAAGATAAAGATATGTGGCTATTGGGGATTATGTTTTTCTTAAAAACTTTTCTCTTTAAATTTCTCATTAAAACATGTTTTTGAAAACACTTCTTCCAAAAATAACTATTTTTCTAAAGTATTTTTATATGTTGTGGTAACCTTAGGCTCTGATACCACGTGTAACACCCCACGTCCATTAAGGTCACTCACGAAGGGAATGCATTAACTTCCATGGAGGTTATAAGTGAATATAGAACAGAAAAATTACAACAAGACAGATAGTAAATAGTACTTGGAAATCTAAAACTTCATTTTATTGCAGCGGAAATTAAACATGTTTGTTACATCATAAAACCATAGATCATAACCAAGTACAATATCCATCTTCATAAAAACAAAATACATAATCCCATTACATAAATAGCCATTAAAAAGATAACAAGCTGGACTTTACTTCAACGGTCCAAGCTTTCCAAAGAGAGATGAAGCAATTCAATCAAACTCCACTAGAGCTGGGCCCAACCTGAGGACCTGGAGGGGGAAAAAGGATAGAAATAAAGGGGGTCAGACATAAAGTCTGGCGAGTATGATAATTCTAACAATACTATTATCAAAATAACTAGACTAAGGCATAAGCTGGAAGACAAGTAAATGTCTATGAACTCTTAGGAAGATAAAGATAGCGTTTAAGATAGCGTTAAAGATAACGGTAAAGGCACACCTAATTACTAACGAATGTTTACTACACTGCACCGCACATTACTACACTGCACCACACCAGTCACCCTATTGTTTGATCCCACTTGCTTCACACAGAAACTTTATAAATAGCCTTACATACCCCTAGCTGACTACATAGGTGTCGTCTGCCCCTATCTCCACTAGGTGTACCTCACTACCCACTTTTGATCGGCTCCCTACTCGTAGAAACCCGTGTTGGCCCCACAGTGGGGTGTATCACTCCCCTAAAGTGGCAACCCGATACAACTTGAGAATGCACGGCTTATACCTACACGATGCAACAACGCCTTATCTACCAGCCCGGGTCCACACACGCATATGAAACCCGTTGGACTTGCGTTGCCACCGCTCCCCGCTTTGGCCTCTTACAGTCAAACCCAACATGCGTGTCCCGTCCTCGACTTGGGTCGAGCCCACAAAGATACGTTTGGGATACTGGTCGAAATGGGCCCCCACAAGCTACCCACCTAAGCTTGTCACTAGTATATCCCACTTAACCCTCTTAGTCATGTTCATTTACATGTGTGTTTGGTTAAGTCTTACTAATCGTATTTCACATGCCACTAAGGGCACCCCCTAGATTCCTCATGCCACCCAAGGCACCTACTTAACCCCCATGTCCCACCTTACATGTTTATCTGGTTAAGTATTTCCTAATTCATTCAGGCCATAACCTCATAAAGACCTCTCACATTAGACTGGCATTTATGGCAGCTGGATTTGCCGGGCGGGTCCGGGCAGTCTTACACCATAAAAGAGTCTAACCTCGTATCTTTACAACCGTTATGCTTTAGTTTAGGCCTAGGACCTCTCACATTGGGCTGACATTTGTGACCACTGGATTTGCCGGGCGGGTCCGGCCAGGTTTACGTCACAAACGAGTCCAACCTCGTGTCCTAAGCATTGATTAACACTTAAAATCTTTTACCCCAGTTTTAATAATTCCCTATTCAAATTATTAATTAAGTCAACTTTTAATGATGTCCTTAATTGACTCAATTATGGCCATCCACTTATGGTATGCAAAATCATATCAATTGCACCCCAACTTTTTAATATTAAATCCTTAATATTACCCCTACTCCACGTTTATACGTTCGCTTATTCAACGCATAATATAGGCTAGACTTGTATAGTCTAACACCTAGCACAAAGATAAATTATCACAACATATAGACAATTAAAATAAATCTAATCATAATAGGGGTGAAACTTGCATAAACTACACATGTTAAGGATCAAAAAGGTGTCAACTTGTTAAATGTCTCAATTTATATGATATGATCATAGCCCAAATCTATACATAAACTTGCATATGGGTTTTTTAGGCAACATAATGATGGTGTGAACTAGCATAGGATATCACATATGTCATAGCATAATTCTAGATGTCATAATAGATGTCTTGGTATATGTTCATAACTTTTCTAATCAATCTAACTTGCATATGTGACTTGTCATATAGATCAACATAACCCAAACATGATGATTTAATTAATATGAACTAACTAGCATAGATGGTAACATCATGGCCTTTTTAACATGTATGATTCATCACAACTTAGCATAGAAACTTTCAACATACATAACATCATCATAGCATGATTTACAACATATAAGATATCATCATCACATAACATTGGATTTACAATATACATGATAGCAAAAGGGGTTTACAACAACATATATGATAATTCACATCATCTACTCATAATCCATTCATAACTCAACCTAATTAAAATGATAATAATCTTGTTAAGATCATCATACTCACAATTTAGAGAAGAAAAGAGAGAGTTTTGCTTTGCTTTAGGGTTGAGAGAATTAGAATTGAATTAGCTTTTCTTCCTTCTTAGTTGGCGGCGGCTCCATTGATTTCCATGGCGACGGTAACTATTCTATTTTAATTAGGTTTAGGGTTAGCATTAGGATGTATTTATAGGTGTAGGAAGTTATTTAGGACTATTAGATTAACCCTGAACCATGAGAACCAATCAAATGCAAAATCTGCATTTGAGAGAATCGGCCCACGGGTTGACAGCCAAACACCCTGGATTAACCCCTAGTCGACCCAACGAGGCTCGGGTCGACCTCAAAAATGGGCCGGTTCGGTTATTCCCCCTCCCAATTCGCTGTTTTGAACTTTTTCGCATATTTATTTATTTAATTTTTAATTTATATATATATATATCAATATATATATATATATATTTCTCTGCGCAACCCATTTCACTTAATTCTTTTCTAAAAATTAAGTATACTTTAATTTGTGAATTTTAATGTTATAAAATTACGGGGTGTTACAGTATAGACCAAATCTCTATGGGTACAGCCAGAAGCCTACCACAGAGGACCATCATGGAATACCTTAGCTTGTCCCGTAGAAGCCATGAGTTTCCCTCCAGTTCAGTAGAACAATCTGATGTATGTGCTCCTCTCGTGTCTTCAGACACCGCAATGATCTATCGCTTTGGATTCTTCACCTTCTTGTGTATGGACTAGTCCAAGTGCATCAGGTCATTGTGTTATTAGATTCTACATCTAATCTTTTAGTCGTGCGCTTACTTTACCTTATCACATAGGTAATTAACTTGATTATCCAAATATTCACTTTTTATTTAAGTTACTTGGTTTATTAGCTCACAATTGGCTGCTTACTTTCTTTATTCGGCCTTATACCACTGGAGCGGACTTCCACTTATTATTTATTTCAATTACTAGAGTTTAGAGTTTCAATTATAAGTCTACTAGTAATAAGCTTACTTTATTCTTTCTTATTTAATCATCACCTTATCTCACACTGTTATCACAACCATGTCGTGAGTTTTACTTGTTAGCTTAGTTACATTAACTAAGGTTTATTAGTAAGTTCTCTTCTTGTTATTGATTATAACCTATGTTATAATTCCACATGTCCGTAGGACAAGGCTACCTGTTAAATTTCATTCTCATTCAAATAATTAATTATAATAAGTTATATTCCTCGTTCATCACATTTTACTTAGGTTTCTTAACATCAACCAAACTTTTACTGTTGTAACATTCATTTATTTACCGTCTTGTATATTCTCATTATTTCAGGAAAATATTTCACACACCTCATTAGATTGGTTAGCAGAAAGATGTAAAGATCCATTTCCATAACGCATATCAATCAAGATTCGTAGTTGCAAACAATTTCTTTTACATACATATATAGTTTATTTGATTGGTGTGCAATACGATAAAAGAATCCATATTTCACACTAATCTCTTTTTCCTTTCTTTTCTTGCAACTACGTTCACAGTAATTTTCCCGTTGTGGAAATGTATCCATCTTTTCCAAAATCTTACTAACTCGGTCCACTACTGATTTTCTCCTTTTTATTTTCTAAGTTAGATGTTAATTCCTGTTTTTCATTTACCGTTTCTAATTACTGTAAATTTCTATATAAAATAAGCATATCCATTCTTCTACCATTATATCCACAATTCACTTTTTCAACATATCAATTCATTACTGAATAGCAATCTCAAGAACATATGCATAATTATTATCATATTTACCATTTCAGTATTACAGTAATTCTTAACACGAACAGAGAATTAACAGAATAAATTTGTATAACAATAATATTCTTAACGTACTTTGAAATAAATTATATTGTATTTACCACAAATTTCAATTATTTGTCACATTAATAATTACGGGTAATGTAAACGATAAATATACCGTTACCAAAAGGTATAATTTAAATACACTCATGGGACTGCTTTCCAATCCTTGAACCTGATTCATATATGTTATTTCGTGGTTTTCCTAATTGAATCTAATATTAAAATGACCACGGATTTCCAAATTTGATGTTAAAAAAAAGAAAGGATTTCTAATAATTCAGATTCACAGAATTTACCTCACGTAGATAAGAAATCTAAACACCTATATTGTAGATCTATAATTTTGGTCTTCAAATCTTGTATCAAAATTCTTAAAAACTAATATTCTAATTTCTGAAAGATTTGGGGAAGAAAGAAAATGGCAGAGTTTGGCATTGTCTTAGAAAATATGAGTTGGAGGCTGGGCTCTGCTAGTCTATTTATAGGTGTACAGGAGACTGGTCTATCGGATTAAATAAAACAAAATTCGAAACGTACAAGTGGAAAATATAACGTTAAATAACCTGGGCCATTAACATTAATTTTTCCTATATTAATTTCTTGTTTAATGTTGCTAATAACGTTTCTTTTCTTTTTGAATATTGCTTATGCAATTTATATTCTTACATTCGTAATGTATATCCAACATTTGAATTCCAAACTTATGCACATATATATGAAGTATAACTCTTCAAATCTTTGTCCATTAATAGCTGCTCGATTAATGTTATAATTAACATCATCAATTCATTGATTTCTTCCTTTTAATAAATATTCTAATTTAAATTCATCTATCTTCTTGTTTATTTTTCATTCATTATACATTTATTACTTTCAATCCTTAAATTATACTGTAATTTTGAATTTATGTGTACATATCTACGCACAATATCATTTCTTTTCAAAATTCAAACGGAGTTATGCCGACATTTATTTCTTTCTCATTTTTATTGTTTGTAGGTTACTTTTGGATTTCATATTCTTATATATATATATATGTATATGTATGTATGTATGTATGTGTATATATATAGACATACAAACACACATACACATATATACACATATATGTATATATATATATATGCATACTCACCTATGTATATAGTTTCTCTTATATGTACATTTATATATATTTTTCTCTTAGAATTTGTATTTCTTCAGTTGTCCCTCTAAAATGAAAAATACAACGTTAGCGGGACTCGAACGTGCACCACTCACATAGGAGAGACATGCCTTTACCAACTGGACTACACAAGCATTTGTTCACAAGACTAAATACATTAGCAGTCATCGTTCTTATTAGTGTTCTTCTTGTATCTTCTTTTTCACGTTTGTTCTAATACTTTATTTAAAGATATCTTTTTTTATTTTCAATCCATTTTTTGCAAACCATAGGTCTAAATTGATCAGAAAATCGCCACAGACATAATGAAGCTACTCACGCGACCAAATTCTAAAAATTATCCAAATTTTGATTTTATTATTTAATTGAAAATGCGAGGTGTTACATTCAACCACCCTAAGGAAATTTCATCCCCAAAATTTGGTAAGAGTAAAATTAAGTAATACCTCGTATAATTTAAAACCATCATGTGTGCATCCAATTTTGCAATCATTCGCGCTCTTATGCAAGTGCAATACAACATAATAATACATGAATGCAATGAATGCCTAAGCAGTACCTTCTATATGAATGCAAAGTTTTCTTGAAAGCCTTTTTTGAAAACAAGATGCATACATTTAAATATACTGGCAATTTCCTTGTGAATGCAATATTTTAAAAATCAAAATACTATTTTTTTTCATCCAATTTTTCATATACAGTTACAGAGCAAGAGCGCAGTTCATCCAATTTTTGCATCCAAATCCTACCAACCAACTTTGAATTTTCGAATTACAAAAAAGTCTAATTTTTGGAATTCGATTTCTTATGTTACAAAAAGATGGAAAACGGAAAATTTCTCGTCTTCCATTTTTCTTTTTATGTACCTTTCCGTGTATAATTGGATTTCATGTAACTATTATATAAAAATTTCCTAGCTTCCTATCCAAGCACAGTTTACATAAGAAAGTTCTGTTTGTTATAAAATTCCTTTTTCAAATTACTTTGGAAAATCCCTTTTTTTCTATTTCTCCGAATTTTTCATTTTTCTCAATTGCTATATTTGTTGCTTTATTTTTGCAGATGTCATCGTTGTTTATTTTCTTTTATTTATGTCATTACCTTTTTCCTTAGCTTATTTAACTTATCCCACCAATCTAAGCTTAATTTAAAATAAGCATCTTATCTCTTTCAAAACTAAAATAGGAAAATAAGCACACTACACAACTACAACCAAGGGCTAAGAATCCAAGGGCTATGTCTCTACTGATAAGAAAAAGTCCGAACCACATGATCTAAACAATTTGCTTGCCTTTTACCACCTACTTGTCACAACCAGCCATTATTGTGTACTAACAGTCTTTTCCAATGTAATGTCCCGTTTTTAATCGACTTTGTTTAATAATAATTTGTAATTAAAAATGAGTTGGTTAAAATAAAATGAAATTAAAATATATAGTAACAAATTTAAATAACTTTTTAATTAGAATTTGGTTCTTTATTGCTTAAGAAAAGTAAAGATAACCTTTTATATTAAAATACAATATATGTTGTTGAGTGTAAAAACATGTGTAAGGTCACATGTTGAAAAACAATACATGTACGTAACCTGTAAAACATTTATGTAATCTTTTAAAATTAAAATAATGTCTCAAAATATGTTTAAGTGTATACATATATTTATGGATATATGTTTGAAGCAATGAAGGGTCTGAAGCTAAAACCTTAGACAAATTTGCTGCGCATTTAGAAGAAAAACAACACAAACTGTATATACATGTGGTTTTGTAGTCCAATTTGTCAGCATAAATCAGATTCTTGCTGCATAAGCATAGCAGTACAAATCTTAATGTGAAAACACACCTGATTTGCAGCAAACCAAATAAGGATATGGATGCACATATTGTAAACCCTTTTCTATACACAACTGTACAAATTTTTAATGGAATGTGTTATGTAATCTCCTTCAAAGATCATAGTGTAAACTCAAAGGGATGTTTACCTAACCTAGTCTAACCCCTAGGTGCTACAGCAAATATTTATAAACAACAACTTTTAACATATTTTATCACAACTAAACATTTCATCCCTGAGAACGTTTCGCTGCAGGCATTTAATTGATTTGGCCATTGGAAAAGAAGTAATGCTTCTATAAACTGAGCATTGGTACCCATTTGTACAAAGTAGGGTATATTTTATTTCGACCTAGTATGTGATTTCTGAAACCTAAAGAAAACAAGGGATGAAGCCTGAACTTTAAATGTATTATCATATGTTTTATATGTAGGGTAAAACTCCTACAACCATTTAATGAACCAAATATTTTGATGCTAAATTTTGCCTATAAATACAACCTTAAGCCATACTTCCCTCACGCAAAAACAATTGAGCTAGTGAAGATCAAGTACAACAGGAAAATATAAGAATAGAGTGACATTAATAGGTGAGTAAACCTATTCTTTCTTCAAATTTTTATACATATATATAGTAATTGTAACACCCCGTATTTCAGTTAATGCTAAAATTCACTAATTGCAGGATAAATAATCTCAAATGTGAGAATTGGGGGAAACGGGCTGCGTCATTGCGTTCGTCTCGGAAAAATACGCGAAATAGAGTCCGAAATTTTGTAAATCGGAGTCCGTATGGCCCAGTTATGGCCCAATGAAGTTTGCAGAAAATTTAAAGTTAAAAACAGATTTAAAATTCAAATTTAGATTTTTAATTACAACCAGCGGGGCCAGGCGGGAAAGTTCCCGCCCTAGCCATGTCGACAGGGCTGTCGACAGGCCTGTCGACTGGGGAGTCGACTGCCCTGTCGACTTGCCTGTCGACACGGGGTGTCGAGCCACTTGGCCTGGGTGCACCAGGTCTGGTTTTCTGGCTAGGGCTGGGCTGTGTTCTAGAGACTTCCTAAATTTGATGGACCTAATCTAACCTAGGGTTAATCCTATGGTCTAAAACACACCCTAATCCTATAAATACACCCTAATGCAAGCCTAATCCATACTAAAAATAGAAATGATGCCATCATGCCGCCAAAATCAAACCTAAGAGGAGCCTCCACTAGTTTATGAAGGAAGTTGCAAGCTAATCAACCTCTAATCATCATCTTCTTCATATTTAGCAACTAGTTCTACTTCATAAGTTTGCTAATCTTGGTTTTGGTGAGTTCCTATGCCTTTAGCAAGTAATTGCTAAACTAATTAGGATAGGATATTAGGAGGCTATGGATGTAAATGTGGATTATGCAAGTTGTGGTTGTCATATGTTATAAGTTCATATGTAAACTTGCCTCTTTTTATGATATGATGTGTCATGTAAGTTCATATGCAAGTTTTATGCAAGTTTATATGCAAGTTCATATGCAAGTTAGTCTCTTTTTATGATATGCATAGCATATGCGAGTTTGCCTTTGTGATATGACATGATATGCAAGTTTATATGCAAGATTCATGTGCAAGATAGTCTCTTTTTATGATATGCATAACATGTGCAAGTTTGCCTTTGTAATATGACATGATATGCAAGATTCATGTGCAAGTTAGCCTCTTTCTATGACGTGCATAACATATGCAAGTTTGCCTTTGTGATATGACATGGTATGCAAGTTCATATGCAAGTTTTATGCAAGTCATATGCAAGTTCATATGCAAGTTTTATGCAAGTTCATATGCAAGTTTTATGCAAGTCATATGCAAGTTCATATGCAAGTTTTATGCAAGTTCATATGCAAGTTTTATGCAAGTTCATATGCAAGTTTTATGCAAGTTTATATGCAAGTTCATATGCAAGTTTGTCTCTTTTTATGATGTGCATAACATATGCAAAGTTGTCCCTATGTATGACGTGTTAAGTAAACGAATTACGTGGGAAACGATGGGGTTAATATGCATGATTATAAAAAGGTGTAAAGTTGTTATGATTAAGCATAACATAAAATGAATGGACATAATTGGGAATTTACCTATTAAGTTAGGTCTACCCACATTATGGAGTTGGGAATTTACCTATTAAGTTAGGTCTACCCATACTATGGAATTGGGAATTTACCTATTGAGTTAGGTCTACCCATATTCTTAAAAATGTGTAATTAATTAGGGATAATTAATTATGGGGGTGATTAATTAGGTGTAATTAATCAACTAAGACACGAGGTTGGACCCTTTTGTAGCGGAAGTCTGCCCGGAACCGACCGGCCATCCAGCGGCTACAAATGATTGGCCCAATGTGAGAGGTCTTAGTCATAAATTAAATACGTGATTAAAGTAAAGACACGAGGTTAGACCCTTTTATGACAGAAGTCTGCCCGGAACCAACCGGCATATCCAGCGGTCATAAAAAAATGGTCTAATGTGAGAGGTCTTTATGAGGTCATGATCTTAATTAATTAATTAAGAAACACTTAACCATATTAGCATGTAGAGGGACATGAGGGGTTAAGTGGGTGCCTTGGGCGGCATATGGAAATCTAGTGGGTTGCCTTGGGTGGCAATAGAAAATACGATTAAAATACTTAACCAAGTGGAAACATGTAATTAAACATGATTAAAGGGTTAAGTGGGATGCACTAGAAAAAGGAACAAGCTTAGGTGGGTAGCTTGTGGGGGCCCATTTCAACCAGTAACCCATATGTATCTTATTGGGCTCGACCCATGTCGAGGACGGGACACGCGTACTGGGCTTGACTATAAGAGGCCAAAACGGGTTAGCGGTGGCAACGCAAGTCCAACGGGTTTCATATGCGTGTGTGGACCCGGGCTGGTAGGTAAGACGTTGTTGCATCGTGTAGGTATAAGCCGTGCACCGTTGATTGTATCGGGTTGCCACTTTGGGGAGTGATACACCCCATTGTGGGGCCAGCACGGATATCTACGGTAGGGAGCCGATCGCTTGGGAGTAGTGGGTACACCTAGTGGAGATAGGGGCAGACGGCACCTATGTAGTGAGCTAGGGGTACACGAAACTACTGGGTAAATTTTCTAAGTCCTTGGGAGGGATCAACCTTTAAGTAGGAATGACTGGTGTGGTACAGTGTAGTAATTATCCTTGGGTGGGTAAATGCGTCTTTTTTTCGTTGTCTTAGTTCACTCTAAGTCTGATTGGCTACTGAGTGTAGTCATTTATCCCCAGTCACACCGTACCAAGTTATATCATATCCTTATTACTTTAATGATTACATTGTTAAAGTTATAGGACTCGCTCAGACTTATGTCTGACCCCGTTGTTTTTATCTTTTTTCCAACCCTCAGGTTCTCAGAGTGGGCCCAGTACGAGTGGGCTTTGATCAGGCTGCTTTATTCTCTTTTGGAGCTTGGACCGTAGGAGTAAAGCTCAGCTTATCCTTTTCTTTTATGGCTATCAGTTCATGTATTGGGATTATGTATTTTTATTTATCAGGATGGATATTTTGTACTTGACTCTTATTATGGTTTTGTGATGTAACCAAACATGTTTTGCTTTCCGCTGAAATGAAATGATGTTTTAAATTCTCAAGTATTACTTATATCTGTCTTGTTGTAATTTTTCTGTTCTATATTCACTTAAAATACTCCACCGATGTTATGGCATTCCCTTAGTGAGTGACCATAGCGGGTGTGGGGTGTTACACGTGGTATTAGAGCCAGGTTACCGGAACAGATAATTTTTTTTTTTAGAAAACTAATTTTCTAAAAACATTTTTGGAAGTGATATTTTCAAAAAAACATGTCTTTAAAGAGAAAAGTTTTTGAAAGAAAAGCATAATCCCCAATAGCCATATCTTTATCCTTCGAATTCTCCGTTTTGAATCTTTCCTTTTTCGTTTCAGCATGGCTGAGGATCTTAACTTTCCGGAGGGTGTGACGATACCAGTATGGTATAAGAGATTGATGGAGGCCAGGGCCACCACTGCGGGTCCAGCAAATGTTCCTCCACCAACCGTAGCACCCGATCTTCCTCCTCCCCCTCCTCCTCGCACAGATACTTTTGCTAAGACTTGTAAGGAATTCAAAGCTATGGGAGGAAAACCTTTTCAAGGATCTGAAACTTTTGTGGAGGCTAGAGATTGGCTTAAGGAGGTGGAAGAGTTGATAGATATCTTTGAGATGGAAGAAGGAAAGAAAGTCAAGTTGGTTGCTTGGTTAATGAAGGGAGAGGCCTCATTCTGGTGGGAGGTCACTAATGGAGAACGCCCCGTTGACTCTTGGGCGGATTTTAGGGAAAGATTTGTGGCAAAGTTTCTCTCAAGGGCGGAGGAAAACTTGTATATGGAAAGATTTTTGACTCTAAAGCAAGGAAATCTCTCAGTGAAGGAATATGTCAACAAGTTTAATCAATTGGCAAGGTTTGGCCTAGACATGGTGAATACACCGGAGAAGAAGGCTTTGAGGTTCGTGAAAGGCTTGAATGAACCGATGCATGGGTTGGCTACGACTCATATCCCTATGGGGGCCACCTTTGAGAAGCTAGTTGACATGGCACTCATGCATGAAGAAGAGAAGGGTCCCAATGCTAATAAGGCACCCGAGAAGAAGGGAGATCAAAAGAGACCTCAGCAACAACAGCAAAACAAAGGGGGCAAAGGCAACGGTGGCAAAGGGAAGAAGAAGTGCTTCAATTGTGGGATACCAGGCCACATAAGCAAAGATTGTAGAAAGAAGAAGAAGACTGGTTGCTTTCACTGTGGCGAAGCAGGGCATCTAGTGAAGGATTGCCCTAAGAAGGGGCAAAGGACGGGATCTACCTCAGGAGGACAGGTGCAAGCTCTTATGGCACCGGGTCAGGCTAGGGGGCAAGTACAGGCTCTCGCGGTTCCACCGATTCAGGAAAGAGGTAGAACTATTTCCGTTGAAAGTCTGGTTTTTCTATTTGATCATCCTGTCCGTACATTGTTTGATTCAGGCGCATCGCATTCGTTTATCTCATCATCATTAGTTGAGTCACTGCACTTAGACACCAGTCTTGTAGATGATCCCTTGGTTGTTTCAAACCCAATTGGGGGCTCCAATTATTTGTCCATGATATGTTTGGGTTTGAAGATTTCTATACTTAGCATTGAGTTTAGATGTGATGCTTTTGTTTTGGGCTTCACGGGCTATGGGTTGATTTTGGGCATGGACTGGTTATCCAGTAATGGTGCTGTTCTTGATTGCGAAAGGAGAGTTGTTAGACTCATGACCCGCTTGGGTAACACTCTAGAGATCTCTTGTAATCCCATGGATTCTGTTATGCTAAGCTATCTTGAATCGCTTGACGCTTCGGTCGAGAGTTTGCAATCTGTTAGAGTGGTCCGAGAATACTCGGATGTGTTTGAGGAGGTGAAGGGCTTACCTCCGAAGCGGGAGATTGACTTCCGAATATATCTGGTGGATAATGCTAAACCTGTATCTTTACCAGTGCGCCACATGGCTCCTCGTGAAAGGAGGGAACTCCATAAGCAAGTAGGGGAGTTGCTTGAGAAGGGGTTCATAAGACGAAGTATATCGGAGTGGGGTGCTCCAGTAGTTTTTGCTACGAAGGCGGATGGGTCCCTCAGACTTTGTGTAGACTATAGAGAACTCAACAAGCTCACAAAGAAGAATAGACACCCATTGCCGAGGATTGATGATCTTTTCGATCAGTTGGTTGGCGCTTCAGTATTTTCTCAGTTGGACTTAGCCACGGGGTTTCATCAGTTGAGGGTGGCTGAGGATAGCATAGATAAGACTGCCTTTAGGACTCCGGATGGTTTCTATGAGTGGCTGGTGATGCCATTTGGGTTGACGAACGCCCCTGCATACTTTGTTGATTTGATGAGTAGGGTGTTCAGGGAGTTCCTTAATAAGTTCGTGGTGGTCTTTGTGGATGATATCTTAGTATTTTCTAAGAGTGAAGAAGAGCATGCCCTACATCTTGGGGAGGTGTTGAAGACTCTTCGAGCACATAGCCTTAAGGCTAAACTCTCTAAATGTCACTTCTGGAGGAAGGAGGTGCAGTTCTTGGGGCACGTGGTCTCCAAGGAAGGGATAGCTGTGGATCCCGCGAAGGTAGTATCAATTCAGGATTGGAAGGTTCCGAAGAATGCTACCGAAGTAAGAAGTTTCTTGGGGTTGGCGGGTTATTATAGGAAGTTTATCAAAGACTTCGCGAAGATATCAGCCCCATTAACCCGCTTAACGAAGAAGAATCTTGTTTTCGCATGGGACGTAGATTGTGATGATGCGTTCCGACGGTTAAAGAGAGCTTTAACCACTGCTCCAGTTTTAGTGTTGCCAGATGGGAGCAAGCCATTTGTTGTCTATACCGATGCTTGTGGGACAGGACTAGGCGCAGTCTTAATGCAAGAGGGAAGGGTAATAGCCTATGGTGGAAGGCAGTTGAGAGTGCATGAGAAAAATTACCCTACCTATGATTTAGAGTTGGCCGCTATTGTTTTCGCGCTTAAGATTTGGCGCCATTATCTTCTTGGTGAGAGATTCGAATTGTTCACTGACCACAAATCATTGAGGTACTTGTTTTCTCAGAAGGATTTGAATTTGAGACAGCAAAGGTGGATGGAGTTCTTAGCATCCTATGATTTCGAGATAGCGTATACCCCTGGCAAGGGTAACGTGGTGGCGGACGCCTTGAGCAGAAAAAGGTTGTCCTTGAGTCCATTGTTCGTGGAACAGCGAAACTTGGAATTTATCTCGATGTTTGATTTCAGACCTTCCATTGACTATATACCCGGTTTGCTAGCATCCTTGGAGGTCAGACCTACTCTTTTGGGGCGGGTTGGAGAAGCACAGAGGGACGACCCACAGTTGGTTGAGTTGGTAGAGAAGCTCATAAGGGGGGAGTCGTCCAGCCATTTGAGTAGGTACGCCCTAGACGATAGGGGGTGCTTGCGTAGAGACGGTAGACTTTGTGTACCGCAAGACGAGGGTTTGAGCATGGCTATTCTTGATGATGCACACCGTTCTAGGATGACCATTCATCCCGGTGGGGACAAAATGTACCAAGACATGAAGAGGGTTTTCTTCTGGGCCGGTATGAAGAAAGATGTGGACGAGTATGTCGCTCGATGCTTGGTGTGCCAACAAGTGAAGGCGGAGCAAAAGAAACCTGGTGGGTTGCTTCACCCATTGGAAGTTCCGCAATGGAAGTGGGATAGCGTCTCGATGGATTTTATTGACGGGTTACCCAGATCAAAAAAGGGTAATACGGGAATTTGGGTTGTGGTAGACAGACTTACTAAAAGCGCCCATTTCATACCTGTGAAGAGCAAGAGGACTGCTCCATGGCTAGCTTCAGTATATCTTCGAGAGATAGTTCGATTGCATGGGGTACCCTCTAGCATAGTGAGTGATCGAGATCCTATCTTCACTAGTGAGTTCTGGAGAAGTTTGCAAGAAGCAGTGGGGACTCAATTGTGTCTGAGCACCGCATATCATCCTCAGACGGACGACCAGACTGAGAGGGTGAATCGTGTCCTAGAAGACCTTTTGAGGCTTTGTATCTTAGATTTTGGAGGTACATGGGAAGAGCATCTTCCATTGGTGGAGTTCGCATATAATAACAGCTTTCAGTCCAGTATTGGTATGGCTCCTTTCGAAGCTCTTTATGGAAGGCCTTGTCGATCACCTACATGTTGGTGGGAATCTACGGATAAGATCTTGCTTGGGCCTGATATGGTTAGGGAGACTTCTGAGAAGATTGACTTGATTCGAAGAAGGATGAAAGCAGCGCAGGATAGGCAAAAATCTTATGCGGACAAGAGGAGGACGGACCTTGAGTTTGAAGTTGGGGACATGGTCTTTGTCAAAGTGTCTCCGTTACGAAATGTGGTTCGCTTTGGATCTGTTGGGAAGTTAGCACCAAGGTTCGTAGGGCCATTTCCCATTAAGGAAAGAATTGGACGGATGGCATATAGAGTGGAGTTGCCCGACAGACTTAGTGGTGTACATGATGTATTCCATGTGTCCCATTTGAGGAAGTGCTTACATGAGACCGCAGAGGTGGTAGAGCCGAGCTTGCTTAAAGAAGTGGAAGTAGAGCGTGATGCGACTATTCGACGAGCTCCTACCCGCATCCTTGGGTCAGAGACTAGGAAATTGAGGAATCGAGAGGTTCAACTAGTCAAAGTACAATGGGGAGAAGACGAGGGCAACGCAACTTGGGAAACGGAAGCGAAGATGCGTTCATTGTACCCGTTCCTTTTTGAGGGTATGTCTTTTAACTTCTCCTTTATCGTTTGTCTAGTACTTATCTTATCTTTAGTATGTCCTCTCGTTAGTACTTTTGACCTTTAGGTAGGGGAAACCTATGGTTGAAACATGTGTTTGAGACATGTTATGTTTGATGGATGCATGTGGATGCAAGTGGTTGCTAGTGGTTGCTCGTGGATGCATATATACACACTCTAGGCACTAGATCGGCTCAATCACTTCATATTGCATATTGCATAAAATTGTGTGTAGGAAGCTATATTTATGGATGTGTAATGATTGTGTTATCATATGGATGATGCATTTTAGTGAATGATTGTGCACTCATGTAGATATTGTATGTGTCGATAGGGTTCTCTCGCATACATAATGGATGCATGGCACTATCATGGTTTGCATATGTTCATACATTAGATAGGGAACATATACACACACTCTTTCCATATGCTCATACATCATTAGAAATTGTTTTAAGGACAATGGATGCCCGTGTTTGATGGATTGAGTAGATGGTTGTTTGGATGGTAGGATATGCATTCTCCTTAGCTTAGAGATTTCGGGGACGAAATCCTTTAAGGAGGGAGAATGTAACACCCCGTATTTCAGTTAATGCTAAAATTCACTAATTGCAGGATAAATAATCTCAAATGTGAGAATTGGGGGAAACGGGCTGCGTCATTGCGTTCGTCTCGGAAAAATACGCGAAATAGAGTCCGAAATTTTGTAAATCGGAGTCCGTATGGCCCAGTTATGGCCCAATGAAGTTTGCAGAAAATTTAAAGTTAAAAACAGATTTAAAATTCAAATTCAGATTTTTAATTACAACCAGCGGGGCCAGGCGGGAAAGTTCCCGCCCTAGCCATGTCGACAGGGCTGTCGACAGGCCTGTCGACTGGGGAGTCGACTGCCCTGTCGACTTGCCTGTCGACACGGGGTGTCGAGCCACTTGGCCTGGGTGCACCAGGTCTGGTTTTCTGGCTAGGGCTGGGTTGTGTTCTAGAGACTTCCTAAATCTGACGGACCTAATCTAACCTAGGGTTAATCCTATGGTCTAAAACACACCCTAATCCTATAAATACACCCTAATGCAAGCCTAATCCATACTAAAAATAGAAATGATGCCATCATGCCGCCAAAATCAAACCTAAGAGGAGCCTCCACTAGTTTATGAAGGAAGTTGCAAGCTAATCAACCTCTAATCATCATCTTCTTCATATTTAGCAACTAGTTCTACTTCATAAGTTTGCTAATCTTGGTTTTGGTGAGTTCCTATGCCTTTAGCAAGTAATTGCTAAACTAATTAGGATAGGATATTAGGAGGCTATGGATGTAAATGTGGATTATGCAAGTTGTGGTTGTCATATGTTATAAGTTCATATGTAAACTTGCCTCTTTTTATGATATGATGTGTCATGTAAGTTCATATGCAAGTTTTATGCAAGTTTATATGCAAGTTCATATGCAAGTTAGTCTCTTTTTATGATATGCATAGCATATGCGAGTTTGCCTTTGTGATATGACATGATATGCAAGTTTATATGCAAGATTCATGTGCAAGATAGTCTCTTTTTATGATATGCATAACATGTGCAAGTTTGCCTTTGTAATATGACATGATATGCAAGATTCATGTGCAAGTTAGCCTCTTTCTATGACGTGCATAACATATGCAAGTTTGCCTTTGTGATATGACATGGTATGCAAGTTCATATGCAAGTTTTATGCAAGTCATATGCAAGTTCATATGCAAGTTTTATGCAAGTTCATATGCAAGTTTTATGCAAGTCATATGCAAGTTCATATGCAAGTTTTATGCAAGTTCATATGCAAGTTTTATGCAAGTTCATATGCAAGTTTTATGCAAGTTTATATGCAAGTTCATATGCAAGTTTGTCTCTTTTTATGATGTGCATAACATATGCAAAGTTGTCCCTATGTATGACGTGTTAAGTAAACGAATTACGTGGGAAACGATGGGGTTAATATGCATGATTATAAAAAGGTGTAAAGTTGTTATGATTAAGCATAACATAAAATGAATGGACATAATTGGGAATTTACCTATTAAGTTAGGTCTACCCACATTATGGAGTTGGGAATTTACCTATTAAGTTAGGTCTACCCATACTATGGAATTGGGAATTTACCTATTGAGTTAGGTCTACCCATATTCTTAAAAATGTGTAATTAATTAGGGATAATTAATTATGGGGGTGATTAATTAGGTGTAATTAATCAACTAAGACACGAGGTTGGACCCTTTTGTAGCAGAAGTCTGCCCGGAACCGACCGGCCATCCAGCGGCTACAAATGATTGGCCCAATGTGAGAGGTCTTAGTCATAAATTAAATACGTGATTAAAGTAAAGACACGAGGTTAGACCCTTTTATGACAGAAGTCTGCCCGGAACCAACCGGCATATCCAGCGGTCATAAAAAAATGGTCTAATGTGAGAGGTCTTTATGAGGTCATGATCTTAATTAATTAATTAAGAAACAATTAACCATATTAGCATGTAGAGGGACATGAGGGGTTAAGTGGGTGCCTTGGGCGGCATATGGAAATCTAGTGGGTTGCCTTGGGTGGCAATAGAAAATACGATTAAAATACTTAACCAAGTGGAAACATGTAATTAAACATGATTAAAGGGTTAAGTGGGATGCACTAGAAAAAGGAACAAGCTTAGGTGGGTAGCTTGTGGGGGCCCATTTCAACCAGTAACCCATATGTATCTTATTGGGCTCGACCCATGTCGAGGACGGGACACGCGTACTGGGCTTGACTATAAGAGGCCAAAACGGGTTAGCGGTGGCAACGCAAGTCCAACGGGTTTCATATGCGTGTGTGGACCCGGGCTGGTAGGTAAGACGTTGTTGCATCGTGTAGGTATAAGCCGTGCACCGTTGATTGTATCGGGTTGCCACTTTGGGGAGTGATACACCCCATTGTGGGGCCAGCACGGATATCTACGGTAGGGAGCCGATCGCTTGGGAGTAGTGGGTACACCTAGTGGAGATAGGGGCAGACGGCACCTATGTAGTGAGCTAGGGGTACACGAAACTACTGGGTAAATTTTCTAAGTCCTTGGGAGGGATCAACCTTTAAGTAGGAATGACTGGTGTGGTACAGTGTAGTAATTATCCTTGGGTGGGTAAATGCGTCTTTTTTTCGTTGTCTTAGTTCACTCTAAGTCTGATTGGCAACTGAGTGTAGTCATTTATCCCCAGTCACACCGTACCAAGTTATATCATATCCTTATTACTTTAATGATTACATTGTTAAAGTTATAGGACTCGCTCAGACTTATGTCTGACCCCGTTGTTTTTATCTTTTTTTCCAACCCTCAGGTTCTCAGAGTGGGCCCAGTACGAGTGGGCTTTGATCAGGCTGCTTTATTCTCTTTTGGAGCTTGGACCGTAGGAGTAAAGCTCAGCTTATCCTTTTCTTTTATGGCTATCAGTTCATGTATTGGGATTATGTATTTTTATTTATCAGGATGGATATTTTGTACTTGACTCTTATTATGGTTTTGTGATGTAACCAAACATGTTTTGCTTTCCGCTGAAATGAAATGATGTTTTAAATTCTCAAGTATTACTTATATCTGTCTTGTTGTAATTTTTCTGTTCTATATTCACTTAAAATACTCCACCGATGTTATGGCATTCCCTTAGTGAGTGACCATAGCGGGTGTGGGGTGTTACAGTAATACTCAAGTATATATATGAATCACTGGTCTAGATGATGGTATTAGTTGTCATTCAAACCCAGGAACTAAACTGAGTAAACCATTTATTCAATTACTAGCTATTTATGTGGTGAGTAAACACATTTTTATCCTCTGTTAAACGTTTGTTTTGATTAATATTGAATGATCACAAGTATTTAGTTGCATGTATATGGTGTATTATTTATAAACACTTGCCTGTTAATTGATGTTGGCATAAAACACTTTGTGAATGAACATGAAAACAGTCCCTGTAATCATTTATATACAGAAGCCAATTACCGTAGCATAAATCCAAACAAGCTTTTAACATTTAGTTTCTACTTGAAGTTGTTCACACATATCTCTAGTCTATAACAAAAATTGTTTCAGGTTGTATAATTTTGTATACCCTTCAATATAACTAATTCCCTGTAATCAATACTAAAATACATGAATCCTGGACCAACACCGAATCATGTTTCAGATATATAGATGGGATGGCAAGGCGAAATGATGAATTTTTAGTACAAATTTTCTGATTTTTAATTAAGTGGTGGACGAGAAATCTTGGGATGAACGGAAATGCATTCTTGGCAAATTCTGACGATAAACACAATCGGAGTTTATAGCGTAAGGTGAGGAGTGACGTATGAGGTCGCTGGTAATGGGAAAAATGCTAAACGATTTTATTATAACGTGATTTGAGAGAATGAGGAGGAAATAGGGTTAGTAAGTAATGGCGTGCATCACTCGATGATCATCAAAACCGCATCGCCACCATGGAACAGAAGGACTGAGCACCTGGGGGAAACTATTCTGTTAGTCATCACCGAGATGTAGACAGGGTCCTGCCTGTTCTGATGGCCAGAGGAAGTGACTGGAAGGTTTTTCTTGGATCGCTTTGTTTTGGTAGAGTGGAGCTAAACAGTGAAAACACTGTAGAGGTGGTGGAAGGTCACTGCGAGCAAGAGAATGAAATCAGTGACCAACAGGGAATGTGTGACGATGATCATAACAATGAGTTGATGAGGCATGAATGTGTGCATGTGCACGGGTGTACTGTATGTACACTGCGTGTTCCAGGATCTAGGTACGTTAGGGATTAGGGAAAAAGAGTGATCACACAGGTTGATCACATATTTTCGGTGACAACACCTTGGCCGATCCAGCTTTAACATGAAAAAAATAAGAGAGAAAAGAGTGCAAACAAGTTAAAGAGAGGGACAACAAGAATAAGGTAGGAAGGAAAGATTGTAAAGAAAGGAAGCACGAACTAGCAGGGAAAGAGTGAGAAGAGAAACGATGGTCACGGGCAAAAATTGGGATAAATAAAAGAACAGGAGAAAGTGTAACACCCCGTATTTTCTGAGAATATTAAAATAACAAATTAAAGAATAATTTATTTGGAAAAGAGGAATGAGAAAAGAATGATATTTAGCATTGTTCTAAGGTTGGTAAGCAAAAGACTTAATAGCTCATTTGGTTAGAACATGCGACTTGCATACAAGAGGTACAGAGTTCGATCCCCGCCAGCACCATATTTTTGTTTTAGGGGAATGGCTAAAAAGTGGCTTAGTGTGAACGCAGTTCAAAAAGTGGTTTAGTGTGAAAATGGTTAATTATGAAGAAGTTATTAAGCCATGAAGTTTGTATGCATATGAGAGAAATATATATATATACACATATATAAATTAAATAAATAAATATTCAAAAAAAAGTTCAAAACAGCGAATCGGGAGGGAGAATAGCCGAACCGCACCATTTTTGGAGTTGACCCGAGCTTCGCTGGGTTGACTAGAGGTCAATCCAGGGTGTTTGGCTGCCAACCCGTGGCCCGATTCGCCCTAAGGGATGATATGGCATCTGAGTGGTCCAGATCAGTTCTAGAGTTAATCCTAAGGCCTAAATAACTTCCTACACCTATATATACACCATAAGACCTAACCCTAATTCATAAATATTATCTATGACACCATTATGCTGTCAAATTCTCTCTTAAACCCTAGCCTCCGCCTCTAAATCAAATCTCAAGTGTTCAACTTCAACTCAAATTAAAGATTAGAGCTTCTACAACAATTCAAGAAGATAAATCAGCAACACCACAACGTTTCTACACCAATTTCAGTGCATAATTCTATTCTTTAACCACGAAAGGTGAGTACGGTGATTTTCACAATATAATGGGATTAAAAGTAACATGATGAAGTTGTAAAGAGGATTCATATGTATGTATGTAATTTAAATCTCATCCAAGTCTTCACCTTTTTGATTCATGTCATCATATGCCTATGTTTCTATGTAAAGTTCATACCTTTTATCAGTTTATTCATGTTGAATCTGTCATTATGCTTCTATGCCAGTTTACATGCCCCTTTATTTCATGATGTTGTGTTAATTCCAATTTTATGTGATTTGATTCTCTCTTCTTATCCCTATTCCTTTTATTTTTGGATCTAGGCTACCTTTGAGCCTATATTAAAAATACGCGCGAATGCGAATACGTGGGAACGATGGGAATATGTGAAATATGGAAAATTGTATGTTATTGGATATTTTGGATAATTGGATAATATGTGAAATTGGCATATTTGGGTATGAATTACATGGGATTGATGAAATTGCCTATAATTGTAAATTTGTAATTGAGGCTAATTAATATGTAATTAGTGACAATTTAGAATAAGCAATATTATAAACATGATTACATGTTTAATTGGATAAACATGACATGGAAATTGGGTATGGGTGAAATCCGATTATTAATAAACCTTTGACACGAGGTTAGGCGCAATTGTGGCGTAAGACTGCCCGGAACCGCCCGGCAAATCCAGCTGCCACAATTGGAGGTCTAATGTGAGAGGTTAAAGGAATGAATTGTAGGCGTAATGGTTAATGACACGAGGTTAGACCCGGTTTGTGGCGTAAGACTGCTCGGAACCGCCCGGCAAATCCAGCGGCCACAAAGTGTTCGGTCTAATGTAGGAGGTCATGTACCGTTCGTCATAAGGAATGAATTAAGGAATACTAACCATAATAAGACATGGGTATGGTTAGAGGGTTAAGTGGGGTGACATGTAAATATGGACTTAACCGGAATAAGATAAGACATGTAAATTATGACATGTAAGTATGGACTTAACCGTAGCATGTGTAAGACATGGACATTTAAATTAAAATGGTTAAGTGGGAGAAAAACCTAGTGGGGACCAAGCATAGGTGGGAGGCTTGTGTCGGATGGGGACCCGTTTCAACCAGTAACCCATTTGAGTATCTACTTGGGCCCGGTACTAGGCCGGTGTTGGGGCACGCTTACTGGACTTGAATGTAAGAGGTTAAAACGTGAATAGCGGTGGCAACGCAAGTCCAACGGGTTCATGTGCGTGCATGGATCCAGGCTGGTAGGTAAGACGTTGTTGCATCGTGTAGGTATGGCCGTGCATTTTATGTTGGTATCGGGGTTGCCACTTTGGGGAGTGATACACCCCACTGTGGGGCCAGCACGGGTGCCTACGGGGTTTAGGGAGCCGATCGAATGGGTAGGGTAAGGGTACCTTAGCGGTGGTAGGAGCAAGCCGGCACCTACGATAACAGCTAGGTACAAGTAACTACCGAGTTTGTCATGTGGGTACAGTTAGTGGGAAGGGATCAACCTTTAGTAAATAGAGACTAGTAGATATGTGGTGTAATTAAGTAATGTGGTGTAACTTAGCAAAAGTGCGGTGTAACGAAATACATGTTGGTTGAGTTGGATAGTCCTTTGGGTGCTAGTCTGATGTTGACTTCGGTCTTCGGGGTTAGTACTTGGAGGGTTGTTCGCTTAGCCAAGGTGTAGGATTGTCTTAGTACTTAGGAACGGAATCATCTTGTCCATCCTTTTTATCTACCTTATCTATGTTACAGCCATATCATGCTGCCTATTTATGTCTTGATCATTTACCTTACCTATTATTTGTTAAAATTACTAGACTCGCCAGACTTTATGTCTGACCCGTTTTATTTCCACCTCTTTTCTTTCCTTCCCCCCCTCCCCTCAGGTTTGCAAGGAGGGAATACTACAGCTTAGGGCCGATTTCTTTCAGTTGCATGAAGAGAGTAGATGTATCGATTTGGACTCTCTCATTTTTATGGCTTTTCTTATGCTCAGTGGGGATTCATGCATTTATGTTATTTAAGTATTTGCTTCTTTATGTACTTTGAAGTTTTTGGAAAAGACAATTGATCCTGTTGTAATGGTTTTTGGAGACTACTTATGTAAGCTTGTTTTGAAGTTATGATGCTATAAAATAAGTTTTATCTTCCGCTGTGTTTTATTTATTTATTCTTGTAATTTATCTGTTCTATACTACTATAACGCTTCATGACATTAATGCATTCCCTTTGTGAGTGACATTAATGGCCATGGGGTGTTACAGAAAGGGTCGTGGCCTATAGATGTTGGGCCTGGGCTATAAACAAAAATAATTAAACAAAGGAAATTAGAAAGAAGGGCATTGGGTTGAAGTTATTGGGCCAGTGAGTAAGGCTGCGGGCTGAGTTAAAGAAATGAAGAAGTGAAGAAAAAGGGAAATAAAAGGGAGGAAAGAAAATTCAAAGGAAGGAAAGTGGAAATTAAATTTAAGAAAAAAAGGGATAGGAATTCTAGACGATAAGATAAAAGTTTTCTTTAATTATATTATTTATTATTTAGGATATTTACTAAAAAAGGAAATAAATAAAAAGGTTTGTATAAAGGTTTTATGACTAAGGAAACCTGAAAGGAGAAGATGTAGGCGATCAGACAGGATCATTGCAAGCAGGGTCGTACTTTGTTAGATTTAACAAAATTATTTAAACAAATAAATAGGATTTAATTTCTTTTGAAAAATGAAATACGAATTTCATTAAATATAAAAACCAGATAATCAGTTCAAGGTGTATATAGAACTATAATCGACGTTTTATAGTAATCAAATGAATGAGGTCGTATCATCAGTAATACGGTGATATAACAAATATTTAAAACATTGTTTTAATCTATAATCAGCCTAGATTGATAGATATTTTTTAAAGTAAGTAATGATTTAAAAGTTGAATTAACTAAGTATCGAAATTCATGAGCATGGTTGAGATTAAATGAGTTCAGAAGCAAGGACATTTGCAATCCAAAGCAAATAACGTGAGGAGCAAATGTTTTGCAGCTAAGAATGGTTGTAAAGAGAAATTGACTGACCAATAACGATGGGAGTATTCTGAAGTTTAGAAACTAAAATAATAATGAACTGAAAGGAAATGTCATATTTAGAATCGATTAAGTTAAAGTTGGGAAAGTTTCATTATTTTCCAGTAGATTTAAATAAATTATATAAAATAATTGTCGTAATTAACGAACTAACATTGCCATGTGCGAAGCACGTGCCTTCCAGTTAGATAAATAAATGATATGTGTATAATTGTTTATTTACATTATTGTATTCATTTCCGTGTGCGAAGCACAGGCCTTCTAGTTAGAAAATTTAATGATATAATAAAGTAAAGATTTTATACAGATCAGTTTCCTTAAGTGTCGTCTGACTTTAAAAGATATATGCTGATCGTTTCGAAGAGTTCGGAATTTATATTCCACTTCGATTCGATTTATACATCGCGTATCAGAAATTATTGATGATAATTGAAGATGGAGATATGCAAGGGCTATTTTAGTGCCTTCGGTTTGTCCAATCCCAGGACAAATTGTATGGACGAATGTCTGACAGAGTATTTCCAACGGTCACGCCCTTTGATTTTTACGAATATACCAAGTTGGTGGGGAGAAGGTAATTTCTCTTTATTTTACACCCAGTGTGTATTTGTATAATCAATATGTGATTACGGATTTGACAATGTGGTATTCAAAGTGAACGGTGGACAGGTGCTCTAGAAGATAACGTTGGCTCAAGCCTCACAACCAGGAAATGACTGAAATCGGGCGGGCAGCATGGCTAGGTAGGTCATTCCCAAGCAGGGTGTATTGCCACTCTCTAGAGAAATTCCTTTTTGTCTTCTCATCTATATTACGCTGCTGCGGCATTCGGTAGCGGTTGCTGATTACAACCGTAGGGTGGTAATATATTCGCTACACTCAAGCTAAATGAGTGGGCAGTCATATGTGGCCGGGTTGTAAGACATTCTTATTGAACCCCAGTGTATCCCCTCTAGAGTACACTGATCGGCAGGTGGTCCCATACCTTGTCTATTGGAATCCAATCTCCAATAAGAGCCCACGGATTTTGATTTTATATTATATATATGTGGAGGGTGAGATGCAAGCGTTCCGTTGGTTTTTGTTTTGATAAAAACTATTATAATATCAGATGACTTTGATATCAAAAATGTTTTGGGTTATAGTAAGGTAAAAACCGTCCATGTTTATGTGTGGGCTGGTCTTACTATTATCTTTCCTTTCAAAAGGTTTTCGAACGTTAAATCAATCTGTTCTCATAAGAGAATAACCCGTTCTGTGTTAAGAATTGATCATTTGAACTGTTTTAAAATTGTTTACTCACACCAGTCCCCTGACTGACCCAGAGTTTGTTTTTCTGTGTTTTCCTAAACTCTTGGGGTACTCATAACAATTGTTATGAGTAGACAAGTGATCCAGTTAGTCAATGGAAATATAATGGAGTATTTTGGACTGGAAATCATGGAGTCAGCTTATTAGTTATATCTATATCTAAGTATCAAGTTTTTGCGTTGTATTGGGCCCTAATCATGTATGATAAAATATTCTGATGAAGTGTTCTATGATGTATTAAAATCTGATATGTAATATATTGTGAAATATTATATTTTGTTGAAATTCCGCTGTGGGATTCTGATGTTCTTGTTTAGTTCGATTCTCTATCTATTTCTTTCTCTTTATTAATGACACGACTTCTGAGGTCATCGAAAGTTGGGCCGTTACATCCAAGCAACAACCTTGGCTCTATGGTGCTTACGCACTCTATGAGAATTTACTATTATTCCAAAACAATTCTCGCTATTTACTTTACAATTTCAATAATATTCCCCATCTACCAACTCCATGAATTAAAAACATGGTTTGGCTTTATCACTTTTTTTTTTTTAAATTAAAAGCTTCAAAATTTTATTTTTCTTCATTAAAACTTACTTTTGATAAAGCATAAAAATGACGTCTCATAATTTTTTTTTTTTTTAAATCACAAAAACTGGAGTGGACAAGGACAACTATTTATCAATTAATTTCATAACCATTCATTTTAATATGTTAATTCAATTACTTACAACTAGGTGTTGATCTCTTTTGGCATAGCCGACCGGTTTTTATAGTGTTCTGTAACACTCTTTTATTATGACTAATAATAAAATTATAATTTGGTATAGGTGACTGTAGTTAGCAATAAGCTAATTCGGTTTTTGAGGTGGACCGTCCACCGTCAACGACATTTATAGTGGGTCATCCAGTGAATCTAAACTAGATTACAGTCCAGGAACTAGCTTAAGTAACTAGACTACCATAAACGGTTTTTAAGGTGGTCCATCCACCATTGCTCTACGCAGGGAGTCACATTGTGAAAATTACATATGTATAGTATAAAGTACAAGAGACAAGCATAGGCTTGGATACATAGCATCGAGCCACTCAAAAATCAAAGACCAGCTCGCAAAAGGAAAAGCAGTCCTTATCACATCCTAGGCAGCCTAGGGATATTACATGTGAGCTTTACGTGAAGGGCATGAATAGTGCAACAACCATAGATGGATTTGAACATGTATAAACCGCAGTGGCAAAAGTCGAGCATAGCTTCCATGGATTGCCGAACAGGATGACAGAGATAAAGGATCCAGATCACCATAAGGACTAAACAATCCAAAACCCCACATAATTTACATAGCAAAGAACAATCTTCTGCTCAACAACAAAAAGCGGAATACAAACAGAGCATATCTAGAAAGCAGATCTAACACCAAATGAGCAGCAACAAAGGTCAATGCTATATTAACGATGCTCATTGGTGAAAAACCAATCATAAATCCAGACAGACAACTCGGTTGAAACCAGCAACGTGAAAAACACTATCGAACATAACACGATTTGCAAAGTGCAAAGCACTTGAATACATATTTAAGATCCGAGATCCAATCATCACAAAACAAACCAAACACCCCCATAACTCGAAAATCAACCAAGGCGCAACTGTAACACTAGACAACCAACAAGACTCAACCACACTGAAAGCATTGAAAACCCAGTTACCAAACTGACCCATTACTGACAAACTAGGTGTTAATTTCTAAACTTAACCCAAACATCAACTCTATTCTAAATTTTAACAACTTATTTTGTCAACTCTACGAAGTTTATGTCAAAGAAATTGTCAAAAATTTATGTCAAAAGAATAGAGATTTTTTATAATTTTCCTTACCAAAAATTTTAAATTTTGACAAAATAATGCATTTTCTATGTTTTCTTATTTAATTCTTTCATACTTTATAACTAAAAACTAGTGAGCTATACATGCTTTATAATGTACACATTTTTATGAATTCATTTTAGATAAAAATATTATAAGAAATCACTATTTCCAAAATCTACACCACTTTTCCCCAAAACTCAGTATGTACTTTTCAAATATGTTACTTACGTTTTTTTTTCTAACGTCAAAAATGCCTTTTTGTCTCAGAAATTGTTTCTAAACAATTTAGCTAATAATATTTTTAAATTTCAAATTTTTAAGGTCAAAACTTGAAAAACACCATAAACAATCATCCAAAAGCTTTTAAAATTTCAAGTTCTCAAAAGTTAACAATGAGGCAAGACTCAATGTGTAACAAACTGACAATTTCCCGATCCTGATTATCGACTATTCAAGCACCAAAAATTTACTGGATCATTAATAGAAAGAAGTTAAAGTGTGAGAAGTAGAAAGAAAGAAAGTTAGAATAAAAGAAGAAGAACTTAAACACAACAACATCAAAGTAAATACGAATCTCACAGCGGAGCAAATAAAATATATTACATAACATAACTTTGAAATACAAATTAGTAATTATATACATATAACATTATTAGAGTACAAGACTTACAACACAGCGGAAATAAACAATAGGTATAAAATGTTGAAGCCACCTGCTCCAAGCTCTTCCAAGTATATCTATAAAATCCTGATTACTTGACTGCCCATACAAATTTGGGGCACCTAGAGTTTAGAGTAAACAAATAAACTTTGGGTCAGTCACAGGACTAGTGTGAGTAAACTCTATTCACTTGGTTTAACTATCAAAAATTCTTTTAAAAGAAAGGATAATCGTAAGGCCGATCCATATACAAACACATATGGTTTTTACCTTACGATAAGCCAAAACATTCTTTAAAATCAATGCTATTCTGATATTATAATAGTGTCTAAATCGATTAAATAGCAATCTAGCAGAACACTTGTTCTCATGCTCCGCACACATAATATACAATCAAAACTACAGGGACTAATTGGGTAATGGATTTCCAACTATGATAAGGTATGAAACCACCTTCTGATAGTGTATCACTAGAGAGGAATACACTGGGTTGAACAAGAACATCTTGCAACCCGACCACACATGACCAACCACTTTTTTCGCTTGAGTATACCGAATGTATTTCACCAACGGTTGGGATCAGCAACCGTGTCCTAAAAGGGACAACATCGATAGATTTAAGAAGGAAATGGATTTTCTCTAGATAGGTGATAATACACCCTAATTGGGAGGGACCCATTTAGCCATGCTGCCTGCTCGATTTTTGTCATTTCCCGGTTGTGAGGCTTGAGGTCATACTATTACCTTTTTGACATATCACAACTTCATTCACTTTAAATATCACATCGTCAAACCTGCTAAACCATTTATCGATTTCTCAAAAATATCATGGGTATAAAGCTAAGAGAAACGAATTCCTCTACCAACAAACGTAATACGTTTGAAGAGATCAATGTATATGATATGTTAGGCATACTCTGTCAGACATTCGTCCATGCAAGTTGTCCTGGGATTGGATAAACCGAAGGCACCATCCAATCAATCTATCTTGGGCAATTTCCACCTAGGATCTATAGAATGGCCCTTGCACTTTACTTCGTCTTCAATTATCTTCAGCATATTTGATTCGCAACCCTTGTCCCCATACGGAGTGATTTTCAAATAATAAACCTGATTCGGCCTCTCCGTATTGACAATGGGAATATCAAATGGACCAAAACTTTGATAGTCGGTTATTTAACTATCAAAGGAACATCCAAACAACGATTGATCCGATTTTTAAATGGAAATTCTATCGATCAAACATAAAGCAACACTGAGCACTTATTAAATTAATTTCTTATTAATTTATTCATTTCCCCAATTCTACTTCAATATCGTTACCCAGATATTTCTCAAAACCCATTTAGCCTCTCACAATTTCTTGGAAAACATTTCTATATATTCATAAATCCTTATTTCCTATATTTAGGAAATATATGTTATTGATATTGGAAACATTTTCATTTCTTATTCACGTACCACTATTCTTCCACATTCATTATTCCCTAACCGTAAACTAGTAAAAGAACAAATCCCTAATTATCAACCCCGAAAGCCACGACACTTCGAAAGCCATTCAACTTGACTAATCTCCAGTCAGATTTTAATTTCCTTAACTCTATTTCTTAATTCCTTATCAAGTCATTTCTTACGCAACTCTCGAATTCAGTTTACGACCCCACTTCTTTAATGGAAATCATTGATTATAATGATAGCGTTATAATCCCTGCTTCTGAAATATTAACTTTAAAAATACAAAATTTTATTCATTAATTTGAATTAATAAATTAATAATTAAATAAATAATAAATCTTGATTTAAAAATCGAAAAGTAAATAGTGCTTTCCTGAATAATATAATCGAATTTCAAGGTATAACTCTCTTTCGATTAATCTCTATTCAATAATTCTCTTTCAAATAATTTATATTCGATTAACGTTCCAAATTTCAGAATAATCCTTTATTTTAAGTCAACTCAATTTCTAAATTCATTTTTGAATTTATACTTTCCAAACATTTACCCATTTCCTTTTATATCCATTTTAATCCGCAAAACGTTTGCTTATAAATCATTATTCACTTTAAAACATGTATATTATTTCATTACGGAAAACTGGACTCATTATATCAAATAAATCTTGATTTAAATAGTAAATACCATGACATGTTCAAATTCTGTTTATCGAGTTATTTTATAACTTATACTCATATTTTACTTCATTACCAGTCAACTACTAATTCATTATATATCAAGTTTATAACTTATTCTCGATTACATATTCAATTATAAATTATCGATTTCAAACCAATGTTAACTATCTTGTCAAATTTTGAATTTATAATATATAATTTCTAAAGATATATTATTTTTATAACATTTGACACAGTCGAACTCTAATAAAAATCCATACTAACATTTCGAACGTCGGAATAAATTTCATCGTTTCCCTTTTAAAAACGATTTCTTGAATTTACGTTTCCAAATTATTTCATAATATTACTTCATTTCATTATAAACATTGGTTATAAATCAACTACTTGTATTTATGCAATTAAAACAAATTATTATATTATAATCCAATCGAAATTCAATTTCTATTTAAAATTAGATTTCCCATTTTCAAAATCCAAATTACTTTCCAATATATTTTTATGGTATTTAAAATACCAATTGATTTTATGGCCATTGCTATTCAAGCATTCAACATAACTAAATCTATCACAAAACGTTTAACACATCGTATATCACAGCATATGAAAGGAAACATTAATAAAATTTGAGGAATCCAGTTAGATTCCTCCAACTTGCTTCCCTGCATACACCGACGTTAATCAATGTAACTAACACAAATTTCATTTCATTTAAGATATCATGATAATTAGAATCAATATTTAACCAACGATTTGTATATATAACTGTATCTATAATTTCAACCAATTATTTAGCAATTCATCCAAATAACCATCACACAACATCTAATCATCATTTAACTATATTAAAATATGTTTATAAAATTATAAAACTGGACAGAGTAAGCAAGTTTACTCACCTTGATCGTTTAGGGTTAATAACGATTAACGGTCGAAGATTCGAATCAGAAGTTTTATTTTGCCATAAATTCAAACGAGCTCCAAATCTCTCCAAAGCAGCTTCATCATGTAGCCTACGATCATATGATCCCAACGATCAAAATTTGCGCAATTCCGATTACGTATGTTACAGATATTAAATTTATACGTTTGTATATACTATTTAATTAAATAAAAACTTAGACTATATTTAATTGGGCTTCACCTTATTTCCATCGGCCCGATACCAATCCAAACCGCCATCTACAGTGCTCCTTCTCCTCCCTTCCAGTATACCACCCACACAAGAACAATGGCCATAGCCAATATTTAAAAGAATCAAAACTCCTCCCCTGCTTCATTATAAATTAAACGGACAACGCTGAAATTCCTCCCTTACTCTCCTCTTCATCACCATATAAATCCTGCTACATTCGAACACCTCTGCCATTTGCGTGCTATGGGCATTTACGCATTGACTCATACAACACTTGACATCTTTTTGCTTCGAACCCCACCAAAATTTTATAACTTGAGCTATTCTCTCCCCTAAACATTACTATAATTCCCAAAACAAGAAACGATGCTCAAAACTTTAAATAACAGCAACCTTAGACGTGCGGTGAAAACTTGGGTGTTTGTGAATGGATGTGCACCCTCCCATATGTGTATCGAATTAAAGCTTGAGTTTATACGAGTTCAAGTATATAAGTTTCATGATTTAATGATGAGTGTGCAATTTTTAAAAAAATCAAGGAAGATTTAAAAATAGAAAATAGAGCACTATTTCTTCACGAATTAAAGCAGCGAACTCTTGCTTTCTCGGCACTGACCAATATTTATAGCCGAATATAAGTCTTGCAACGGAAGCTTCATCAAACTTAAGGACTAAGGAACTTAGGGAAGGTACATCATAGGCTAGGATGGGCACGTGTTTGTACATGTTTAGGTCTGCACCTCCATTTTTGGTCTATGTGAGATGTATATAGGCTATGTATATCTTAGGGTAGGTAATCTGAGTTTTCACTTCCTACATCAGTTTTGATTTGGAAAGTTTAGGCTGGCATGAAATGTTTATAGAGTTTGAAAGGAAGCAGTATGTACAACACTTGGCATAGAAGGTATAAGGAAAATATATTTTTATATTTATTAATATCTAATTTTCACGATACTTTCATATGAAGTAACGAGTCAAACCAGCACACACGGTCTTCAAACGTGGTGAAAATTGTAAGTCTACAATAATTTAATATTTCGGACACGATGGAATTGGTTTCATCCAATTCTGAGTCTATATGTAAAAGCTACTTTTTAGTTGCAAACGGTTCAATAATATGCATTTAAACAATGCACGATCACAAAATAACTCCAATTGACCCCAAACTGGAAATCTTACAATAATTAATCTCTATAGATTTAAAAAAATTAGTTTCGTCGAAAACGGAGGTCGTTGGAAAATTATTCATTCTATAACTCCAAATTAAATCGATATAATATAAATCGAATAAAATAATCCAATTTAATAATAATACATTATTATTTTCATATATGTATATCCAGACGTAATATATATAGCTTCAGAAATAAATAAAATATGGATTTATACTTGACGTTTCAATTTCAAGTTAAAACGACGTTCAATTTATATTAAAATTGTAATATCCCACTTTTTGTACAATTTAAGCTGACAATTAACTACCACAGTCAACCCAAATTATACAGAAAGCAGAATGTTAAGAGAAAGATATTAGACGATGAGAGAGAAAGAAAGAAATATTAGAATAGAAGAAAGAAGAACATCAAAATCTCACAGTGGAACGACAAAAATATAATATATATCTAATCTCTTTATACAAAAGAAAATTATATATACGTACCAATCATCAGAGTACAAAATATATTAGATACAGCGGAACAACTTTAATTAACTAATGGTGAAGCCTCCTGCTTCCAATTGCTGAAACTCCAGGCGAAACAACCTGGAAAATATGTTCGGTCTGACCCGAGCACATTTTGAAGCAAAGCAAAAACACCCGGATCAGTCTGGAATACTTTCAGTGATAAATTCACATTAAACAATTGACTTAACTTTAGAAAACCCTTTTGAAAGAAAAGGATAATAGTAAGAACAACCCACACATAAACACGGACGGTTTTAACCTTACTATAACCCAAAATATTTTTATATATCAAAATCCAATGATATTATAATAATGTCTATCAAATCACAAATAAATAATCATCTAGTAGAGCGCTTGCATCTCATGCTCTACATATTTAGTATAAAATCCAAAACCATATGGCGCTTGTTGGAGATTGGATTCCAACTATGGCAAGGTATGGGACCACCTTTCTGATCAGTGTATTCTAGAGGGATATACATTGGGGTTCAACAAGAATGTCTTGCAACCCAGTCTAAACATGACCGGCCACTCATTTAGCTTGAGTGGACCAAATGTATTACCACCCATGGTTGGGATCATCAACTGTTCCCGCGGGACAGCATCGATAGATAAAATAAGGAAATGGAATCTCTAGATGGTGATAATACACCCAGCTTGGGAATGACCTAACTAGCCATGCGACTAACCCGATTTTTTCAATTTCCTGGTTAATGAGGCTTGAGGTCACGTTTTCTCTTTTTGAACAGCATTCCACCATTTACTTTGAATGCCAAATTGCCAGATCCGTCAAATCACTAATTGACGTCCACAAATATACTCTAAGTGTTAAGCAAGAGAATTTTTCCGCCACCAAACTTGTTATATTTGTAAAAATCAGCGTACGTGACCCTTAGGAAATATTCTGTCAAACATTCGTCCATACAAGTCATCCAGGAATAGGATGAACCGAAGGCACCCTCCTACCGCATCCTATATGGGAATCACCCCAAGGATCAGTAGCGAGAAGTCCTTGCAATCCGAAGATTTCAATTACGACAGAATCACAAGTCATCATAACTCTAGCGGCCAAACTAGAGAAATTTAACGAGTAGTTCTTCCGATCATAAAGATCAGCGGTCTTCAATTTCTCCATCTTTATAACCCTGCAAGTTAGTCACGAACATACAACTGATTCGCAGTGGTTTTGGGTCTAGTTCCCATCCCGGTCTCTTCGAAACAACTCGTTAAAAAGGTACATTATTTATTGATAGTCGGGGTTTTGACTATCAACTCAAAAACATTATAGATTAGCATATTGGCGGCTCAGATCCTTTCTATCATTTAAAATTATTCGATCAATTAACAAACCTCTTTAATTTCCATTACTCGAAAACACTTATTCGTTTGTGAACACATTCACAACCTGTCTCTTTATTATAAAACCATTCATTAAATTATCACATCGATTCTTTGTAGATCGATTTTACATATATATCTTTAACAAATCCTCTTCTTCTTTTTTCGTTACTTGGGAAACAATCATTAATACTTATATTCTTGAAATAAAAATATCTACCTAACTCCTTTATCTCGAACACTTCCTTATTTTCATTTCCTTGAAAACCATCCATTTTAATGAACTATATCATTTCCCAAAGGCATATCCAAAATCTTCTTTTAAATTTATTTTACAGTGAAAATATCACTATACTTAACAAACATATTTATATTTCCTTATTTTAGAAATATCGTTATATATATATATATATATATATATATTCACGAAATCCACTTTTTATTACCTTTACCGTTACAAACTAAAGTCATCTCTTGATAATAGTGAAGTTTTTCAAGTTGGGGTATTTCATTTACCTCTCAGACCTTAACAGTCAACGTTCTTATCTTAAGGCAATAAAAGTTTGAAACTCAAAAATCTGATATACCATTCTCATTCCCCTTTACTATCTAATTTGAATATGGTTTTATAAACCATTTTCTTATATTCAAAAACCCAGTCTATATTTATAACTCATTTTTAACAATAATAATAATCCATTTCAAATCTTTAATCCAAATACATATTGTATCTTTGGTAAAACTCACTTTGGATTCTTATATAAAAGTTAATCACATCATTTCTTCATGTTATAATACTTTACTTAGTTCAATTCTTAAGAATTGTTGACTCAAAATAATCTTTTTAACCTCATATATAAGTAACTAAATTAATTTATTAACTTCACCTAATCGTTTTTCTCATAACAATTATTTCCAAACGTTAATCCTTAGGTTAAATCTTACTTAGAAATTTATTGAATTGTCGCAACAAATATTTAAAACTATAAATAAAATTGTAACAAAGCTTCTAACTTTAGATAAATTACGATTTAAAATTTTTCTTTAGTCACAAAATAAATTATACTTCGATTTGGGTTAATTTTCCTGACGACAATCAATTTTGGGAAAACGGTTTTTAGGCCATTCGCTGCCAACTATTTAATCAATACCATTCTTTGATTAAAACATAATGATCAGATTCAACAATCAACATCCTTTCAATCATCGATAACTAACATGATTTATAAATTGGAATAAACAATTCTTATGTAAACAACAAATAACATACGATTTATTTGAGGAGTCTGGTTGGATTCATCCAACCTGTTCTTCCCTGCATGTCAGTTTATCATATAATAATAGCATAGGAAACGAGAATTTAATCTAATGCATTTAAACGACTAATTCTATAGACAAATAATCGAGCAAAAATCATCCATTGCATCCATAGCATTTATTCAACCAATTTATACTTATTAATAATAAATATGAATTTAACGCATCCGAGAATTTCAGAAGTGTGAGAATTAACTCACTTTGGATTCGATGACCGATTCGTGCGCTATTTTATTTAATTTTAAACTAGCATTTAAAATTAAATGAAAAACACGGTTGCTTCCGATTCCAGCCAAATTGGTTCGACTGCGCAGCCTTTGTCTCTGTGATTTCAAAGAATCCAGTTTCACTTGAATCTGATAAAGTATGGATGAGTTATCAATATTATTTGAACAAAACATTATAATTATAACTAACTAAATTTAATTAATTTTTAAAACCCTAATTATTAGTTGCTAATCTGTTTCTTAATTACCTTCACCAAACTGTAACTCCGATATTCACGCTTCCAGACCTCGACATTTCTTTTCACCGCAGGTTGGACTATTTTTTTCTTTCATGTTTCAGGCCCAAACAGATAATAAACCCCACATCTCACGTCCCATACTTCATCTTCCCCTTCACATCAAAATGTGAAACGCCATGTAACATGCACCATAAAACTCTATACTACCACCACGCCTCACGAACTCAACCATCCACCAACGGAAAACCCTCGAACGCCTCTTTGCCATCTTGTCCACCACCCATCTTATAGTCGCTTACTGTTTGCACCACTTACAGTGGCACCGCATCTTTCAGTGGCATTGTTTCACTTACAGGCACCACCGTTCCCCACTTTAAACCCATCGCCTTCTTTTCCATTGCTCAGGCCTATTTTCACGCATTCATGGATTCCCCCCAGCTTCATGTTTAAACATTCCACCTTGTCCTACACCCCACTGCCTGTATCAACGTACGCCTACCCTTTGATCATGCAAATTATCCCATGCAAGCACCTTCACCCATATGTACAACACTGCTACTTCCAACGTGCCAGCTGCCTAAATTCCAGATGTGGATACACCGACCTCAACTCCGTTAAAATAGCTCGCCA
Organism: Allium sativum; assembly: GCA_030737875.1. NCBI lineage: Eukaryota > Viridiplantae > Streptophyta > Magnoliopsida > Asparagales > Amaryllidaceae > Allium > Allium sativum. Next base: position 717,824,040 of record CM060913.1, on the reverse strand, counting down.
TAACAACACCATGCTAGATAGTTCTTGACACCGGACCCCACCTTCCCCTTCCCATCCAGAAGTCACAATACACAGAAACCCGATATTGTATCAAACGCCACCATCGCATGACTTCTCTCCTCCTCTTCTTCTACATTTTACTTCTATCACGCCACTCCCTGAAGCTATAACAGTCCGATCCTCCATTGAACCCCTTTTACTATTTTTCATGCAACCGTCCTCCATTCTTCTTCATGTTTCAAACTGCTGCAACTTGCCTCTCTTCATGTTGCACCCTTAACGTCACCATGTTGCACACACTCCACTCCACAATAAGACTGCCAACCACCTTTTAGTTCACCGCTCCTCCTTCTGACAGCACTTCAACACACTCTCACTTCCTGTACACTATAGATCGTACTCCACCGCCCATGACGCCCTGCATGACAACCCATCACCGAGTACCTATAGCATCGGCCACGTTCATCCTCATGCAAACACCTCTCTTTACTATTCACGTTTTGTTGCATTCTCCCTAAACGATTATGAAACTGTAGGGGTTGGCCTTAAATTTCGAATGGCTTAATGGCAGAAGGAGGGTTTTTGTTTTGCGTTTAATAATATGTTTCAAAGGATCTCGCGTTGGAAAGAACAGAAGAATGGAAAGCGGTCTTCAGAAAGGTTTAGCGTTTTCTTGTTTGCAGAGAAATGGTATAGACGGTGGCTTTATATAACATAAGATATATATTTTTTATTATGGAAAGGTTGCTTTAGTATGATGCTAAAGGTGTTCTCGAAAACGGCAGAAGTACGGCCACAAATATTTTATATAATCAACGCGTTTTTTATTAATTATTATTATTTTATATCTGTTCGTAGTGGACAAGGCACATGGGATGTTTTTGAACGAAAAGAAAGAACCGTATAGAACTTCACGTGGCTTTGCAATGCATAACCGACATGTTCGAACAGCTGCATGTGTCAAGTATTAAATTATGAAAAGATTAGACAAAGAGAATTTGGTCGAGATTATCTGCTGCTAATTAATGTAAAAGTAGACTGCATGTGCTGAGATATTGTGCAGTGGTTAAGATTTTATTGTGAAATGAAGTGTACCAAGATTGCTTACCCTTGAGAATGATGTGCACAATATACTACGCCAAGATTTTTACTGCCTTGAAAACAACATGATGCACCATATTTTGTAAAGTCTGATGCATGTGAAAATATACAGAACGCAGATACGACGGTTATTTAATTTGATTGGACTAAGGATATTTTTGTTGTACCGGGTTATAAATGAAATGAGACACGGTGTCAAGTTAGCTGCAAAATTTTGAAAATGTGGCAACTGATGATTTTTATTTCAAAGGTGTCCAGCGATATTTTAAAGCGTGCGACATTCGCAGTTCGCAAGAATCCATAAGAATTCCAATTGAAACGAATTTTGAAGACCGTAAAATACCTAATTTTTCAGACCCCATATAATGGTTTCAAAGTGTGAAATTCCAGATTAACGATATAAATTTCGTAAAAAAATTCCTATAATATATAAATAAATCGTTATATTTTATTAACGAATTCCATACGACTATTTCAAAATTTGATATTGACATAAAACTAAATGTACATAATGAAAACTCGATTTTTCTGCTTCATTAGAAAATTATTATTAAATTCAAACCATTTTAAAATTCAAATCAATATTTAAAACAAAATTAAATATTAATTTAAATGGTTAAAAATCCGGTTCGTTACATTCCTGCCCCTTAAAAGAATTTCGTCCCCGAAATTACTAAGGTAAGAAGAATGCTACAAACCCCTATTTCTTTATAAATCTGTTTTAGTTAAATCCTTACTTTCTAATTTTTTTATTAAAAACAAATCCAAATATTTTTTTATCGAAAAACAAATTCAAAAAAAATCTCTAAAAGATCTTGAAATTTTTCTAACAACTCAAATTTTGGAAAGATTCTGGCAGAGCCTCCCCTGTATGGAGGGATATCTGCAACGTTACAGGAACAATAAATATATATACATCGACTCACACGGTCGAAAAAGGAAAAATCCAAATCAAAAACCAAAAAATTTATATTTTGCGTAGGCGTACCTTTTCGAGCGTTATTACGCGGTAAGTAATAAACTATACTCGAGCTTGCTTCATTATTATGCAACTCTAACCAAACTGATCCAATCGATTTCATATCTCAACCAATTATAGGCTTAGAGACGAATTACCTCCTGCACTTCTTTTGAACCCCAACCGAAACTTATAAATTCATACCAAAGCGATTGCAACTTCCACATCCATCACATTTACATCCATAATCATTTTATCAAACATTCATATTGTATACTTCAAATGTATTTATGATATTCAATCCACATAAATTTATTTATCAACAATGCATTGGTAATCCATATAAGTTTAATTTATACACATATTCGCAAGTATTTTGTTTGAATTCATTATACAAGTACCAAAGCTTAAGTCAAATCGACTTAAGTTATATATTTGTGTCAAATTCAAGTTCAATTCCAACTTATTAGATCAATTTTAACATAAGTAAAGTTAATATTAAAATTCATATTCCACTTCCAGCTCCAATCCGAAGTCAATTCAAATCAATGATATTATAATAAATTAGGAGAATTATAATTTTTACCTTCTTTACAAAATATTCTAGCAAAAGTAGTATAAAAATAATTTTATAACAAACTACAAATATGCACGCTCATATATATACTCTCAAACTCAGTCTAGGGTATTATTAACCCCATCTCTATTGAGTTACGCCACATATCCAAGATTATCACTAAACCAATAGCTCTGATACCAAGTTGTAACGTCCCACTTTTCCGTACAATTTAAGCTGACAATTTACTACCACAATCAACCCAAATTATACAGAAAGCAGAATGTTAAGAGAAAGATATTAGAGGATGAGAGAGAAAGAAAGAAATATTAGAATAGAAGAAAGAAGAACATCAGAATCTCACATCGGAACGAAGAAAATATAATATATTTCAAATCTCTTTATACAAAAGAAAACTATATATACATACCAATCATTAGAGTACAAAATATATTAGATACAGCAAAACAACTTTAATTAACTAATGGTGAAGCCTACTTCTTTCAGCTCCTGAAACTCCAGGCAAAACTAACCTATAAAATATGTTCGGTCTGGCCCGAGCACATTTGAAGCAAAACAAAAATACCCGAATCAGTTTGGAATACTTTCAATGATAAATTCACATCAAACAACCGACTTAACTTTAGAAAACCCTTTTGAAAGAAAAGGATAATAGTAAGACCAGCCCACACATAAACACGGATGGTTTTTACCTTACTATAACCCAAAATATTTTTAACATATCAAAATCCAATGATATTATAATAGTGTCTATCAAATCACAAATAAATAATCATCTAGTAGAATGCTTGCCTCTCACGCTCTACATATTTAGTATAAAATCAAAAACCGCATAGCGCTTATTGGAGATTGGATTCCAACTATGGCAAGGTATGGGACCACCTTTCCAATCAGTGTACTCTAGAGGGATATACACTGGGGTTCAACAACAATGTCTTGCAATCCAGGCTAAACATGACCAGTCACTGATTTAGCTAGTGTGGACCGAATGTATTACCACCCACGGTTGGGATCAGCAACCGTTCCCGCGGGACAACTTTGAAAGATTAAATAAGGAAATGGAATCTCTATATGGGGATAACACACCCTGCTTGGGAATGACCCAACTAGCCATATGACCTACCCGATTTTTTCCATTTCCTGGTTTATGAGGCTTGAGGTCACGTTTTCTCTTTTTGAACAGCAAGCCACCATTTATTTGAATGCCACATTGTCAGATCCGTCAAATCACTAATTGTCGTCCACAAATACACTCTAGGTGTTAAGCAAGAGAATTTATCTGCCACCAAACTTGGTATATTTGTAAAAATCAACATACATGACCCTTAAGAAATACTCTGTCAGACATTCATCCATACGAGTCATCCAGGAACAGGATGAACCGAAGGCACCCTCCTACCGCATCCTATATGGGAATCACCCCAAGGATCAGTAGCGAGAAGTCCTTGCAATTCGAAGATTTCAATTGCGACAGAATCACAAGTTATCATAACTCTAGCGGCCAAACCAGAGAAATTTAACGAGTAGTTCTTCTGATCATGAATCAACGGTCTTCAATTTCTCCATCTTTATAACCCTGCAAGTTAGTCGCGAACGTACAGCTGATTCGAAGTGGTTTTGGGTCTAGTTCCCATCCCGATCTCTATGAAACAACTCATTAAAAAGGTCCATTATTTATTAATAATCTGGGTTTTAACTATCAACTCCAAAACAGTATAGATTAGAATATTGGAAACTCAGATCCTTTCTATTAAAAACTATTCATTTAAAATTATTCCATCGATTAACAAACCTCTTTCATTTCCATTACTCGAAAACACTTATTTTTTTATGAACACATTCACAACCTGTCTCTTTATTATAAAACCATTCATTAAAATATCACACCGGTTCTTTGTAGATCGATTTTACATATATATCTTTAACAAATCCTCTTCTTCTTTTTTCGTTACTTGGGAAACAGTCATCAATACTTATATTCTTGAAATAAATATATTTACCCAACTCCTTTATCTCGAATGCTTCCTTATTTTCATTTCCTTGAAAACCATCCATTTTAACGAACTATATCATTTCCTAAAGGCATATCCAAAATCTTCTTTCACATTTATTTTACTGTGAAAATATCACTATACTTAACAAACATATTTATATTTCCTTATTTAAGAAATATCGTTATATATATATATATATATATATATATATATATATATATATATTCACGCTATCCACTTTTTATTACCTTTACCGTTACAAACTAATGTCATCTCTTGATAATAGTGAAGTTTTTCAAGTTGGGGTATTTCATTTACCTCTCAGACCTTAACCGTCAACGTTCTTACCTTAAGGCAATACAAGTTTGAAACTCAAAAATCTAATATACCATTCTCATTCCCCTTTACTATCTAATTTGAATATGGTTTTATAAACCATTTTCTTATATTCAAAAACCCGGTCTATATTTATAACTCATTTTTAACAATAATATTAATCCATTTCAAATCTTTAATCCAAATACATATTGTATCTTTGGTAAAACTCACTTTGGATTCTTATAAAAGTTAATCACATCATTTCTTCATGTTATAATATTTTACTTAGTTCAATTCTTAAGAATTGTTGACTCAAAATAATCTCTTTAACCTCGTATATAAGTAACTAAATTAATTTATTAACTTCACCTAATCGTTTTTCTCATAACAAATGTTTCCAAACGGTAAGCCTTAGGTTAAATCTTACTTATAAATTTATTGAATTATCGCAGAAAATATTCAAAACTATAAATAAAATTGTAACAAAGCTTCTAACTTTAGATAAAGTACGATTTAAAATCTTTTCTTTAGTCACAAAATAAGTTATACTTCGATTTGGGTTAATTTTCCGGACGACAATCAATATTGGGAAAACGGTTTTTAGGCCATTCGCTGCCAACTATTTAATCAATATCGTTCTTTGGTTAAAATATAACGATCAGATTCAACAATCAATATCCATTCAATCATTGATAACTAATATGATATATAAATTGGAATAAACAATTCCTATGAAAACAACAAATAACATACGATTTATTTGAGGAATCCGGTTGGATTCCTCCAACCTGTTCTTCCCTGCATGTATGTTTATCATACAATAATAGCATAGGAAATGAGAATTTTAATCTAATGCATTTAAACGACCAATTCTATAGACAAATAATCGAACAAAAATCATCCATGGCATCCATAGCATCCATTCAACCAATTTATGCTTATTAATAATAAATATGAATTTAACACATCAGAGAATCCCAAAAGTGTGAGAATTAACTCACTTTGGATTTGATGACCGATTCATGCGCTGTTTTATTTAATTTTAAACTAGCATTTAAAATTAAATGAAAACTAGGTTGCTTCCGATTCCAGCCAAATTGGTTCGACTGTGTAGCCTTTGTCTCTGCGATTTCAAAGAATTCAGTTTCGCTTGAATCTGATAACGTATGGACGAGTTATCAATATTATTTGAACAAAACATTATAATTCTAACTAACTAAATTTAATTAATTTATAAAACCCTAATTATTAGTTGCTAATCTGTTTCTTAATTACCTTTACCAAACTGTAACTCCGATATTCACGCTTCCAGACCCCGACATTTCTTTTCAGTGTAGGCTGGACTTCTTCTCTTTTTTTTTTCATGTTTCAGGCCTAAACAAATAATAAACCCCACAGCTCACGTCCCATACTTCATTTTCTCCTTCACATCAAAACATAAAACGCCATGCAACACGCCTCATAAAACTCTATACTACCACCACGCCTCACGAACTCAACCATCCACCATTGGAAAACCCTCGAACGCCTCTCTGCCATCTTGTCCTCCACCCATCTTACAGTCACTTACTATTTGCACAACTTACAGTGGCACCGCATATTTCAGTGGCATTGCGTCACTTACATGCACCACCGTTCCCCACTTTAAACCCATCGCCTTCTTTTCCACTGCTCAGGCCTATTTTCATGCATTCATGGATTCCCCACAACTTCATGTTTAAACGTTCCACCTTGTCCTACACCCCACTGCCTGTATCAACGTACGCCTACCCATTGATCATGCAAATTATCCCATGCAAGCACCTTCACCCGTCTGTACAACACTGCTACTTCCAACGTGCCAGCTCCCTGACTTCCAGATGTGGATACACCAACCTCAACTCCGTTAAAATAGCTCGCCATAACAACACCACGCCAAACAGTTCTTGACACCGGACCCCACCTTCCCTTTCCCGTCTAGAAATCACAGTACATAGAAACCCGCTATTGTATCAAACTCCACCATCACATGACTTCTCTCCTCCTCTTCTTCTACATTTTCCTTCTATCACGCCACTCCCTGAAGCTACAATAGAACGATCCTCCGTTGAACCCCTTCCACTGTTTTTCACGCAACCATCCTTCATTTTTCTTCATGTTTCAAACTGCTGCAACTTTCCTCTCTTCACATCGCACCCTTAACGTCACCATGTTGCACACACTCCACTCCACAATAAGACTGCCAACCACCTTTTAGTTCATTGCTCCTCCTTCTGATAGCACTTCAACACGCTCTCACTTCCTGTACAATGCAGAACGTACTCCGCCGCCCCTGACGCCCTACGTGACAACCCATAACCGAGTACCTGCAGCGTCGACCACGTTAATCCTCATGCAAACACCAGTCTTCACTATTCACATTTTGCTGCATTCACCCTAAATGATTATGAAACTGTAGGGGTTGGCTTTAAATTTTGAATGGCTTAATGGTAGCAAGAGGTTTTTGTTTTGCGTTTAATAATATGTTTCAAAGGATCTCGCATTGGAAAGAACTAAAGAAAGGAGAGCGGTCTTCAAAAAGGTTCAGCATTTTCTTGTTTGCAGAGAAATGGTATAGACGGTGGCTTTATATAACATAAGATATATATTTTTTATTATGGTAAGGTTTCTTCAGTATAACGCTAAAGGTGTTCTCGAAAACGGCAGAAGTACGGCTACAGATATTTTATATAGTCAACGCATTTTTTTATCATTAATTATTATTTTATATCGATTCGTAGTGGACATGACACATGGGATGTTTTTGAATGAAAAGAAAGAACCGTATAGAACTTCACGTGGCATTGCAATGCATAGCCGACATGTTCGAATAGCTGCATGTGTCAAGTATTAAATTATGAAAAGATTAGACAAAGAGAATTCGGTCGAGATTATCTACTGCTAATTAATGTTAAAGTGGACTGCATGTGCCGATATATCGTGCAGTGGTTAAGAGTTTATTGCCAAACGAAGTGTACCGAGATTGCTCACCCATGAGAATGATGTGCATAATGTATTGCATCAAGATTTTTACTGGCTTGAAAACAACTTGATGCACCATATTTTGTAAAGTCTGATGCATGTGAAAATGTACAGAACGTAGATACAACGGTTATTTAATTTGATCAGATTAAGGATATTTTTGTTGTACTGGATTATAAATGAAATGAGACACGGTGTCAGGTTAGCTGCAAAATTTTGAAAATGTAGCAACTAAAGATTTTTATTTCAAAGGTGTCCAACGATATTTTAAAGCATGCGAAATTCGCAGTTCGCAAGAATCCATAAGAATTCCAATTGAAACAAATTTTGAAGACCATATAATACTTAATTTTTCAGACACAATATAATGGTTTCAAAGATTGAAATTTCAGATTAACGTTATAAATTTCATAATTAAATTCCTATAATATATAAACAAATCGTTATATTTTATTAACGAATTCCATACGACTATTTCAAAATTTGATTTTGACGTAAAACAAAATGTACAAGATGAAAACTCGAATTTTCTGCTTCATTAGAAAATTATTATTAAATTCAAACCATTTAAAAATCCAAATCAACATTTAAAACAAATTTAAATATTAATTTAAACGGTTAAAAATCTAGGCCGTTACAAAAACCCTTTTTATTTAAATAATAAATCTTTATAATTTATAAACGATTCCATCACTACAACAAAAACACCATATTATAACTTTAATTTTACAACAGTGGTAAATGCACCATTGTAATAAATGTTTTTTACAACTTTTTCCCAGAAAAGTTGTAATAAACTTATTTTTAACAACTGTGTTATTTTGACAGTTGTAATAAAAGCCTATCACAACTTTTATTTTTTGACTGTTGTAATATATGTCTATATTTTAATATAATTAACAACTAATAATTAATATTTAATACGTATGTATTGATTATTTATAAGTAATTACTATTAATAATCAATTAGGAAGTAATAATTAATAATCAATCCGTAATATTTAATACTTAGCAATTAAGAAGAATAATTAAAAAATATAGTTAATATTACATAATTATTATTATTTATTAATATCTGATAATTATTAGTGATAATAATTTCTAATAAAAATGAATACATTATAATATATACTCTCTATTAATACTTAAGAATCGTAATTAATCAAAACATTAAAACTTTTGAAGTGATATTTAGTGTTTAATAATTATTTTTAAATGATTAATATTTAAAACTAATAATTAATTAATAATCAATAACTAATAAAATATTTAATAATTTAGAATTAACAAGAGATATTAACAATTAAGAAGTAACATTTTGTATTTAATATTTCATAATTATAGTTAGCAATTGTGTGAGAACCCATATTTTATGACTCAAAAATAATATTGATTATAATTAAATATATATTTGGGGTGAATGAAAAAATGAATAAATAAATAGATCATTTGTGTGTATATGATGAATATATACAAATTTGTACATGGTTAAAATTTTTGACAAAATATACACGTCTGTTGCTTATTTTGTATAACATGGAAATAGATCTAAATGTTGTAAAATGGGTTAAGTGTTGTATGGAGCTAATAAAGAAAAACCCTAAGGGGCAAAGTTGGAATTAGCAAGATCACAGCCCTAATAACTTAACCTAGAAAACAATCGGTCGGCCCTCAATTAATTTCTATCGTTCATTACAAAACAAAAAAAATGGCTGAAGCCCTAGCCGATAAAAATTAGGGGGAAATCGATAAATCCACCGTCTCGCATCAAATAGAACCGATTTGTGAGAGAGATGGATTCTAGAGGGAAGCAGCGGTAGGTCTAGGGAGATCGAAGCCTAAATCGAGGAACCACAGAGAGAAATCGAAGTCTGGAAGCACGAAACCAAATCGAATGTGAGTGTATTTCACTTTTCAAATAGAAATTGAAGTCTGTAAGCTGAGTTCAAGAATTATTTATATATTTTTATATGTACAGTCTTCTTGCTATTAAAGTCTGAACTGAATGAGTTTTGGGAAAAGATAAAAATAATTATCTTTTTGTTATATAAGCAGTTAAACTGTCTGCTTGCTTATATGTAAATATGGTTTCTGAACTTTCTAGCTGAATCGATTTTAAGGGTTATATTAGGAACCTGTATGAAATTGTAAGGTTATATTAGGAACCTGAATCGTTTTCATCTTTTAATCAATTTGATGTCTAGTTACTGCTGCCGAAATTTAACTCTTTTTTCTTTGTTATGCAAATATATAGCCTGGTTGCTAAGATTGGCATCGCCGTTGATCTGAAATTGAGTATAGTTTGTCGCTCGTGGATCTGATGTCGTCATTCCAGTTTTATTCGTCGTAATTTGTATGCAGATCAACTAGAAGACGATGGTGAGTACGAAGACGGCGAATGTGAATATGCGGTTGTATTTAAGGAAGAGGAGGTAAGGACTTTATTTTATTAGATGATAAAAAAACTTCATTTTCTTTATTCGATAGTTGAATGACATTATGTTGTTTCTACTTTAATACTTTAATATACAGAGTGTAACTGTTGTTAGGAAGATTCCCTGTATATGCTAATATATAGGTTGTATTCCCTCCACATTTTTTTCTTTTTTTTCCTGGATAAATTTGAGAAGCCTACATGTTGAATAGTCTATGTTGGAATGGTAATTTCGTTTCCAGTACAGTAACATGGAAAGAGGCATTCCAAAATTCAGTTCGGTATATGCTACTTTTACTTTTGAAATCGTTTCTCTTTTGATTTTCCGATGTGCAATCCATGCGTATTTATACGAATTTGACTTTTCTACACAAAAAGCAAATGGTTAGATAAACGGAAGAACGAGTTTAGTTATTTTAATCTTGTTAAGCTGTGTAGACATTATTTTGCATTGTTTTATCTTCAGAGATGAAGAATTCAAGGATGAGAGTGGAAGCAGCCGTCATGGAAGCTATATGGCGTTCAAGCCTAACATTGATGAACTGGAGATGTTATTAGAGGCTTATTTTGTTCAGATAGTATGTAATAATGCACGAAATGTTGTCTAAAACTTATTGTTTGTAATACTGAATATTTGAGTATTTTAATAAATTAGTTTGCAAATAACTATAATATCCGATTTGCTTATGGAGTATTGCTAAATTTAGTGTATTGTTCTTTTCAATTGCAAATGATTTTTTTTTAAAACCCAAATGTCAATCACAACAGTGAATAACAGTTGTAGTAGATATTATGACAACGGTGCATAATTGTTACAATGAAGTTTATTACAACGATGGAAAAAAGTTGTAAAATATACATATTACAACAGTGTTGCAACGGCGCAAAAACGTTGTTAAAGGTATTAGTCTATTACGACTTCTAAATACACGACGGTTAGCCCACCGTTGTAAAATGTATATTACAACGGTGTTCCACCGTTGTAATAGGGTCATTTTGTTGTAGTGCATAACAGTTTTCTGAAATTTTGATTTGGACATAATTCAAAATCTATAAGACGAAATCTCTATTTTTCACTTCCATTAGAAAAATAAGCTTAGTAGATTTGAACGTTTCTTATTTCAACAAAATCTGACATATATCGGATCCTATATACTCAATTGAAGTTCAAAACCTAAAATTACGAACTACTGCGATGTTACGAGCTCTTTTTTAATTATATTATAAATTATACGTTCAATCGTATTTAAATAATAAACTCGTTATTATAATTTGAATCTAAATTCAGTTAAATATCTTATATTATCCAATTTGCACAACATTGCAAATTCAACTAATTCCGACTATTTCGGAATCGAATTTTATTATCCCCTTATTTAAAATAACTAAAAATTCAAAATAATTTAATTCAAGTGAGTTAAATTACCAAATCAATATTCAAATAATTAAATAAATTAATTATTCAACTGTTAAAAAATACGGGACATTACACAAAGTGGGTTTCCAACTTACTTAGAATTTCCCAAGTATTCCCACAAAGTCATTTCTCATAAATATATATATATATATATATATATACAATATATATATATATATATATATATCTAATCCATTTTCCTTTTTCTCTTTCCCCAATTTATAAGTTTCTACTACCAAACCCACCAATCCGAAATATGAAAATATGGGATCCATTTATTTTCATTGCAAAACACATTGTACACTTTTCATCCAAACCATCAAAGGGTCTCTTATTCTCAAATTTCCATAACCATTTCTTTACTGTACATAACTAATATCCCAACTCATTTCATATGCTGCTCTTCCTATAAAGTGGGTTTCTTTATTGATCTAGGTGTATATATAATATATTTATACTTTAAAAATACAAATATGCTCACTCACTATCTATACTTAGGAATCCTAAATCTGAGCTCTGATATTAGATGTAACAACCCGAATTTTGACATATCCATTTTTTTTTCCAAAAATCCAAATCTATCAAAGCTCGAGTTGGTTTGTCTGGTATCCTGCAGAAAAGACAGAGATAATAAACATATCAGAGCTCGATACAACATCTCACATCGGAATGGATAAAGTATAATAATCAAATATAGCCTTACCGAAATAATAACAATGTCTAAGAAGTGTCCAAAGGCTACCAAATCCCTGCTATTAACCTAACCTGCGAGTATGCTATGAAGAGGGTGTCAAAACACAAAGTTCTGGTGGATGGACAAATTGTACATTCTGAAATAACCCTACATATATCGTTCAGTTACATTTTCTTAATTATAATGTTATATGGTTAATAACACTTAAGGCTCCGCAGTCAAATCATACACATCTACTCCCCAGTAGATTAACCTAATATAGTATATATATAGCTATAGCCAACATCTCAAGGTACTCCCCATAGAACCTCCTCGTATGGTCTCCACCGTAACGACAAGGAAGCCTATACAACCTCCATCCTACACCAAACTGCATACGAAAATCTATATTGTTACATTATATAACTGGACAGAACTACCATCACTATGCCATGTAAGCATACGGATCGTCGTATCTGAACTCCTCGATCGAATCACGTCTCAACACAGAGTCATGCCCTAATGTCTACAATATACCACCCAGTGTGTGTATCTAGACTTCACACAAACGTATAACCTACCATAGCCCGAATCTCGCAATAGGGCTGCATCCAATGCACGAAACTCGGTTGGAAGCTTTCAATATTTGTAAAAGACAGCTTCATTAGGCCTACAATACATATATTTACATATGGTATGTCTTTTCATGGTGGCTATGGCCCTACCTTGGACCCTCTCTCGACTAATGAAAGACTTCGTCAAAAGCTAAGTGCGTGCCCTTATCAATCAATCTAACATCCAATTTGGCATGCTCCGCAACTAACGTCCTGATAGTGAAAGATTGTAGGTCTATAGGTCTAGCTCTAGTCTCTCCACATCCCACTGATTGCCGATGATAGGAATCCGACGATTACTATCCTTAATTTAGTCCTGACCAACCTCTCCCACTGGCGAGGAAAACCGCCAAATCATCCAACGCCATCTGCCACATCCTTCTGATAGCCACACCATAGTTGCGGTCAAGGTATACTCACCAGATGGTATCGTACAGACCAAACCTCTATGTGTGCGACCTGCAGCCTACCACAAAGGACCATCACAGAGTACCCTACCACGTCCCGTAGAAGCCACGTGCTTCCCTCCAATCCCATAGAATAATGAGTTGGACATGCTCCTCTCGTGTCTCCAGACACTGCGATGATCTACCCCGTTGGGTTCTTCACCTTCATATCTACGGAGTGGTCCAAGTGCATCACGCTATTGTGTTTTTAGATCATGTGTCTAATATTTTAATCAATCGCTTGCTTTACCTTTATCACATTGTTAATTAATTTAATTACCCACATATTCACATTTTATTCAAGTTAGTTGGTTTATTAGCTCACAATTGGGTGCTTATTTTCTTTATTCAATCTTACGTCGCCGGAGCGAACTTCCACTTATTATTTATTTCAATTATTAGACTTAATACTTTCAATTATAAGTTTACTAATAATAAGCCTATTTTATTGTTTCTTATTTCATCATCGCCTTATCTTACACTGTTATCACAATTATTTGATAGTTTTACAGTTAAGTACAATTGATTGACAATTTTACAGTTAAGTTTAATTAATTTATAGGTAAGTACAATTAATAAACAGTTTTATAGTAATATATAGTTAATTTACAGTTTTTCAGTTACAAATCGTTAATTTATAGTTTTATTTACTGTAAATTTACATTTCTTTAACATGTATTAAATATTTATAGTTCTATAAGTTTTTGGTCTGAAAGTAATTTTGAATTCATTTAGTTTATGTAAAAATAGTAAGAAAAAAGTGAGACCCCTCAACGACACACACAAACTGATATATATATATGTATATGTGTTTATGTATGTGTGTGTGTATATATATAGAGAGAGAGAGGTTAGAACAATTTATTCTGTGTTTATAGCTTGTTGTTGATTCATGTTTAGCTTGTTGTATCGGACTACCTCTCTTGAAGCCTGTGCAATTATAGCGTTTAGTGGTTATGTAGCGGTAAAGGTGTAAAAAGTTGTAGCAGGGATAAAGCGGGAAAATAGCGGGATATAGCGGAGGTGTCAAAATGTTAATTAGTTGTATAACTATATAATTAACATTAACTAGTTATCATTCTCGCATCATTTATGTAGACCAAACGAATATTAATTAATATTATATAACAAAATCAAAGAATATCATGGGTATGCACACTAGATTTATGGATTACTACATATTTCTATCTTATATAAGGCACCTATGACTTAAAATTAGCTCTTTATATTTAGCTTTTTGATTTATTTTAAAAGAGAACTGGTCAAATCATCCTCATTATATAAATATTGCTAAAGCGAGTTCTAAATAGCGTTATTTAACGGGTGCAACGGAAAATAGCATGGCTGAAAGCGGAACTACTATTCGTCAGCACGCAAAATTGAAATAGCGTAGTAGCTGGATCGCGCTACAGGCTATAGCGGGCATTTTGGGGGGCTTTAGCGAGGCTTTAATTACATAGATTGAAGCTATTATCTATGTTGTGTAGTCGTGTATTCATATTATATGTATATTTATCCCTTTGTGGCATTTAGGTAAGTAAATGGTTCGTATGAAACCATTTGAGTATGCAGAACATGTAAATGTTGTTTTCTGTTACGATATCTATATATATTCGGCTCTGCGGTCTGCTATCTATGATGTGTTGTAATTTGTTCTAAATACGATCTTTAGCCATTGTAGTTTTATATTAGATGTATTGAGTACATCAATCCACTTGAGGTAAGCAAGAAAAATTTATACATTCAGTCGGTGTATTCTATACTCCTCTAATACAAAATTACAAATGTCGCCACCAACCAGCCATATTCTCCACTCTAATAGGCAGTATTACTCAGTAATTTTCTGTAACATCCCAAAATTTAAATGACATTAAAGAGGATAAATTAAATAATAATTAATTTAATATTCAGAATTAGGGGAAACGGACTGCACTATTGCGTTCGTCTCGAAATTCTGGTCAAGATAGACATTTGGTTTGCGTAAAACGGACACTACATGAAGAAGTTATGACGGTTTTATGTTTGTATTCGCGCAGAAAGACTATATATATACGCATGAGTCAGAGATGGTCTGAATTTTATCCAGAACAGTTCGAATTTGAAAAAATCGTCAAGGTGGCAAAAATCCCGCTTTAGAGGGTCGACCCCCTTAGAGGGGTGTCGACACCGGGGTCGACACCCCTAGGGCTGACGTGGCACTCGATTTCAGGGGGTCTGGCAGCTATATATACGTGTGCTATTCTCCTATTTTCTTCTTTGGAAATCAAGGAGGCCATATGTTGCCGGGATATGAACTGAGACAGAAGTTACTTCTGAAGTATGGCTCAAGTTCTTGTCTCTACTATTGCTTGACTCTTTTAATTGGGGAATTATGTTTTTCATATTCTTATATACTTTGATGATGCATGACAGAAGTTATTTTATTGTAATGTTTTTTGTGACTTGTGGTATTATGGACCACGACATTATGATCTATGTTTGAAATAAAAATTTAAAATTTCCGCTGCTATCTTATTTATATCTATCTTGTAATTATTCTGTGTCTGTTTACCTATAACGCTTCACGAAATTTAATGCATTCCCTTAGTGAGTTACATTAACGGACATGGGGTGTTACACTTGGTATCAGAGCTGAAGGTTACCAGATTAGATGAAATTTTTTGAAATTTTAATTTTCAAAAAGGTTTTAAAAGATAGTACTTTCAAAAAGAAAAGTCTGTTTTGAAAATATTCCCTAAGAAGCCATATGTAATATCCTTCGGTCCTTTATCTAAATTTCTTCCTTTTTCCTTTTTCATCATGTCTAGGGAACAAAACATTCCTAATATCCCAGAGGGCATCGCAATACCCGGATGGTTCCGTTGGTATTTGGAGGCCACGACGCCTGCCCAAGGCCAAAGAGGCGTTCCTCCCCCAGTTGCACCAGTCATTCCTCCTCCTTCTCCTCTAAGAGAATATAACTTCACCAAGATCTGCAAGGACTTCCGTGCTATGGGAGGGAAGCCATTCCATGGGAACGAGACATTCGTAGAAGCTCGGTATTGTCTTAAGGAGACCGAGGACTTATTCATAATCTTTGAAGTAGAGGATAGAAGGAAGGTTCAGTTAGCTGCTTAGCTACTGAAGGACGAAGCCTCATTTTGGTGGGAAGCCACTCAAGCTGGACGTCTGGTGGAAACTTGGGAAGCTTTTAGATAGAGGTTTGAAATGAATTTTCTTTACCAAGCTGAGAGAAGCATACAGATGGAGAGGTTCTTAACACTCAAACAAGGAAAATTAACGGTAAAGGAGTGTGTGAGCAGGTTCAACCAGCTAGCAAGGTTCGGATTAGAGTTGGTGGATACACCGCACAAAAGGGCTTTGCGATTTGCTAAGGGGCTGAATAAGCCTCTGCATGGGTTAGCCATGTCCCATATTCCAATGGGGGCCACTTTTGAAAAGCTTGTTGTTATGGCCCTAATGCATGAGGAGGACAAGGGAGAAAAGAGGGAAGCAAAGGCTGAGGGGACATCGCAGAATAAGAAGGTGTGGCTTACGAAGGGGCAGCAACAATAGAAGAAAGGAGGGAAGGATGACAAAGGCAAGGATAAGAGAAAATGTCACAATTGTGGAAAGGAGGATCACTTGATCAAATACTGTAAGAGAAGGAAGAGCAATTGCTTCAATTGCGGAGAGGTCGACCATTTCTCTAAAGAGTGCCCAAAGAAACAGGGATCGCATGGACAAGGTCAAAGAGCAGGAACTTCTGGAGGGCAGGTGCATGCTCTCGTGATCAGTGCTCCTGAAAGAGGTAGAAAAATTTCTGTAGAAAGTTTAGTTTCTCTTTGAAACCATCAGTTAGAACACTTTTTAATTCTAGCGCTTCACACTCGTTTATATCTAGTTTTATGGTTGAATCTCTGCACTTAATTACTAGTATGGTAGTAGATCCCGTAGTTGTTTCAAACCCCAATTGGTGGTTCGGCTCATTTATCGATGATTTGTCGGGGTTTGAAGATATCTGTGTTAGGTGTCGAGTTTGAGTGCAATGCGTATGTGCTCGAGTTAATAGGCTATGGGTTGATTCTAGGAATGGATTGGCTTACCAAGTATGGGGCCATTCTGGATTGTGAGAGGAGGGCTGTTAGACTCCTGACTTGTCATGGGAAGACCCTCGATGTTTCCTGTGACCCCCAAGGGTCTGTTATGCTTAGTTTTCTAGAGTCTCTAGAGGCATCCATAAATGACTTCCGATCTGTTCCAGTGGTTCGAGATTATTCTGATGTTTTTGATGAGGTACGGGGTTTACCTCCAAGGCGTGAGATTGACTTCCGCATATATCTGGTAGACAATGCAAAGCCAATTGCATTACCAGTGCGTCACATGGCTCCAAGGGAAAGTAAGGAGCTGAGTAAGCAAGTAGGGGAGCTACTTGAGAAAGGGTTTATCAGACGAAGCATATATGAATGGGGTGCTTCAGTAGTATTCGCAACTAAGGCGGATGGTTCGCTTCGTTTGTGTTTTGACTATAAAGAGTTGAATAAGCTCACCAAGAAGACTAGGCACCCTCTTCTGAGGATTGATAATTTATTTGATCAGCTTGTTGGTGCCTCGGCATATTCTCAGTTGGACTTGGCTACGGGGTTCCATCAGTTGAGGGTGTCCGAGGACAACATAGATAAGACTTCTTTCTGAACTCTGGATGGTTTCTTTGAATGGCTAGTTATGCCTTTTGGGCTGACAAATGCACCCACGTATGTTGTCGATCTGATGAGTAGGGTGTTTTGGGAGTTCCTAAACAAATTTGTCGTAGTCTTTGTTGATGATATTTTGATCTTCTCCAAGAGTGAAGAAGAGCATGCCCAACATTTGGGAGAAGTTTTGAAAACCCTTCGTAACCATCAGCTAATGGCAAAATTCTCCAAATGCCATTTTTGAAAAAAGGAGGTGAGATTCTTAGGGCATGTAGTTTCCAAAGAAGGGATAGCTGTAGATCCCACGAAGGTGGTTGCAGTGCAAGATTGGCAGATTCCTAAAAATGTAACCGAGGTGAGAAGCTTTCTTGGGTTGGCAGGTTACTATAGGAAGTTCATTAAGGACTTCGCGAAGATATCAGCCCCTCTCACCAGGCTGACAAAGAAGAATTTGGCATTTTCGTGGGATATAGACTGTGATGTTGCTTTCCAACGACAGAAGAGGGCTCTGACAACAACCCCAGTCTTGACCTTGCCTGATGGAAGTAAAGTGTTTACTATTTACACTGATGCGTGCGGTACAGGGCTTAGTGTGGTTCTGATACAAGAAGGGAAAGTAATATGTTATGGGGGTAGACAGTTGAGAGTTCATGAGAAGAACTACCCCACCCACGATCTAGAGCTAGCTGCCATAGTGTTCGCGTTAAAGACGTGGCGTCATTATTTACTTGGGGAAAGGTTCGAGTTATACACCGAACATAAATCTCTCAAGTATCTATTCTCACAGAAGGATCTCAACTTAAGGCAACAACGGTGAATGGAGTTCTTAGCTTCTTATGATTTTGAAATCTCTTATACCCCTGACAAGGGTAATGTGGTAGCAGACGCACTAAGTATGCAGAGGATGGCCCTGAGTCATCTGTTTGTGGAAAGAAAGAACTTGGAGTTCATATCAGCTTTTGATTTTAGACCCTCCATCGAGATTTTGCCTGATTTGTTTGCATCCTTGGAGATACGACCGACCCTTATGGACCAGATAGGACCTTCACAACAAGGTGACCCACAGATTCTAGACATTATGGATAAGCTCAGAAGAATGGAGACTTCTAGTCACCTCAGTAGATATGTCATAGATGAAAAGGGGTGGTCGCGACGAGATAGAAGGCTTTGTGTTCCTCAAACTGGGAGCTTGATAAAGGCAGTCCTAGAAGAAGCCCACCATTCTAAGATGATTATTCATCTAGGTGTGACAAGATGTATAGAGACATGAAGAGGGTTTCTTTTGGGTTGGGATTAAGAAAGATGTAGCCGAATTTGTTTCCCAATGTTTAGTTTGCTAACAAGTCAAAGATGAGCAAAAGAAGCCTGGTGGATTACTTCATCCGTTGGAGGTTCCGCAGTGGATATGGGAGAGCGTCTCTATGTATTTCATAGATGGTTTGCCTAGGTCAAAGAAAGGCAATACCAGTATCTGGGTTGTGGTGGATAGACTCATTAATAGCGCTCACTTTATTCCAGTTAAGAGTAAGAGGACGTCATCATGGTTGGCAACAATTTATTTTCATGAGATAGTTCATCTTCATATAGTACCTTCCAGCATCGTGAGCGATCATGACCCCACCTTTACCAACGAATTTTGGAGGAGATTACAAGAATCATTAGGTACACAGTTGTATTTGAGCACCGCTTATCATCCTCAGACCGATAGACAGACGGAGAGGGTGAATAGGATTCTTGAGGATCTTTTGAGGCTGTGTATCCTAGACTACGGAGGGACTTGGGAAAAGCATCTTTCTTTAGTAGAGTTTGCTTATAATAACAGTTATCTAGATAGCATCGGCATGGCACCCTTCGAAGCATTGTATGGACGACCCTATAGATCACCAACTTGTTGGTGGGAATCTACAGAAAGATTTTTACTTGTTCCAGATATGGTTAGAGAAACGTACGAAAAGATTAACCTTATTCGATAGCGGATGAAGACATCTCAAGATAGGCAAAAGTCCTATGCAGACAAGAGAAGAACTGACATCAAATTCGAAGTGGGAGACTTAGTTTTTATCAAAGTATCACCACTAAGGAATGTGGTTTGCTTCGGATCAGTAGGGAAGTTGGCACCTAGTTTTATGAGACCATTTTCCATAACCGAGAAAATTGGCCAAATGACCTATAGAGTGAAACTCCCAAAAAATCTATCTAATGTCCATGACGTTTTTCACGTCTCTCATCTGCGGAAGTGCCTGCATGACACTACAAAAGTTGTTGAACTGAGTATGCTGGAAAAAGTAGAAGTGGAGCAGGAGGCGACAGTCAGACGAGTCCCTACCCAAATTCTGGAATTAGAAGTTAAAAAGCTGCACAATAAGGAGATCAAGTTGTTAAAGGTTCAATGGGGAGATAGCACAGAGGATGCGACTTGGGAGACTGAAGACAAGATTCGAGCTTCGTACCCTTTTCTTTTCGAGGGTATGTTCTTAACTCCTTTTTCAAACTTTTATCAGTGCTTATTCTGTCAATAGAGTATATCTTATCCATAGTATTTTTTGGCCTTTAGACAGGAATCCTATGGATGTAAACATGTGTTTAAAACATGTTATGTTTGATGGATGCAAGTGGATGCAACTGTTTGCTAGTGGTTGCCTATGGACGCATATACACACACATTAGGCACTAAGATCAGCTCAATCATTTTCATACTGCATATGGATGTATGTGCATTTTCTTTTCTTTTATGGATGAAAATGGATGTATTAGCATATGGATGTTGCATTTGGACGAATGAATTTGCACACATATAGAAATTACATGCTGTAATAAGATAATTTGCATACATATTGGATTCATGGCACTAACATACATTGCATTAAGGAGGTCAACTGAATCAGTAAACCGCTTGATCTTCGCATTAGTGTTGGGACTATACACAACCTTTGCATATATTCATATAAACATTAGAAATCGTTAAGGATAATGGATGTCAGTGATTGCTGGATGAGTAGATGGATGACGTATGGTAAGATATGCATTCTTCTCAACATAGAGATTTCGGGGACGAAATCCTTTAAGTGGGGGAGAACGTAACACCCCAAAATTTAACGACATTAAAGAGGGTAAATTAAATAATAATTAATTTAATATTCAGAATTAGAGGAAACGGACTGCACCTTGCGTTCGTCTCGAAATTTTGGTCAAGGTAGACATTTCGTTTGTGTAAAACAGACGCCGTATGAAGAAGTTATGACGGTTTTAACTTTGTATACGCGCAAAAAGATTATATATATATATGCATGAGTCAGAGATGAGTCTGAATTTTATCCATAACAGTTCAAATTTGAAAAATTCGTCAAGACGGCAAAAATCCCGCTCTAGGGGGTCGACCCCCTAGAGGGGTGTCGACACCGGGGTCGACCCCCTTTAAGGGGTGTCGAGCTATGGGTCAACCCACCCACCCACAGGGGTGTCGACAACCCTAGGGATGACGTGGCACTCAGTTTCAGGGGGTCTGGCAGCTATATATATGTGTCCTATTCTCCTATTTTCTTAATTGGAAATCATGAAGTCCATAAGCTGCCGAGATACGAACCGAGACAGAACTGTTTACTACAACAACATACTTTGCAAATCAAATTCAGAAATTCAAGATCCATTCTTTCTCAATTCTCTAAACCTAACGCTGTGAGTTTCTAGTTGCTTTTAGGTTTAGATAAATAAAAGTAAATTGTGAAAGACTGTGAATTTGATATGTTGTAAAGTATGACTATGTGCTATTGTTAAATCCTATACTATGTCATGATAGATTTATTTCCCTAGATCTAATACAATTGTGGTTATTCTATTATGTTGCCTATGTGGATCTTGACTTGTAACTATATTGTGGTGAATGTACATCTATTAAATTGAACAGTTGTAACATTGGCTAGATTTAATTCTTTATGTAAATCCCCTTTCACCTGTCATATTGTGATCAATCTAGATATGTTGTAAACTTGACATGTGAAGCTATCTTTAGATCTAAACATGTTTCTATGTCACCCTAATTATGCTAGATCTAAATAGTTAGACACCTAAATGGTTGATTTAGATCTCATTATGCTTGCTTTGATATCGTAGTTGCTACAAGTTCATCAGTTTTATGTCCACCTTGTTATGATGTTGATTACATGTCCATTCACCTTGTTATCATGCTAGTTTATGTTTATGCCAAGATATATTTAAACTATCACCTTTGTCATATTCCCTTTTCATTATTATGGGTAGGCTACTTTATAGCCTAGATGCCGCCAAAATACGTGCAAATACGTTAGTTAGGAAACGGGGAAAAAGGATTTATAGTTGACATAATTTATGTAACAATTATATGAATTGGACATATAATTCAATTGGGAAAACATATAAATAATCACCTAAAATGACATAGATAGATTTAGATAAAAATGGAATGTTTAGTAATTACTAATAGAAATTGTAATTGTACTTATGACACAAGGTTAGGTTGCATTAGTGGTGGAAGTCTGCCCGGGCCCGACCGGCATATCCAGCAGCCACTAATGTTGAACCTAATGTGGGAGGTCTAAGTACGTAAATACGAATCAGGCAATGATATGAGGTTATGCCCAACTGTGGAATAAGTCTGCCCGAACCCGACCAGCATATCCAGCATCCACATGTTGTAGGCCTAATGTGGGAGGTTTATCCCATTATAGACCATAAATGGACATGGTAAAGAATTGGTCTACTTATCCTAATTTAATCCATAAGGGTTGTATGATTATGAACTTAAGCTAGGGTTAAGTAAAATTGGATGTGTAGTGGGTGGGTTAAGTAAACTAGAGGGGGTAGGCAATATTTACATATAGGCCCACGAACTTAACCCAATAAGGCTATGTAATTAAAGACACCTAGTGGTATACATAACCGGTGGAAAAATATAATAAAGTTATGTAATTAAAGACACCCTTTAGGGTAAGCATAACTGACATAGGGCTATGTAATTAAAGACACCTAAGGGTATACATAGTCAGTGAAAAATCTAGTGGGGATACAAGACAAAGGGGAGAGCTTGTATCATATTGTGTAGGACCTATTTTAGTCAGTAACCCGGAGTAGGTATCAAATAAAGAACTCCGTACTAGGCGGAGAAGGGGCACGCTTACTGATTGATTATAAGAGATCATAACGAGATAGACAGTGTGGGCTGCGCAAACCGACCGGGCCATGTGCGTGCATGAGCCGGGCAGAGGGGGATAAGACGACCGTGGCACCAGTAGATATGGTTGTGCACACCTTAAGGGTTGCCACTTTAGGAAGTGATACCTCCTGTTGTGGGGCTAGCACAGGATATCTACGGAGTAGGGAGCCGATCAATTAGGGTAGTGGTTAGGGTACATTCGAACGTATGCCCTAATTCTACCAACTTATAGTGGAAGGGATCTTTTCATTTTAGTTATACTAGTAATAGTGCAGAGTAATTATTTGAGAAATGTATACACCTTACCCTGTCTACCTTGTCACACCTGCCATTTATGTAGTGATCCCTCTCTTGTCCATTTTATATGCTTTCATGTTACTTTTATTTATTTACAGGCTAAAAGTAACTAGACTCGCCAGACTTTATGTCTGACCCTTTTGTTTCTCCTTCTTTCTTCCGTTCCCCCTCCCCCCCAGGTTCTCAGGGAGGAATCACTCAAGCTTAGTCGGGACTCAGATATCATCTTGCTAGGAGCTACTTCTGAAGTATGGCTCAAGTTCTTGTCTCTACTATGGCTTGACTCTTTTAATTAGGGAATTATGTTTTTCATATTCTTATGTACTCTGATGATGCAAGACAGAAATTATTTTATTGTAATGGTTTTTGTGACTTATGGTATTATGGACCACGACATTATGATCTATGCTTGAAATAAAAATTTAAAATTTCCGCTGCTATCTTATTTGTACCTATCTTGTAATTCTTCTGTGTCTGTTTACCTATAATGCTTTACGTAACTTAAGGCGTTCCCTTAGTGAGTGACATTAACGGACGTGGGGTGTCACACTTTCTTTATTAGGGTGGTCTCAAAGTGGGGCGTCATAGGAAACAAATTAGAGGGTGCTGCAAAAAATGGAGGAATATGGAAAATAGACCAAAAAGGAAGAAGTGACCGAAGAGGAAAGTCAATTTTGGATAGAAAAAGAGAAAAGAAGATACGATTTGAAGTAGCACACTCCAAGTTTTCGATCAATGACTTTTGGTATATAATATATTTGCAAAATTGCAAATGACTCTTGGTACAAATGAAACTGTACGAAATTGTTCAAAAATCTCAACGCTTGGAAGTTTTTCGATCAATGAGACTCTGGAAAAAATAATAATAATGAAGATCAACAAAGAGAAATGTATTCAAAAAAAAATATAACTTAAATTAAGAAAACGAACCAAAAGTAATTTTTTTACAAATATTCGAATTTGGCTAGGAAAACTTAATGTTTCTGTCCATGGCAATTTTCTAGATAATTTATACATATAACTTGTCAAGGTCCTCGGTAGAAAGAAAAGTTTATGAAGAAAAAACTGAAACCAAAATTTACAAGTTTTTCTTAAAAAAGAACTATATAGGTCGACCACCCCCAAAGGGAGGTTGATCATGCGGGTTGAGCGCCCTTGGAGGCGAGCCGGTCGCCCCAAGGGGTAAAATGCCCAAGAAGGCCTATACCTAGATAGTTTCTTGATCAGGTACGTAATTAAAAGCTGAGCCGTACAGATTTGACATTAATGGTTAGATTTGGTCTGTGACAGTATAATTCCATATTAGATCTGGTTGATCCAACGGCTCTAGATCCCCTAGTAAACCTATAAATAGAGCATGGCCTGACCCTCTTTTTCCAAACATTATTCTTCCTCTACGTCTAGGTTTCCCTCTCAATTTTAATGGTTGAGATGAAATTAAATATTTTCTTTGAGCAAGAATAAAAAACTAAAATATTAGGAGATCTAGAGAAATGGATTTAGAAAGGCTGCAGGACATCAACATAGGACCTCAAGTGAGTAGAAGAAACTATTTTTAGAATCAGGAAAATTAAAAATATAGGTTTAAAAATAGTTTTAAGTTTATATGTTTTCGGTAATTTATAGTTAAGTACAGTTTATAGTTTTACAATTTGGTACAATCTTACGGTTTAGTACAAGTAATTGAAAGTTTTATGGTTTAGTACAATTATTTGATAATTTTACAGTTAAGTACAATTGATTGACAATTTTACAGTTAATTTTAATTAATTGACAATTTATAGTTTAGTACAATTAATAAACAGTTTTATAGTAAAATACAGTTAATTTACAGTTTTTCAGCTACAAACCTTTAGTTTATAGTTTTATTTACTATAAATTTACATTTCTTTTACAAGTATTAAATAGATATAGTTCTATAAGTTTTAGGTCTGAAAGTAATTTTGAATTCATTTAGCTTATGTAAAAATAGTAAGAAAAAAGTGAGACCCCCTCAATCACACACACACACACACACACGTATATATACATATAGAGAGAGAGAGAGAGAGGTTAGAACAATTTATTTTTTGTTTATAGCTTGTTGTTGATTCATATTTAGCTGGTCGCATCGGACTACCTCTCTTGAAGCCTTTGCAGTTAAAGCGCTTAGCGGTTCTGTAGCGGTAAAGGTGTAAAAAGTTGTAGCAGGGATAAAGCGGGAAAATAGTGGGCTATAGCAGAGGTGTCAAAATGTTAATTAGATGTATAACTATATAATTAAAATTAACTAGTTATCATTCTCGCATCATTTGTGTAGACCTAACGAATAATAATTAATATTATATAACAAAATCAAAGAATATCATGGTTATGCACGCTAGATTTAAGGATTACTACATATTTCTATCTATATAAGGCAGTTATGACTTAAAATTAGCTCTTTATATTTAACTTTTTGATTTATTTTAAAAGAGAACTGGTCAAATCATCCTCGGTATATTAATATTGCTAAAGCGGGTGCTAAATACCGTTGATTTAACGGGTGCAACGGAAAATAGCATGGCTGAAAGCAGAACTACTATTCGTCAGCATGCTAAATTGAAATAGCGTAGCGGCTGGAGAGCGCTACGGGCTATAGCGGGGATTTTGCGGAGCTTTAGCGAGGCTTTAACTACATAGCTTGTAGCTATTATCTACGTTGTGTAGTCGTGTATTCATATTATATGTATATTTATCCCTTTGGGGAATTTAGGTAAGTAAATGGTTCGTATGAAACCATTTGAGTATGCAACACATGTTTATGTTGTTTTCTGTTACGAAATCTATATATATTCAGTTCTGCGGCTGCTATCTATGATGTGTTGTAATTTGTTCTAAATACGATCGTTAGCCATTGTAGTTTTATATTAGATGTATTGAGTACATCAATCCACTTAAGGTAAGCAAGAAAAATTAATACATTCAGTCGGTGTATTCTATACTCGTCTAATACAAAATTACAAATGTCGCTACTAGCCAGCCATATTCTTTGCTCTAGTAGGAAGTATTACTTAGTAATTTTCTTTATTTGGGTGGTCTCGGGTGGGGCGTCATAGGAAACAAATTAGAGGATGCTGCAAAAAAGGGAGGAATATGGAAAAGTGACCAAAAAGGAAGAAGTGACCAAAGAGGAAAGTCAATTTTGGATAGAAAAAGAGAAAAGAAGATACGATTTGACGCAGCACACTCCAAATTATCGATTAATGACTTTTGGTATATAATATATTTGCATAGCCAACTTCAAACAGTAAGAGATATGCATGGAATCAGTAACAGTTTTTCAGTTTTGCATAGCCAACTTCAAATAGTCATATCTCACTCAATTTTGATCGGAATTTGACGATCTACCCATCAAATCGACCGCGAGAACGAGAACTACAATCTGAAAAAGGTTTTGAGTAACCTGTGGATGCAATTTTAAGATAACCGTCGACAGTTTTGGTTTCCTTCTCTCTTTATTCACCAAAACTTCATTTGATCATTACTTGATCAATTCTTGATGGAAGTACATGAAACCAACGACATTCCAAAGAAAATGAAGAGAAGTACAGTATTGAATCTACTTGTAGATGAGAATCAAAAGTTTCTACTTATTTGGTACCCATTTCTTTGCTGATTTACATTGTATATTACTATTTCTTCCTCTTGATGTCTTTTCACCAATCGTCATTACTCTTCTTCAATTGCCCTTCAGAATTTGAATTCTTAACACCCATGTACACCAATTCGGAATTTGAATTTCCAACAACCACCTTTTCATAGTTTAAATTTTCAATAGCCACCATTTCGGAATTTGAATCACCAACAGCCACTTTACCCAACTTTTCAACTTTTGAATTTTTCAAAGTGAATATTAGGCACACATCCCTATTTTCAAACTTAATTAGGCTTGCATCCCTTATGTTTTTAAAATGCAAACCCGTTCCCTATTTTTCCAACTTCTGTGTTTTTCGTTTTTTTGCCAAAAAACGCGTTGGTCAGTAAAAAAAATTATTCTAAAATCTGCAAATATTCTGAGAAGTTTACGGAAATTTAAAAAAAAAAAGTTGCATAACAATAGTGGCATACATGTATGCAACTTTTGCATAAGCTGTTTTCATTGAAAATCTAGACAAAAACTTGCATGGATGTGTGCAACTATTTGAAGTACTTGCACATGCGTATGCAAGTATTTCATGAGAAAAACTTAATTGAAATTACGCCCGTAGATTGCTGCATACATCGTGCTACTTTTCAAAAGTTATTGCATACTTGAATGCAAATAAATTTGAACTGATTTGCACGGCTATCAATTATTGCACACTTGTATGCAATAATTATGTAATACTTGCACGTATGTATGAAAGAAAACCAACACAGATGCATCACTGAAATACTTGCACGGATGTATGCAAAAAAAAATCCAAATATGTTCATACTATTATGCATTTTACTGCAGTTTTGTTGTTTTTTTGGCTCTTAACGTGTTTTTCGTTGGTTTTTTGATCTAATTTTTTTACATTTACGTGTTTTATTTAAATAAGAATTTACGTGTTTTTTTTATAATTTTTTTACGGAATTTTCGAAAAATAGGGATGTAATTTATAATAAGTTTTGGACCAGACCTAAGCCTAATTTTGAAACATAATAGGGACATGTGCCAAAAGGACCCTTTTTCAAAAGCCATATAACACATCTTTTCCTGCAAAAGAACATAACTTTTCAAAGAATCAAGTGATTTTTCAAAATAACTAATTGTAATTTGAAATAATAACATCATGACGATTCTGTGATATATCCATTTAAACTTTCCAACAAATTATGTCATGATAACTTGTTTTTTCAATAAAATTGAATGTAGACTCATCTAATACTGATGCAATACATGAATTAAAACTAGTGTTAACAATTATTTCAAAATTTGCCATTTAAAAATTTCAAAAATAAGATTATTAACTTTTTGAAAGACCTTGCTCTAATACCAATCGTTAGGGATTGTAGAATGGATCGTTAAGGCAAAACAAACACTAGAGGGGGGTGAATAGTATTTTTGAGAATTTAAACAAAATCTAAACTTATATGAACTACTATATGAATCAAACATCACAGAAACAATCACAAACACAGAATCAAACACAAATGCAAAAATGAACAAAAGTAAAGTGCAGAAAAGGAAAGAACACACCGGATTTTATACTGGTTTGAAATTACTCCTATGTACAATCCCACACAAAGCTGGATTGTGTAGAGTTTTGTTACTATATCAATATCCAATTACAACCCTCCTTGATTTCACGGATACAAGGGATACCAACAATTTCACACACACACTTGATCAAGTATACCTTCCTAGATTTCACGGCTGCAAGGGATCCACCGATTACCCGTCGTTGATTTCACAGCTACAAGGGATACCACTGATTCATTTCTCAACCCAAACAATTACAAACAGCCCTATAACTATTCAATAGTACTTGATTCAGAGAGTTATGAATAGAGAGTGTAGAGAGAAGAAGATTAGTAAAAAAAGAATTGAATTCAGCAGAGTATAGGTGTAGAAATCATAAAAATAATGAAAAATAATGGTGTAATGAAAGAGAGTGAAAATGGAGAAGAAGTGATTAAAAATTTGAAATCAGTCCCTTTTTATAATGTGTGAAAAGTTGCAACGTCTCAGAACTGTCACAAACAGTGAAAAAACACTTTCATTCAAATTTGAAAAAATGATAGTTATATGTCGACATGTATATATATGTGTCGACATGTATATATATGTGTCGACATATATATGTATAAGATTGAAATTTGAACATTTTTCAAGTGTTTTGATATAAATATAACTCTTGAAATTCTTGTATTAAAATATAGTGTTATAAATAAATATTATTAAGTAGAAAATCATATAGAAACATAAATATAAACTAGATAAATATATTTATAAAATTATAGAGTTTAAAACAATAAATATAAAGTATATAAAATATAAATATTTAAAACTTATTAGATATAAACTTATAAAACTTAAGTTTAAAATCAAATAAAAAGTAGAAAAGAAAATAGAGAGGAAAAAGATTGAAGATAAAATTTGAAAACCAGAATTTGAAATAAATTTGAATTTGAACCTAGAGTGCTATTTAGAGTCTTACATAATCTAGACTCTATAACTATATTTATCTTGAACTCTTGAAATCTTGAATACTCATGAGTCTTGTAACATCTCTGAATTTTGAATCTCTAACATCTTTAAAACTATATAGTCTTCAGTAATAATTTCTGTAAATAAATCCTGCATATGTATATATATATATATTCTAGATAGAAGTGTCGGTATATATTTTATAATCAATTAATATTAAAATAAGATTGTTGTCATCAAAACTCCATTCTCCAACAAAAGAGAGATTTCAAGTAATGTGCAACTAAATAGAAAATACATAATTATTAGATAAATATACTTATAATTTATGTAAATATTGAAGTAGAATATTAACTATTATAAAAGTTAATAGAAGCAAGAGGTCGGGAGTTTGACTTCTATCCTGACCCCATGTTGTCATATTAACCAATTACACACACACACACACACACACACAAACGAGATCGGATCAAGAGCACCCTAAATAGTGACACACACACACACACACAAACGAGATCGGATCAAGAGCACCCTAAATAGTGCAGCATCTCTTTAGCTCTCTTAATTTCCACCATACAATCATCAGCCTTTCTCCTCCTACCAACTCTCTCTTTCTCCCACTCACACATTATTTAAACATAAACGAATGGTTATTATTGACGTGCAAAAAGGGATTCCATGAAATAGGGGTGTCATATAACCCCCTTACGCACACGCGTGCGCGCACACACACACACACACACACACACACATATATATATATATATATATATATATATATATATAGAGAGAGAGAGAGAGAGAGAGGTTAGACCGAGTTGTTTCGGGTTTCTAGCTTGTTGTTGATTCATGTTTGGTTGGTCGCATCGGACTAGATCTCTTGAAGCTATTATCTAAGTTGTGTAGTCGTGTATTCATATTATATGAATATTTATCTTTTTGGGCATTTTAGATATATAAATTGTTCATATGAAACCATTTGAATATGCAGCACATGTATTGATTGTATTCTGTTGTGGTATCTATATGTATTCGGTCCTGCGATCTGCTATCTGTGACGTGTTGCAATTTGTCTTGAATACGATCCTTAGCTATTGTAGTTTTATATTAGACGTATTGAGTACATAGATCCACGTGAGATAAGAAAGAAAATTTTATGAACTCAGTCGATGTATTATATACTCGTCTAACTCAAAATTATAGATGTCGCTCCTAGTCAGCCCTATTCTCCATTCTAATAGGCAGCATTACTCAGTAATGCTCTTTATTAGGGTAGGTCTCGGATGGAGCGTCATAGGAAATAAATTAGGGGTGTCGGAAAATAAAGAGGAATAGGGAAAAAAACAAAAAGGAGGAAGTGAGCAAAGGGGAAGGTCGATTTGGATAAGAAAAGAGAAAAGAAGAGACATATTGAGGTGGCGCACACTAAGTTTAATTTTCCATTAAAACTACATTGTGTATTCCTGTTTCTTGCAAATTAAGGTTCAAATAATAAAATAAAATTTTGCTCTATAAGCCAAAATATTTAAGTGAAATGAAGGCTCCTTTTAAAATAACAAGTTTGAATGAGGTTTTCTATTGAGCATTGTTGCAGGCACTTCATTTCCGAATAATGGCTTACGACCAAAGCCAAAGCTAACTGAACCCTCGGAGTTCATACTGGACATCAGTAAGATGTCGCCTCGGCATTCTAACAAGGAATTGTTCAGTGAATCCATGAACGCACTAGGTGCATAGCGAGAGGGCACAAAACCATGTTCGAGTGTATATTCACCTTACTCTCTGAATGATGTCCTGGATGCCATGTATACGCCCCAAAAAGAAAGGTGCGTAGCCAGTGAGGAGAACAAAATTTTAATCATTAAAGAATTATGAGTACAAAACTAATTAGTCCCCTTTTAAACAAATGACTAATAATTACAGTATGAACTCCTCTTTGAACCTTGTTAATCTTTGACAACATAAACCCTAATTTCTAATGGAGAACTATGATTTCAAGGAACACGATAACTTGAAAATTGAATTACATAAAGTAGTTGACATATTTATATGATATCAGATGCAGCCATAAGTGAAGTAAGATGTCAAGTGAAATAAGATGTCGATCACAAAAGAATTACCAATATCTCAATACTAATACATATTGGAATTATCTTTGTGCTCTTGAAATTGTCTTCACCAAAATGTGGAAAATAACTTACCTAGTAAAAACACAAATTTTATCATATTCATGAGTAAAACATGGATAATCCGCAAATATAATTATTTGGTTATATTTGTCCATATTTATGGTGGAAGAAGTAAATGACAGTGATTAATGTTGAACATTGATTTACCGTGGGGATAATAGAATAAAACATACAAATGAACTACCAGGTGCACAAATGAAATATCAAGACAAAAAAAAGTTTTTCACACCTTGATAAACTTAAGTATATTAACTAATAGTCAAATAGATGGTGACAAAATAGAAAAAAAAAGTGCTTGAAGGAAGAAGTGACCAAAGAGGAAAGTCAATTTTATCATGTTATCGAGTGTGTGTGCTTGGGAAAAAGAATGTGCAGTTATCGAGTGTGTGTGATATTTACCATATTTACACATGTTATAATGTGCAGTTATCGAGTGTGTGTGCTTGGGAAAAATTGATGTTCATTGTAACTGTTATCCGTTGTAGTTTGAAGGCACAACATAAATTTGTTAATAATGTGATTAACCGGAATATATGAATGAATTATATATCTATTTAAAATTCGATTGAAGATAACACTTTAATTGGTAAACAAAGTTTTCATGCTCTATTGGGACAACACTTTAATTGGTAAACAAGCACAGTAGCCGGTAAGGAGGTTGAACAGAAGAAAAGCAACTTATGTGGCTGCGTGTAATGCAGCTGTGCTGCATGCAGATGCTAGAAGCAAAGGATGGCAGAAGCCTACAATTAAACCGTAGTCAAGGGAAGAAGCAGGCCCAATAAGGAAACAAACATGGGCTTTCGCAAAAATGATAATAAAAATTTTAATTCAGAAATGGGCAGGGGCCGCGCGAACGCGTACCCCCAAAGCAACAAATAATGACGTCCACTCTCCCACTTGGGGAGATGGTAGCCCAACGCATTCCCAAAGTGCAATGGGAACCATTAGACTAGGCCTGGGCCTTCTTGATCACCCATAGACCCCGTCCAGGTAAGTATGGAACAACGCAGCACCACATGAGCATTTTATACCTTCTTCGTTTAAAGGACAAAGATGGAATTTGATGCGCTGCGTTTTGAAAATAGAGATGAAATTTCTATAATTTCTATGGTTGGACTTTTCTTGTATTTTAATACTTAATAGGAACCTGTAAAAAACGCATCCATTAAAGTTTACCCCCCTAGTGCTTGATATATATCATCTTTTTTTAAGTTAGTGGGGAAGAGAGTTAGTGGGAAGAGGGAGAAATGAGAATGTGTAATGAAAATCAAGGGATTATAGGGGTACTGCACTGCTCGGCAAATATTTGCTTTCAGTTATAACACCCATTAGTATCATTAGATCCACAATATAATATGGTAATTGCACCGGTGTGTATTGCATCTCGGTGTTTAAAACGTGAAGTGCATAGGCTAAAGTGGAACATACATGTGTGGCATATGATAGAGCGGACATGTGTATGAGGGGAAAATATATTTGTATTTGAAATTCCCTTGAAATACTTTTATCTGGCAAATTTTTGCTTGGAAGATGAAATATTGGAGTTAGTTGGTATAAGCATGAGCTTCTCGATGGTGATGTTTGATTAATGGTGTTATGGTATAATATGGAAGACGGTTTTTTCGAAGGGTGTATGAGAACGTGGAGATTGAGGCAGTGGGTTTGGAAGTGCAATTACTGGCATTTTTATTAGGTAACGAATGATCTTAAATCTTCTAACAGATATTTCAAGCAACACAGTTATGCAATGTACAAATGCAGGGGACCGTGTTTATCTTATATTCTTTGATTGCTCC
This sequence comes from Allium sativum, assembly GCA_030737875.1. Classification (NCBI taxonomy): domain Eukaryota; kingdom Viridiplantae; phylum Streptophyta; class Magnoliopsida; order Asparagales; family Amaryllidaceae; genus Allium; species Allium sativum. The sequence continues at coordinate 717,790,226 of CM060913.1, read as the reverse complement.
AGTTTCTGGTTGTCATATTATATTTATATTGTGTATCATTAATGGTTTGTGATTTATACATCTTTTGAATATTTTTACTAGGTTTCTCTGTACAATTATATTATATAATTAGCTTATACTAGTATTGAAGATTTTTTTAACATATTATATACAAAAGTATTAAAGGTATTTTTTTGATTATGCATTGATTGGAAAAGTATGTTGATCTTAAGATAAAAATTGAATTTTAATAGAAGCACCCAACCCCACCCACCCCTGCATAAAAATTGTTCTGGAAAATATTATAATTTGAATTTGGTTCATTGAATTTCAATTTCATTAACTCCGTTTAAATCAATTTATATAACTGGTTAATGATTAATCCAAATGTGTATAATGAACATAACAGAATTATATGCAAATAATAAATATAAGTTTTCAGTGTGTTATTCCGTTAGTATCGACGCATTGAGCACAATGATACTTTATTTTTTCTTTTCAAACACTCAATTTGGACTGTGACGCGGTTTAGAATATATATTATGATATACCCGGTTAAATGGGCTTGCCCCATCTATTTAAGCCAGCGTAACACATGAATCCAAAATAAAATAAAATTTTGAATCGGTAAACTGCGGACCTATTCTCTTATGCTATTTCGAGTATGCATGAATAGGGAACTTCACGTTTAAACTTGACTTTATTTAACATAAATTTCTCATGACAGTTGCCTCAAAAACCTCTTCACCTCTCCACTTCATATTCACAAAGAATAGCTGAAACCAAGTTTACTTATAAAAAAAGTTCTAAAACCGATTAATCTTCCGCCCATGTTCTACCTATAGCAGCGTCACCTCGGTTGTCGTCGCCTCCCCCTAAACAACCAACCCAATCTCCCATTATAGCTTCCTCATTGAAATCAGAGAACACTCTCTGCCCAAGCACCATCACAACAAAGGCTGACCACCACATATATCACATCTTGAACTTCAGCTTACAGACGTCAGCCTTTAACTACTCCATGTATCACGTTTCCTCCCACACGTACCCCTTTTAATTTATATGGTCCGATCCTCCATCAGAACACAATCCACCTCATCCGATTCCTTTTTATGGATGCTACCAGCTTTGTTGTCCTAGGCGTCGACGTCGGTATGAGCAACGCATGTGCTGGTCTCTTCGATGCTTAAGTTATGAGGTCAGCATGCTTTGTTCAGATTTATCGAATTTCTTTGATTTTATGGATATTTTGACTTTTTAGATTTGGACTATTAATATTTTGAATTTGGCCTTCTTTTCTAATACGATCCCGAAAGATCATAGTATTCTATTGGCCTTAGGATTTCGGATTCTGATTTTTTGTTAATACAATCTTACGCGATTGTGACTTTCTAGATTTTTGGTTTGGATTTTTGGTCTTTGGTTATTGGATTTATATTTGGACTTTTCTCGGATAACGAATTTCTGATTTTTGGATTATTCAAAACATGTCTTCCGCAAAAAGTCATGTTTTGGAGGAATACGTGTTTTAGGGGGTAAGTGTTGACCCATCTTTTTTAAAAGACCATTGCATTTTGGATTTCCAACTATTGAAGTGCTCGGGACTTGAGCGTGAGCTTAAACGAACTTGGAAAGACTTGGTTGAAGTCACGGAGTTCGTAGAAACTTGGAGCTTAGATGGGTGAAAATCGGTATTACTCCATTGGGACCAAACCGGTAACTCATATGGCTTTGGATCGGTACTTTACCTCTTTGGATCGGTATACTTCACTCAGTCCGTATCGACACTCTCGCATGTCACTAAAACGATATTACTTCAGATTGCTTGTATCGGACTTACTCTCTGCCCTCGGATCGGCATAAAGGAAATGGAACGAATTGGAATATAGCCCGGAATAAAGATTATCTCACAGTGGATGTGGACATGATTTGCCTAGCAACTATAAACCTTGTGTTCATTTACTTTATTGCACTATGTGACATGGCATTCGGGTGTTGCGCCCGGTTGACAACAATCAACGTAATTAAATGAATATGACACACATACACACGTATATCAATCAAATGTAAAGTGATGTGAGGATTGATAATAAATGCGACGAAAATTAATTGGAATTACAAGTGAACAAAGTTGAGTAGGTTTGCAATTGTGAATCGTGTTATTGTAGACATATTAGGGCAGTTATTACATTGCGCTCTTGAGAAAAAGAATGTGTAGTTACAAACATGCGGATATTTTATTCATATTTATATTTACATATATAACCATTTGCACATGATAACACTTAGGTTCTTTTGAACATCTGGAAAAATTTTGATTATTTTCCTTGGACCCTCTCTGAACTAATGAAAGACTTCTTCAAGAGCTAAGTGCGTGCCCCTATCAACCAATCTAACATCCAATTTGGCATGTTCCGCAACCAATGTTCTGATAGTGAAAGATTGTAGGTCTGTAGGTTTAGCTCTAGCATTTCTGCATTCCACTGATTGCCGATGACAAGAATCCGATGATTACAATCCTTAATTTGGTCCTGACCAATTTCTCCCACTGGCGAGGAAAACCGCCAAATCATCCAACGCCATCTGCCACATCCTTCTGATAGCCATACTACAGTTGCCGTCAAGGTATACTCACCAGATGGTATCGTACGGACCAAAGCTCTATGGGTGCGGCCTGCAGCCTACCACAGAGGACCATCACAGAGTACCCTACCATGTCCCGCAGAAGCCACGTGCTTCCCTCCAATCCCATAGAACAATCAATTGGACGTGCTCCTCTCGTGTCTCCAGACACCGCGATGATCTACCCCGTTGGGTTCTTCACCTTCATACCTACGGACTGGTCCAAGCGCATCACATTATTGTGTTATTAGATCATGTGTCTAATCTTTTAATCACGCGCTTTCTTTAACTTTATCACATTGCTAATTAATTTAATTATCCACATATTCAATTTTTATTCAAGTTACTTGATTTATTAGCTCACAATTGGCTGCTTATTTTCTTTATTCAGTCTTATGCCGCTGGAGCGAACTTCAACGTATTATTTATTTCAATTATTCGACTTAATACTTTCAATTATAAGTCTACTAATAATAAGCCTATTTTATTCTTTCTTATTTCATCATCACCTTATCTTACACTGTTATCACAATTATTTGATAGTTTTATAGTTAAGTACAATTGATTGACAATTTTACAGTTAAGTTGAATTAATTGACAGTTTATAGTTAAGTACCATTAATAAACATTTTTATTGTAAAATACAGTTAATTTACTGTTTTTCAGTTAAAAACCGTTAATTTATAGTTTTATTTACTGTAAATTTACATTTCTTTTACATGTATTAAATAGTTATAGTTCTATAAGTTTTAGGTCTGAAAGTAATTTTGAATTCATTTAGTTTATGTAAAAATAGTAAGAAAAAAGTGAGACCCCCTCAACCACACACACACACACACACACACACACATATATATATATATATACATACATATCAGTTAAAATTTAAAGACTCGTTAATGGCGACGGGAAAAAAAATTCTCCTGATTTCACTGTGTGTGAGTCTTCTACTACTCTCTAATTTCTTCTTCTTTCTTGTTCGATTTCTATCTGATAACCTTCAACGCGTTCTACAGTTTTTAGGCCATTGATAAGACTTTAGTTTTCCTTCATTTTAATTTCAATTTGGAATCAGATCTGTTCTTTTATCTTTTATAGATGGCTGAATTCCTAGATCTACCCTATTCCATCACGCATCTATGATTAAATTGCAGATCTACAGCCGATTCGATTTTGTTTGAAAGCTGGAGAACAAGACACTGGGAGAACTGGGATCTGGTATTACCGGCACAAGTGTTGATTCACTTCCGATTCTTCATAACCATTTCTTTAATTTTCCATCATTTTCGAGCTCTAATATGTGTATAGATCTGATTATTACAATGATTGCGTAAGTTTGGGGTTGATAAGTTAGGGTTTAGTTTGTCTCTGAACTGATGTTATATACTGAGACTAGTAACTGCGTTTTTTAAAGATTTTTTCAGTGACGTGAAGAAGAAAAGGGATTTGAATGTAATATCATTCCATTATATATGGGGTTATTAGATCTATACGTTATAAGCTGATAACAGAGAGGAGAAGATGATCTTCTTCATAACTTACCCCTTATAGATTTGGTTTTCAACATTGTAAGTAATTTACACAACTCTATTGGGATCAGGCCTTGCGCGCGTATATGAGTTTGCATTTGGAGTCTATATGCATATTGTCGATTCTAGTACTAAGATTCATAGTGGGTTGTGAATCACCAACTAGATTTAGTGTCTGGAGGAATTTTCTGGGATTTTGATGCAGTCTTTTTGGATTAAGGGATGATGGTTCTGGAGATGAGTTGTTATTTTCAGTGTTAAATTATTCAATGGGTTAGAAGATTTAGAACTGGTAGGTTGGGGCACACGGAAGGATTAATATGAATACTAGTTTATAAACATTAAGGGGTGATTAATTTCATGGATTCAATATTCAGTTTCAGCAATCAATACTTTGGAATTGTTTTGTTATTGGTGAAATTGATAGTATTTGTGAATTCATGAGCTGTTGGGTCTGCATATACATGAGAGTAGCACTACTGGTTTGTTCTAAAAGTATACTGGTACTATTGTTGTATTGTTCATGGTTATCACATTAAACTCGAATCAAGTTTGAATCAATTTACTTAGTATTTAGCCTTTCTTCATTCTCATGTGAATCCGCTTATGAGTTTGAAAAAGTGATTGGATATTGGTTAAATTGATCAACGGGTACTGTTAGAATTCATGAGCAGATATTACTTGAAGACTATGCCAATATAGTTTTTGATGGTGTTTCAGCAGATTATATAATATTGGTGCTATCGTTTTGTCATCCTGATGTTAGGTTTCAGTAGCTTCTCTCCACTTTTATGTTTTGGTGCTGGAGTATTTAAACTTCTTATTGACTTGCACTTATATGGTGGAGAGTACTAATGGTTTTTGAAGATGAGTTTTACTGCTTCCTATTCTGTATTTAACATGATGTAATGGATTTTATTATCTGGAGTCTCTTTAATGGCTAAAGATAGGTTGAAGGTTATGAGGAAGAAGCGCTTTTGGCTTGTGAGAGGTACAGTGATGCACGTTTTTGGGATTTTACCTTATCATGGTCTGTTACTTTTAGTAGTTTTATAGTTACTTGTATTTTCAGTTTTTATGGTTGTTATTTGTAATGGTTAGTATGCTAACTTTTTTCTTGTACGGTTTTATATATATATATATATATATATATATATATATATATATATATATATATATATAGAGAGAGAGAGAGAGATATGTTGGAACAAATTATTTTGTGTTTATAGCTTGTTGTTGATTCATGTTTAGCCGGTCGCATCGGACTACCTCTCTTGGAGCCTGTGCAATTATAGCGCTTAGCGGTTGTGTAGCGGTAAAGATGTAAAAAGTTGTAGCGGGGATAAAGCAGGAAAATAGCGTAGGTGTCAAAATGTTAATTAGATGTATAACTATATAATTAAAATTAACTAGTTATCATTCTCGCATTATTTGTGTAGACCAAACGAATATTAATTACTATTATATAACAAAATCAAAGAATATCATGGTTATGCACACTAGATTTAAGGATTACTACATATTTCTATCTTATATAAGACACTTACGACTGAAAATTAGCTCTTTATATTTAACTTTTTGATTTATTTTCAAAGAGAACTAGTCAAATCATCCTCAGTATATTATTATTTCTAAAGCGGGTGCTAAATAGCGTTGATTTAACGGGTGCAACGGAAAATAGCATGGCTGAAAGCGGAACTACTATTCGTCAGCATGCTAAATTGAAATAGCGTAGCGGCTGGAGAGCGTTACGGGCTATAGCGGGGATTTTGCGAGGCTTTAGCGATGCTTTAACTACATAGCTTGAAGTTATTATCTACATTGTGTAGTCGTGTATTCATATTATATGTATATTTATCCCTTTGGGGCATTTAGGTAAGTAAATATGAAACCATTTGAGTATGCAGCACATGTAAATGTTGTTTTATGTTACGATATCTATATATATTCGGTCCTACGGTCTGTTGTCTATGATGTGTTGTAATTTGTTCTATACTCGTCTAACTCAAAATTATAGATGTCGCTCCTAGCTAGCCCTATTCTCCATTCTAATAGGCAGCATTACTCAGTAATGCTCTTTATTAGGGTAGGTCTCGGATGGAGCGTCATAGGAAATAGATTAAGGGTGTCGGAAAATAAAGAGGAATAGGGAAAAAGGACCAAAATGGAGGAAGTGAGCAAAGGGGAAAGTCGATTTGGATAGGAAAAGAGAAAAGAAGAGACAAATTGAGGTGGCGCACCCTAAGATTAATTTTCCATTAAAACTACATTGTGTATTCCCGTTTCTTCCAAATTAAGGTTCAAATAATAATAATAAAAGGCCTTGCAAAATTTAAGCCTTGCAAAATAATAATAAAATAAAATTTTGCTCTATAAGCCAAAATATTTAAGTGAAATGAAGGCGCCTTTTAAAATAACAAGTTTGAATGAGGTTTTCTATTGAGCATTGTTGCAGGCACTTCATTTCCGAATAATGGCTTACGACCAAAGCCAAAGCTAACTGAACCCTCGGAGTTCATACTGGACATCAGTAAGATGTCGCCTCGACATTCTAACAAGGAATTGTTCAATGAAGCCATGAACGCACTAGGTGCGTAGCGAGAGGGCACAGAACCATGTTCGAGTGTATATTCAACTTCCTCTCTGAATGATGTCATGGATGCCATGTATACGCCCAAAAAAGAAAGGTGCATAGCCAGTGAGGAGAACAAAATTTTAATCATTAAAGAATTATGAGTACAAAACAAATTAGTCCCCTTTTAAACAAATGACTAATAATTACAGTATGAACCTCCTCTTTGAACCTTGTTAATCTTTGACAACATAAACCCTGATTTCTAATGGAGAACTATGATTTCAAGGAACACGATAACTTACCTAGTAAAAACACAAATTTTATCATATTCATGAGCAAGGCATGGATAATCCGCAAGTATATCAATTGTTTGATTATATTTCTCCATATTCATAGTAGAAGAAGTAAATGATAGGGATTAATGTTGAACATTGATGTACTGCGGGGATAATAGAACAAAGCATGTGGATGGACTATCAGATGCACAAATGAAATACCGAGACACCAAAAAAAAGAAAAAGACTTTAATTGGTAAACAAAGTTTTCATGCTCTGTTGGGACAAGACTTTAATTGGTAAACAAGCACAGTAAGGAGGTCGAACAGAAGAAAAGCAACTTATGTGGCTGCGTGTAATGCAGCTGTGCTGCATGCAGATGCTAAAAGCGAAGGATGGTGGCAGAAGCCTAGAATTAAACCATAGTGAAGGGAAGAAGCAGGCCCAACAAGAAAACAAACATGAGCTGTCGCAAAAATGATAAGAATATTTGCATTCAGAAATGGGCAGGGCCGCGCGAACGCGTACCCCCAAAGCAACAAATAATGACGTCCACTCTCCCACTTGGGGAGATGGTAGCCCAACACATTCCCAAAGTGCAATGGGAACCATTAGACTAGGCCTGGGCCTTCTTGATCACCCATAGACCCCGTCCAGGTAAGTATGGAACAACGCAGCACCACATGAGCATTTTATACCTTCTTCGTTCCAGCCTTAACTTCGAATTCCCCTGTATGGGACTCAATCAATAACCGCTTTTCTTTATTTCTCTCCTCTTCTCCTCTCTCCTCCACCTGCTTTGCTTTGCTTTGCTTTGCTGCGCTGCTTGTATCTGCTTGCTTCCTCCCTCCCTCCGTTATAAAATCCACTCTCTTTTTCCTTTCTACTGTCGTCTGCAGATTAGATACCTTTGCCCCCAATGCTCATCCTGAATGGTGAAGGCAGCTTATGCATTTGTTTTTTATTGCCAAGCTCTTGCTTTTATTTATGTACGATTTCTCTCACCAATTAACCCAACTTAATTTCTCCCTTCCGTTCCATAATTAATCCTTCATTCCTTATCGCTTACTACCATCTCTTTGTCCAAAATTGGTTTATATATACCACCTAACTGATTTTGCTTAATCTCATTCTCCTCTCCTGATATACTATATCTGCATGAATTCCTATAATAACCTATATTGATATGAATTCGTATATATATTATAGCTCTTTTTACTAGCAAGCAAGCACACCTTGTCTTGTCTGAATTGCTTCATTTTTTGGTCATTCATGCGCTTTCTTTTGCCTGCACTATCACTTACATGCCTTGTTTGTACACTGCAAAAGCGGATGCCCTGCTCTTGCTCGACTCTTTGTGTCAAAGACATCAACTGACAAACTGAGCTGGAGACTGATATATGAGAAATCAGACCATGCATGGTTTATTTGATGTTGGATGTTGAAATTCTTTTTCTACCCAGTTATATTTAGGACTTTGGTATGGTTATACATATGTTCATATTTGTACTGTTATTATTTATGTTCAATAAAGTTTGTCGCGAAAGATACATGTTTAAAGTAAGCATGAGTTGTCGCCTGATTACAATTGAGCAAACGGCTCCTTGATTTTGTGTGCAATTTTCAATATGGACGTTGCAATAATGTACTGATATGTACACTTAATTACTGGCCCTTTTAATCTATAACCGAACTTAGTTGCAACGTATCCTTATAAGCTATGCTTTAAGAGCAAATCACTACGTGTTTAAACCATGTAGTGTGTAATGTTATCATCTTTGTTTAATTTAGAGCAAATCGACAATGGTTGGGAGAAATTTCTCGACAATTTTGGTGAGAATCTTTGACTCGCATCTATATCAAATCATTCCATTTATTATTTACTTCCATAGTTATTTTAGATTGTTTGAGGTTTTTGGATGTTTGGAGTGTTGATTGTGGTTTGATACAATGAATTGGAATTGCATGATATTGAGGATTTAATGGATCGTGTTAACAGGAAATATTACTTTATAGATGATGCTCGATCTATTTTTGAATTGAATTAGATATTTATTTATGTTAGCTTATCAATTAAATTATAAATATTTTACTAAATTTTACTTGATTTTGCTATTTTTTAATTTACAAATAAATTTTGATTCTAAACATCAATCTAGCAATTTAATTTTCTGTTGGCTGCAAAACTCGATTTCAAAACCTATATGGTTATACATTATAAGTTTTGGTATTGTTTCAAAGGTAATACAATATACAAGTTCTTTCTTATTATTTCAAAGTGACGTATAATAGATTATGGATATATATATATATACACAAACACACACATATACGTACATACATACATACACACATATGATCAAGAGCACTCCAAATAGTGCAACACCCTTTTAGCTCTCCTAATTTCCACCACATAATCTTCTTTTTCTCTACTCCCACTAACTCTGTCTCATTCATACATTATCTAAATATAAATGGGTGGTTATTATTAGAATGCAAAAAGGATGTTGTGAAAAAGGGGTGCCATATAACCCATGTATAAATATATATATATATATATATATATATATATATATATATATATATATATATAATGTTATATGTAAATATTAAATTATATTTGAGTTTAAATAACTATATATTAATTTTGTGATATATATTTGTTATCCATCTTCTAATATTTATTTTATTATATGGGATTACATGTTGGACTTGATTCTTGAATACTGATTTTGTTTGATTTACATATCTATCTTGATTTTTGATTTTAATACTTTTTATATGTTGATCTGAATTATACGAAAGGTTTAGCCTTGATTTTTTAAAGAATTTCAAAAGAAATACGTATGCTTCCTAAATAGATGATCAATTATTAAATTAAACTAGTTTTTGAACTTTATTCATTGCTTATTTATGAGTAATCATTTTATTATATGAGCTAAAATGTTGTTAATGATTTATCTATTTTTAACCTATCTGTTCTATTTGGGTAATTTTTTCATAAATTTCTAAAACTTGTCTTTCTCGGTATATTTGTGATTTCTAAACTTATAATTTCTATTTCTTTATATCGATATGGTTTGCATGATTCACTGTTTATGTTGATTATAAAATGATTTAGATAAGAATATTTACATTATGTCTAACGAGAAATCTATATAACGATTTAGTGATACTATTTGGTATGAGACATTCCATAACACTTTTTTGATTATTCAGTGGACTTGTTATATAGAGTATTGAAGGGTAAATGTGATGTATTAGCATTAAATAAAAAGATTAGTGACCATGATGGTATGGAGCATTAATGTTTTATTTATCTGGTTATCATTTACTCATGTATGACACATTGACATGGGGTTGAGAAGTATATTACTCGCTGCGGTGAATGCATATAGATGTCGTAGTCTATTACTAGTCTACTAAAGCAATGTGATGTTGATACTGTCTGGCCATGTGTCGACGATATACTAAACGATGTGCCAATATAGATATTTATTAGTAGGTCAGTATTTACATAGTTGCGTACGTTGAAATCTATGTATAGCTGTAACGACTCATAAATCTACAATAAAAAAATAATGAACTTACATTTATCCAAAATAAAGAGGAACTTAGAGATATTAAATTTAAATTTAAATTTGGGATGCATTTTTTATTTTAAATTCAGGAAATTAAACGATCGTTAAAAGTGAAAATTTGTTCAATTTTAAAATATTGGTGTAAAACCAATTTATAAAACATGATAAAATATTGATTTCTGAAATATAAATATGTTACATGAAATTGTTCTGGAAAATATTATAATTTGAACGTCGACATTTGTTTCATTGAATTTCGATTTCATTAGCCTTGTTCAAATCAATTTATAAAATTGGTTAATGGTTAATAGAAATGTATATAACAAATATAACAAAATTGTATGCAAATAATAAATATAAGTATTCAATGTGTTATTCCATTCGTATTGATGCATTGATCGCAACAATACTTTATTTTGCTTGTTCGAACACTCAGTTTGGACTGTAGTGCAGTTTAAAGTATGAATTACAATGTACCCAATTAAATGGGCGTGCTCTATCTATTTAAGCCAGCTTAACAAATGAATCCAAATAAAAATAAAAATTAGTAAACTATGGACCTTCTCTCTTGTGATATCTTGAGTATGTGTGAATAAAGAACTTCACATTTAAACTTGGCTTTATTAAACATAAATTTCTCATGAGGGTTGCCTCGAAAACCTCTTCACCTCTCCATTTCATATTTTCGAAACATACTCTATCTTCTTCTTGTTGAAACCAATTGTAACAACTCGGGTTTCGACAAACCGATTTTTGGTTTTTTCAAAAATCTCAATCTATTGAAATTCGAGTTGGTTTGCCTGGTATCCTATAAGAAAGATAGAGATAATAAATATATCAGAGCTCAATAAAACATCTTATAGTGGAATGGATAAAATATAATAATCAAATATAGCCTTGCCGAAATAATAACAATGTATAACAAATGTTCAAGGACTACCAAGTCTCTGCCATAAACCTAACCTGCGGGGATGCTATGGGGAGGAGAGTATGAACACAAAGTTCTGGTGAATGGACAAATTTTACATTCTGAAATACCCCTACATATATCGTTCAGTTACATTTTCTTAATTATTAGGTTATATGGTTTAACTACACTCAAGGCTCTGCACTCACGTCATATTCATCTACTCCCTAGTAGATTAACCTAATATAGTATAAATGTAGATATAACTGACATCCCAAGGTACTCCCATAGTACCCTCCTCGTACGGTCTCCGCCATCATGGCACGGAAGCGTATACAACCTCTGTCCTACGCCAAACTGCATATGGAAATCTATATCATTACGATATGTAATCACATAAAACTATCATCGTTATGTCACGCAAGCGTACGGAATGTATGTCACGCAAAGACTTCTTCAAAAGCTAAGTGATGTGCCCCTATCAACCATCCTAACATCCAATTTGGCTTGTCCCGCAACCAACGTCCTGATAGTGAAAGATTGTAGGTCTGTAGATTTAGCTCTAGTCTTTCCGCATCCCACTAACTGTTGATGACCGATATTTGACGATTACTGTCCTTAATTTGGTCCTGACCAACCAATTCCACTGGCGAGGCAAACTGCTGAATCACCCAATGCCATTTGCCACAGCCTTCTGGCTACTACAGCACAGTTGCAGTGAAGGTATACTCGCCGGATGGTACCGTACAGACCAAATCTCTATGGGTACAGCCCGAAGCCTACCACAGAGGACCATCATGGAATACCCTAGCATGTCCCGTAGAAGCCATGAGTTTCCCTCCAGTTCAGTAGAACAATCAGATGTATGTGCTCCTCTCGTGTCTTCAGACACCGCAATGATCTATCCCTTTGGATTCTTCACCTTCTTGTGTACGGACTAGTCCAAGCGCATCAGGTCATTGTGTTATTAGATTCTACGTCTAATCTTTTAATCACGCACTTACTTTACCTTATCATATAGCTAATTAACTTGATTATCCACATATTCACTTTTTATTTAAGTTACTTGGTTTATTAGCTCACAATTGGCTGCTTACTTTCTTTATTCGGCCTTATACCACCGGAGCGGACTTCCACTTATCATTTATTTCAATTACTAGAGTTTAGAGTTTCAATTATAAGTCTACTAGTAATAAGCTTACTTTATTCTTTCTTATTTAATCATCACATTATCTCACACTGTTATCACAACCGTGTTGTGAGTTTTACTTGTTAGCTTAGTTACATTAACTAAGGTTTATTAATAAGTTCTCTTTTTGTTATTGATTATAACCTATGTTATAATTCCACATGTCCGTAGGGAAAGGCTACCTATTAAATTTCATTCTCATTCAAATAATTAATTATAATAAGTTATATTCCTCGTTCATCACATTTTCCTTAGGTTTCTTAACATCAACCAAACTTTTACTGTTGTAACATTCATTTATTTACCGTCTTGTATATTCTCGTTATTTCAGGAAAATATTTCACACACCTCATTAGATTGGTTAGCAAAAAGATATAAAGATCCATTTCCATAACGCATATCAATCAAGATTCGTAGTTGCAAACAATTTCTTTTACATACATATATAGTTTATTTGATTGATGTGCAATACGATAAAAGAATCCATATTTCACACTAATCTCTTTTTCCTTTCTTTTCTTGCAACTACGTTCACAGTAATTTTCCCGTTGTGGAAATATATCCATCTTTTCCAAAATCCAACTAACTCGGTCCACTATTGATTTTCTCCTTTTTATTTTCTAAGTAAGATGTTAATTCCTGTTTTTCATTTACCGTTTCTAATTACTGTAAATTTCTATATAAAATAAGCATATCTATTCTTCTACCATTATTTCCACAATTCACTTTTTCAACATATCAATTCATTACTGAATAGCAATCTCAAGAACATATGCATAATTATTATCATATTTACCATTTCAGTATTACAGTAATTCTTAACACGAACAGAGAATTAACAGAATAAATTTGTATAACAATAATATTCTTAACGTACTTTGAAATAAATTATATTGTATTTACCACAAATTTCAATTATTTGTCACATTAATAATTACGGGTAATGTAAACGATAAATATACCGTTACCAAAAGGTATAATTTAAATCCACTCATGCGACTTCTTTCCAATCCTTGAACCTGATTCATATATGTTATTTCGTGGTTTTCCTAATTGAATCTAATATTAAAATGACCACGGATTTCCAAATTTGATGTTAAAAAAAAGAAAGGATTTCTAATAATTCAAATTCACAGAATTTACCTCACGTAGATAAGAAATCTGAACACCTATATTGTAGATCTATAATTTTGGTCTTCAAATCTTGTATTAAAATTCTTAAAAACTAATATTCTAATTTCTGAAAGATTTGGGGAAGAAAGAAAATGGTAGAGTTTGGCATTGTCTTAGAAAATATGAGTTGGAGGCTGGGCTCTGCTAGTCTATTTATAGTTGTACAGGAGACTGGTCTATCGGATTAAATAAAACAAAATTCGAAACGTACAAGTGGAAAATATAACATTAAATAACCTGGGCCATTAACATTAATTTTTCCTATATTAATTTCTTGTTTAATGTTGCTAATAACGTTTCTTTTCTTTTTGAATATTGCTTATGCAATTTATATTCTTACATTTGTAATGTATATCCAACATTTGAATTCCAAACTTATGCACATATATATGAAGTATAACTCTTCAAATCTTTGTCCATTAATAGCTGCTCGATTAATGTTATAATTAACATCATCAATTCATTGATTTCTTCCTTTTAATAAATATTCTAATTTAAATTCATTTATCTTCTTGTTTATTTTTCATTCATTATACATTTATTATTTTCAATCCTTAAATTATACTGTAATTTTGAATTTATGTGTATATATCTACGCACAATATCATTTCTTTTCAAAATTCAAACGGAGTTATGCTGACATTTATTTCTTGCTCATTTTTATTGTTTGTAGGTTTCTTTTGGATTTCATATTCTTATATATATATATATATATATATATATATGTATATGTATGTATGTATGTATGTATGTATGTATGTATGTATGTGTATATATATAGACACACAAACACACATACACATATATACACATATATGTATATATATATATATATGCATACTCACCTATGTATATAGTTTCTCTTATATGTACATTTATATATATTTTTCTCTTAGAATTTGTATTTCTTTAGTTGTCCCTCTAAAATGAAAAACATAACGTTAGCGGGACTCGAACGTGCACCGCTCACATAGGAGAGACATGCCTTTACCAACTGGACTACACAAGCATTTGTTCACAAGACTAAATACATTAACAGCCATCGTTCTTATTAGTGTTCTTCTTGTATCTTCTTTTTCACGTTTGTTCTAATACTTCATTTAAAGATATCTTTTTTTATTTTCAATCCATTTTTTGCAAACCATAGGTCTAAATTGATCAGAAAGTCGCCACAGACGTAATGAAGCTACTCACGTGACCAAATTCTAAAAATTATCCAAATTTTGATTTTATTATTTAATTGAAAATGCGAGGTGTTACATTCTACCACCCTTAGGAAATTTCATCCCCAAAATTTGGTAAGAGTAAAATTAAGTAATACCTCGTATAATTTAAAACCATCATGTGTGCGTCCAATTTTGCAATCATTCTCGCTCTTATGCAAGTGCAATACAACATAATAATACATGAATGCAATGAATGCCTAAGCAGTACCTTCTATATGAATGCAAAGTTTTCTTGAAAGCCTTTTTTGAAAACAAGATGCATACATTTTAATATACTGGCAATTTCCTTGTGAATGCAATATTTTAAAAATCAAAATACTATTTTTTTTCATCCAATTTTTCATATACAGTTACAGAGCAAGAGCGCAGTTCATCCAATTTTTGCATCCAAATCCTACCAACCAACTTTAAATTTTCGAATTACAAAAAAGTCTAATTTTTGGAATTCGATTTCTTATGTTACAAAAAGATGGAAAACGGAAAATTTCTCGTCTTCCATTTTTCTTTTTATGTACCTTTCCGTGTATAATTGGATTTCATGTAACTATTATATAAAAATTTCCTAGCTTCCTATCCAAGCACAGTTTACATAAGAAAGTTCTGTTTGTTATAAAATTCCTTTTTCAAATTACTTTGGAAAATCCCTTTTTTTCTATTTCTCCGAATTTTTCATTTTTCTCAATTGCTATATTTGTTGCTTTATTTTTGCAGATGTCATCGTTGTTTATTTTCTTTTATTTATGTCATTACCTTTTTCCTTAGCTTATTTAACTTAACCCACCAATCTAAGCTTAATTTAAAATAAGCCTCTTAACTCTTTCAAAACTAAAATAGGAAAATAAGCACACTACACAACTACAACCAAGGGCTAAGAATCCAAGGGCTATGTCTCTACTGATAAGGAAAAGTCTGAACCACATGATCTAAACAATTTGCTTGCCTTTTACCACCTACTTGTCACAACCAGCCATTATTGTGTACTAACAGTCTTTTCCAATGTAATGTCCCGTTTTTAATCGACTTTGTTTAATAATAATTTGTGATTAAAAATGAGTTGGTTAAAATAAAATGAAATTAAAATATATAGTAACAAATTTAAATAACTTTTTAATTAGAATTTGGTTCTTTATTGCTTAAGAAAAGTAAAGATAACCTTTAATATTAAAATCCAATATATGTTGTTGAGTGTAAAAACATGTGTAAGGTCACATGTTGAAAAACAATACATGTACGTAACCTGTAAAACATTTATGTAATCTTTTAAAATTAAAATAATGTCTCAAAATATGTTTAAGTGTATACATATATTTATGGATATATGTTTGAAGCAATGAAGGGTCTGAAGCTAAAACCTTAGACAAATTTGCTGCGCATTTAGAAGAAAAACAACACAAACTGTATATACATGTGGTTTTGTAGTCCAATTTGTCAGCATAAATCAGATTCTTGTTGCATAAGCATAGCAGTACAAATCTTAATGTGAAAACAAACCTGATTTGCAGCAAACCAAATAAGGATATGGATGCACATATTGTAAACCCTTTTCTATACACAACTGTACAAATTTTTAATGGAATGTGTTATGTAATCTCCTTCAAAGATCATAGTGTAAACTCAAAGGGGTGTATACCTAACCTAGTCTAACCCCTAGGTGCTACAGCAAATATTTATAAACAACTTTTAACATATTTTATCACAACTAAACATTTCATCCTTGAGAACGTTTCGCTGTAGGCATTTAATTGATTTGGCCATTGGAAAAGAAGCAATGCTTCTATAAACTGAGCATTGGTACCCATTTGTACAAAGTAGGGTATATTTTATTTCGACCTAGCATGTGATTTCTGAAACCTAAAGAAAACATGGGATGAAGCCTGAAGTTTAAATGTATTATCATATGTTTTATATGTAGGGTAAAACTCCTACAACCATTTATTGAACCAAATATTTTAATGCTAAATTTTGCCTATAAATACAACCTTAAGCCATACTTCCCTCACGCAAAAACAATTGAGCTAGTGAAGATCAAGTACAACAGGAAAATATAAGAATAGAGTGACATTAATAGGTGAGTAAAACTATTCTTTCTTCAAATTTTTATACATATATATAGTAATACTCAAGTGTATATATGAATCACTGGTCTAGATGATGGTATTAGTTGTCATTCAAACCCAGGAACTAAACTGAGTAAACCACTTATTCAATTACTAGCTATTTATGTGGTGAGTAAACACATTTTTATCCTCTGTTAAACCTTTGTTTTGATTAATATTGAATGATCACAAGTATTTAGTTGCATGTATATGGTGTATTATTTATAAACACTTGCCTGTTAATTGATGTTGGCATAAAACACTTTGTGAATGAACATGAAAACAGTCCCTGTAATCATTTATATACAGAAGCCAATTACCGTAGCATAAATCCAAACAAGCTTTTAACATTTAGTTTCTACTTGAAGTTGTTCACACATATCTCTAGTCTATAACAAAAATTGTTTCAGGTTGTATAATTTTGTATACCCTTCAATATAACTAATTCCCTGTAATCAATACTAAAATACATGAATCCTGGACCAATACCGAATCATGTTTCAGATATATAGATGGGATGGCAAGGCGAAATGATGAATTTTTAGTACAAATTTTCTGATTTTTAATTAAGTGGTGGACGAGAAATCTTGGGATGAACGGAAATGCATTCTTGGAAAATTCTGATGATAAACACAATCGGAGTTCATAGCGTAAGGTGAGGAGTGACGTATGAGGTCGCTGGTAATGGGAAAAATGCTAAACGATTTTATTATAATGTGATTTGAGAGAATGAGGAGGAAATAGGGTTAGTATGTAATGGTGTGCATCACTCGATGATCATCAAAACCGCATCGCCACCATGGAACAGAAGGACTGAGCACCTGGGGGAAACTATTCTGTTAGTCATCACCGAGATGTAGATAGGGTCCTGCGTGTTCTGATGGCCAGAGGAAGTGACTGGAAGGTTTTTCTTGGATCGCTTTGTTTTGGTAGAGTGGAGCTAAACAGTGAAAACACTGTAGAGGAGGTGGAAGGTCACTGCGAGCAAGAGAATGAAATCAGTGACCAACAGGGGATATGTGACGATGATCATAACAATGAGTTGATGAGGCATGAATGTGTGCATGTGCACGGGTGTACTGTATGTACACTGCGTGTTCCAGGATCTAGGTACATTAGGGATTAGGGAAAAAGAGTGATCACACAGATTGATCACATATTTTCGGTGACAACACCTTGGTCGATCCAGCTTTAACATGAAAAAAATAAGAGAGAAAAGAGTGCAAACAAGTTAAAGAGAGGGACAACAAGAATAAGGTAGGAAGGAAAGATTGTAAAGAAAGGAAGCACGAACTAGCAGGGAAAGAGTGAGAAGAGAAACGATGGTCACGGGCAAAAGTTGGGATAAATAAAAGAACAGGAGAAAGTGTAACACCCCGTATTTTCTGAGAATATTAAAATAACAAATTAAAGAATAATTTATTTGATAAAGAGGAATGAGAAAAGAATGATGTTTAGCATTGTTCTAAGGTTTGTAAGCAAAAGACTTAGTAGCTCATTTGGTTAGAACATGCGACTTGCATACAAGAGGTACAGAGTTCGATCCTCGCCAGCACCATGTTTTTGTTTTAGGGGAATGGCTAAAAAGTGGCTTAGTGTGAACGCAGTTCAAAAAGTGGTTTAGTGTGAAAATCGAGAGGGAGAATAGCCGAACTGCACCATTTTTGGAGTTGACCCGAGCTTCGTTGGGTTGACTAGAGGTCAATCCAGGGTGTTTGGCTGCCAACCCGTGGCCCGATTCGCCCTAAGGGATGATATGGCATCTGAGTGGTCCAGATCAGTTCTAGGGTTAATCCTAAGGCCTAAATAACTTCCTACACCTATATATACACCCTAAGACCTAACCCTAATTCATAAATATTATCTATGACACTATTATGCTGTCAAATTCTCTCTTAAACCCTAGCCGCCGCCTCTAAATCAAATCTCAAGTGTTCAACTTCAACTCAAATTAAAGATTTGAGCTTCTACAACAATTCAAGAAGATAAATCAGCAACACCGCAACGTTTCTACACCAATTTCAGTGCATAATTCTATTCTTTAACCACGAAAGGTGAGTATGGTGATTTTCACAATATAATGGGATTAAAAGTAACATGATGAAGTTGTAAAGAGGATTCATATGTATGTATGTAATTTAAATCTCATCCAAGTCTTCACCTTTTTGATTCATGTCATCATATGCCTATGTTTCTATGTAAAGTTCATACCTTTTATCAGTTTATTCATGTTGAATCTGTCATTATGCCTCTATGCCAGTTTACATGCCCCTTTATTTCATGATGTTGTGTTAATTCCAATTTTCTGTGATTTGATTCTCTCTTCTTATCCCTATTCCTTTTATTTTTGGATCTAGGCTACCTTTGAGCCTATGTTAAAAATACGCGCGAATGCGAATACGTGGGAACGATGGGAATATGTGAAATATGGAAAATTGGATATTATTGGATATTTTGGATAATTGGATAATATGTGAAATTGGCATATTTGGGTATGAATTACATGGGATTGATGAAATTGCCTATAATTGTAAATTTGTAATTGAGGCTAATTAATATGTAATTAGTGACAATTTGGAATAGGCAATATTATAAACATGATTACATGTTTAATTGGATATACATGACATGAAAATTGGGTATGGGTGAAATACGATTATTAATAAACCTTTGACACGAGGTTAGGCGCAATTGTGGCGTAAGACTGTCCGGAACCGCCCGGCAAATCCAGCTGCCACAATTGGACGTCTAATGTGAGAGGTTAAAGGAATGAATTGTAGGCGTAACGGTTAATGACACGAGGTTAGACCCGGTTTGTGGCGTAAGACTGTCCGGAATCGCCCGACAAATCCAGCGGCCACAAAGTGTTCAGTCTAATGTAGGAGGTCATGTACCGTTCGTCATAAGGAATGAATTAAGGAATACTAATCATAATAAGACATGGGTATGGTTAGAGGGTTAAGTGGGGTGACATGTAAATATGGACTTAACCGGAATAAGATAAGACATGTAAATTATGACATGTAAGTATGGACTTAACCGTAGCATGTGTAAGACATGGACATTTAAATTAAAATGGTTAAGTGGGAGAAAAACCTAGTGGGGACCAAGCATAGGTGGGAGCCTTGTGTCGGATGGGGACCCGTTTCTACCAGTAACCCGTTTGAGTATCTACTTGGGCCCGGTACTAGGCCGGTGTTGGGGCACGCTTACTGGACTTGAATGTAAGAGGTCAAAACGTGAATAGCGGTGGCAACGCAAGTCCAACGGGTTCATGTGCGTGCATGGGTCCAGGCTGGTAGGTAAGACGTTGTTGCATCGTGTAGGTATGGCTGTGCATTTTATGTTGGTATCGGGGTTGCCACTTTAGGTAGTGATACACCCCACTGTGGGGCCAGCACGGGTGCCTACGGGGTTTAGGGAGCCGATCGAATGGGTAGGGTAAGGGTACCTTAGCGGTGGTAGGAGCAAGCCGGCACCTACGATAGCAGCTAGGTACAAGTAACTACCAAGTTTGTCATGTGGGTACAGTTAGTGGGAAGGGATCAACCTTTAGTAAATAGAGACTAGTACATATGCGGTGTAATTAAGTAATGTGGTGTAACTTAGCAAAAGTGCGGTGTAACGAAATACATGTTGGTTGAGTTGGATAGTCCTTTGGGTGCTAGTCTGATGTTGACTTCGGTCTTCGGGGTTAGTACTTGGAGGGTTGTTCGCTTAGCCAAGGTGTAGGATTGTCTTAGTACTTAGGAACGGAATCATCTTGTCCATCCTTTTTGTCTACCTTATATATGTTACAGCCATATCATGCTGCCTATTTATGTCTTGATCATTTACCTTACCTATTATTTGTTAAAATTACTGGACTCGCCAGACTTTATGTCTGACCCGTTTTGTTTCCACCTCTTTTCTTTCCTTCCACCCCCCCTCAGGTTTGCAAGGAGGGAATACTAAAGCTTAGGGCCGATTTCTTTCAGTTGCATGAAGAGAGTAGATGTATCGCTTTGGACTCTCTCATCTTTATGGCTTTGCTTATGCTCAGTGGGGATTTATGCATTTATGTTATTTAAGTATTTGCTTCTTTATGTACTTTGAAGTTTTTGGAAAAGACAATTGATCCTGTTGTAATGGTTTTTGGAGACTACTTATGTAAGCTTGTTTTGAAGTTATGATGCTATAAAATAAGTTTTATCTTCCGCTGTGTTTTATTTATTTATTCTTGGAATTTATCTGTTCTATACTACTATAACGCTTCATGACATTAATGCATTCCCTTTGTGAGTGACATTAATGGCCATGGGGTGTTACAGAAAGGGTCGTGGCCTATAGATGTTGGGCCTGGGCTTTAAACGAAAATAATTAAACAAAGGAAATTAGAAAGAAGGGGATTGGGTTGAAGTGATTGGGCCAGTGAGTAAGGCTGCGGGCTGAGTTAAAGAAATGAAGAAGTGAAGAAAAAGGGAAATAAAAGGGAGGAAAGAAAATTGAAAGGAAGGAAAGTGGAAATTAAATTTAAGAAAAAAAGGAATAGGAATTCTAGACGATAAGATAAAAGTTTTCTTTAATTATATTATTTATTATTTAGGATATTTACTAAAAAAAGAAATAAATAAAAAGGTTTGTATAAAGGATTGTATGACTAAGGAAACCTGAAAGGAGCAGATGTAGGCGAACAGACAGGATCATTGCAAGCAGGGTCGTACTTTGTTAGATTTAACAAAATTATTTAAACAAATAAATAGGATTTAATTTCTTTTGAAAAATGAAATACGAATTTCATTAGATATAAAAACCAGATAATCAGTTCAAGGTGTATATAGAACTATAATCGACGTTTTACAGTAATCAAATGAATGAGGTCTAATTATTAGTAAT
Source organism: Allium sativum (assembly GCA_030737875.1). NCBI lineage: Eukaryota > Viridiplantae > Streptophyta > Magnoliopsida > Asparagales > Amaryllidaceae > Allium > Allium sativum. The sequence goes on along the minus strand of CM060913.1, from coordinate 717,768,199 downwards.
ATGGTGATGTAACAAATATTTAAAACGTTGTTTTAATCTATAATCGGCCTAGATCGATAGACATATTTTAAATCAAGTAATGATTTAAAAGTTGAATTAACTAAGTATCAAAATTCATGAGCATGGTTGAGATTAAATGAGTTCAGAAGCAAGAATGTTCGCAATCCAAAGCGAATAACGTGAGGAGCAGATGTTTTGCAGCTAAGAATGGTTGTAAAGAGAAATTGACTGACCAATAACGATGGGATTATTATGAAGTTTAGAAAATAAAATAATAATGAACTGAAAGGAAATGTCATATTGAGAATCGGTTAATTTAATGTAAGGAAAGTATCATTATTTTCCAGTAGATTTAAATAAATTATATAAAATAATTGTCATAATTAATGAAATAACATTGCCATGTGCGAAGCACGTGCTTTCCAATTAGATAAATAAATGATGTGTGTATAATTGTTTATTTACATTATTGTATTCATTTCCATGTGTGAACCACGGGCATTCTAGTTAGAAAATTTAATGATATAATAAAATAAAGATTTTATATAGATCAGTTTCCTTAAGTATCGTCTGACTTTAAAAGATATACGCTGATCATTTCGAAGAGTTCGGAATTTATATTCCACTTCGATTTATACGTCACGTATCAGAGATTATTGAAGATGGAGATATGCAAGGGCTATTTTAGTGCCTTCAGTTTGTCCAGTCCCAGGACAACTTGTATAGACGAATGTCTGACAAAGTATTTCCAACGATCACGCCCGTTGATTTTTACGAATATACCAAGTTGGTGGGGAGAAGGAAATATCTCTTTATTTTACACCCAGTGTGTATTTGTATAATCAATATGTGATTACGGATTTGACAATGTGGCATTCAAAGTGAACGATGGACAGGTATTCTAGAAGATAACGTAGCCTCAAGCCTCACAACCGGGAAATGACAGAAATCGGGCAGGCAGCATGGCTAGGTGGGTCATTCCCAAGCAGGGTGTATTACCACTATCTAGAGAAATTCCTTTTTATCTTCTCATCTATATTTCGCTGCTGTAGCATTCGGTAGCGGCTGCTGATCACACCCGTCGGGTGGTAATATATTCGCTACACTCAAGCTAAATGAGTGGGCGGTCATGTGTGGCCGGTTTGCAAGACATTCTTATTGAACCCAGTGTATCCCCTCTAGAGTACACTGATCGGCAGGTGGTCCCATACCTTGTCTGTTGGAATCCAATCTCCAATAAGAGCCCGTGGATTTTGATTTTATATTATATATATATGTGTGTGGAGCATGAGATGCAAGCATTCCGTTAGATGGTTATTTGTTTGGTCAAAACTATTATAATATCAGATGATTTTGATATCTAAAATGTTTTATGTTATAGTAAGGTAAAAACCGTCTATGTTTATGCGTGGGCTGGTCTTACTATTATCTTTCCTTTCGAAAGGTTTTCGAACGTTAAATCAATCTGTTCTCATAAGAGAATAACCCGTTTTGTGTTAAGAATTAATCATTTGAACTGTTTTAAAATTGTTTACTCACACCAGTCCCCTGACTGACCCAGAGTTTATTTTCTGTGTTTTCCTAAACTCTTAGGTACTCATAACAATTGTTATGAGTAGACAAGTGATCCAGGTAGTCAATGGAAATTTGATGGAGTATTTTGGACTGGAAATCATGGAGTCAGCTTATTAGTTATATCTATATCTAAGTATCAAGTTTGTACGTTGTATTGGGCCCGTAATCATGTATGATTAAATATTCTGATGAAGTGTTCTATGATGTATTAAACTCTAATATGTAATATATTATGAAATATTATATTTTGTTGAAATTCCGCTGTGAGATTCTGATGTTCTTGTTTAGTTCTATTCTCTATCTATTTCTATCTCTTTATTAATGACACAACTTCCGAGGTCATCAAAAGTCGGGCCATTACAGTTGGTATCAGACCACAAGGTTTAGTGAAATACCTAGGCTCTGGGTGAGTGTTGAGAGAGCGTATTTGTAAATTTAAACTATGAGATAAATTATATATATATGTGTATATATATATACTTAATATAGATCGACCCAAGTTAGATATCGACTTAAGTCATCTTTAAAAATATCCTCTGATTAAGTTTTGATTATCAAGCTATTATACCCAGAAAGTTGAAAATGAGCTCACAAGAAAGGGAAAGGAATCCCGGAGGTACCTTAAATTTTAATAAAAGGAGTTAAAATGATTAGGATCTGCCTCAGGATAAATTATAAAGAGTTGAATTAAATTTAGGATAATACCCAGTGAATAAATTTGGTATTTCCCAGTAATAAAAACTAGACTTGAGTTATTAAGTAGATATGAACTCGTGTGAGTTAAGTAAACCGATTTCGTAATAAAATCATATTTTTGAAATGTAATTAAACAAATATTTAATTAAAGAAAAACCCATCCAGAAGGTGTGGTAGATCATTATGTAGGTATTTGACTTTAATTAGAACTGAAATCGACTCGTTTCTCTTTAATTTCGAGGACGAAATTCTTTTAAGGGGGGTGGATTGTAATGTCCAGTTTTTAATCGACATTTTTTAATAATAATTGGTGATTAAAAATGAGTTGATTAAAATAAAATGAAATTAAAATATATATTAACAAACTTAATTAACTTTTTAATTAGAATTTGGTTCTTTATTGCTTAAGAAAAGTAAAGATAACCTTTTATATTAAAAATAATATATACTGTTGAGTGTAAAAACATGTGTAAGGTCATATATTGAAAAACAATACATGTACATAACCTGTAAAACATTTATGTAATCTTTTGAAATTAAAATAATGTCTCAAAACATGTTTAAGTGTATACATATATTTATGGATATATGTTTGAAGCAATGAAGGGTCTGAAGCTAAAACCTTAGACAAATTTGCTGCGCATTTAGAAGAAAAACCACACAAACTGTATATAAATGTGGTTTTGTAGTCCAATTTGTCAACATAAATCAGATTCTTGCTGCAAAAGCATAGCAGTACAAATCTTAATGTGATAACACACCTGATTTGTAGCAAACCAAATAAGGATATGGATGCACATATTGTAAACCCTTTTCTATACACAACTGTACAAATTTTTAATGGAATGTGTTATGTAATCTCCTTCAAAGATCATAGTGTAAACTCAAAGGGATGTTTACCTAACCTAGTCTAACCCCTAGGTGCTACAACAAATATTTATAAACAACAACTTTTAACATATTTTATCACAACTAAACATTTCATCCCTGAGAACGTTTCGCTGCAGGCATTTAATTGATTTGGCCATTGGAAAAGAAGCAATGCTTCTATAAACTGAGCATTGGTACCCATTTGTACAAAGTAGGGTATATTTTATTTCGACCTAGCATGTGATTTCTGAAACCTAAAGAAAACAGGGGATGAAGCCTGAAGTTTAAATGTATTATCATATGTTTTATATGTAGGGTAAAACTCCTACAACCATTTAATGAACCAAATATTTTAATGCTAAATCTTGCCTATAAATACAACCTTAAGCCATACTTCCCTCACGCAAAAACAATTGAGCTAGTGAAGATCAAGTACAACAGGAAAATATAAGAATAGAGTGACATTAATAGGTGAGTAAACCTATTCTTTCTTCAAATTTTTATACATATATATAGTAATACTCAAGTATATATATGAATCACTGGTCTAGATGATGGTATTAGTTGTCATTCAAACCCAGGAACTAAACTGAGTAAACCATTTATTCGATTACTAGCTATTTATGTGGTGAGTAAACACATTTTTATCCTCTGTTAAACCTTTGTTTTGATTAATATTGAATGATCACAAGTATTTAGTTGCATGTATATGGTGTATTATTTATAAACACTTGCCTGTTAATTGATGTTGGCATAAAACACTTTGTGAATGAACATGAAAACAGTCCCTGTAATCATTTATATACAGAAGCCAATTACCGTAGCATAAATCCAAACAAGCTTTTAACATTTTGTTTCTACTTGAATTTATTCACACATATCTCTAGTCTATAAAAAAAATAGTTTCAGGTTGTATAGTTTTGTATACCCTTCAATATAACTAATTCCTGTAACCAATACTAAAACACATGAATCCTCGACCATCATCGAATCATGTTTCAGATATATAGATGGGATGGCAAGGCGAAATGATGAATTTTTAGTACAAATTTTCTGATTTTTAATTAAGTGGTGGACGAGAAATCTTGGGGTGAACGGAAATGCATTTTTGGCAAATTCCGTTGATCAACATAATCGGAGTTCATAGCGTGAGGTGAGGAGTGACGTATGAGGTCGCTGGTAATGGGAAAAATGCTAAAAGATTTTATTATAATGTGATTTGAGAGAATGAGGAGGAAATAGGGTTAGTCAGCAATGGTGTGTATCACTCGACGATCATCAAAACTGCGTCGCCACCATGGAACAGAAGGACTGCGCACCTGGGGGAAACTTTGACATTGATCTTCACCGAGATATGGACTGGGTCCGGTGTCTTCTGATGGCCAGGGGAGGTGATTGGAAGGTTTTTCTTGGATCGCTTTGTTTTGGTAGAGTGGAGCTGAATAGTGAAAACACTGTAGAGGTGGTGGAAGGTCACTGAGAGCAAGGGAATGAAATCAATGACCAACAGGGGATGTGTGACATGATCATAACAATGAGTTGATGAGGCATGAATGTGTGCATGTGCATCGGTGTACTGTATGCACACTACGTGTTCCAGGATCTGGGTACATTAAGGATTAGGGAAAACAGAGTGATCACACAGGTTGGTCACATATTTTCGGTGACAACACGTTGGCCGATCCAGCTTTAACATGAAAAAAAGAAAGAGAAAAGAGTGCAAACAAGTTAAAGAGAGGGACGACAAGAATAAGTTAGGAAGGAAAGATTGTAAAGAAAGGAAGCACGAACTAGCAGGGAAAGAATGGGAGGAGAAACAATGTTCACAGGCAAAAGTTGAGGTAAATAAAAGAACAGGAGAAAGGGTCGTGGCCTATAGATGTTGGGCCTAGGCTTTAAATGAAAATAATTAAACAAAGGAAATTAGAAAGAAGGGGATTGGGTTGAAATGATTGGGCCAATGTGTAAGGCTGCAGGCTGAGTTAAAAAAATGAAGAAGTGAAGAAAAAGGGAAATAAAAGGGAGGAAAGAAAATTGAAAGGAAGGAAAGTGTAATGACCCGCATTCTACACATCGGAGGATCGTAGAATATTTATTTCTTTTTCATATGAGGTCGTATAGTCGTGTAACTTTGGGGAACGACTACTGGGGTCATTTCCCATATTCACGATTTTGACCGATTTTTAAATGACCATTTTGCCCCTAGCTGATCTTGTTTCGGCCATAACTTTTGATTGGTAAGGAGTTTTGATCTGAAACCACTTCCATTGGATTCGAATGATGGTTTTGCAATTCTGTAGAATGGTCACATTAGCCAAACAGACTCACCGTTTGGGAGATATGGCTGAAACAAGGTTTAGAAGGTGAAAAACAGCTTAACCGGGCCTAATTAGATTGATTAACAAGAGGGCCCATAACCCATTTCGGGATTAGGGTTATGGGGAGGCTGAGAACAGTCAGGAAACGATTTTTATTTCATTTTTCTGCCGCCTAAAATATCTCCCTAACCCTAACAATGGCCTCCATCTTCTAGAATCACCTTTAATCGTCGTTTAATCAAGTTTTAGCCTAATCTACATCTAATCAAGGCAAATTAGCATCAAATTGGGAATAGAGCTGCCGTGTTGCATAGAGATTCAACCCAAATCAGATATATTTTCAGATCTAAGTTTTATTTGTGGCTAGGTGAGTGATTTGCATAGTTCCTCACTAATTACGGTTAATTAGGGGTAATTAGTGTTAATTAGCGAATTTATGTATTAATAAATTCTGGAAAAATGTTTAGAAATTCTTAAACACCTTTTTAGACCCCTGTTAGAAGTTTGGGTTAATTAAGTTTTGCTAATCCTATCATTGGATTTTCTTAAACATGCTTAAGGGGAAAATATGGGTTTTGGGTATGTTTGATCCGTTTTGACATATTAAATTGTTGTTTTGGTGTTTATGGTCAATTTATATGTTGCTATGACTGTATGGTATGTTTTGTGATTGATTAGAACAGTTAAAATGGTCGAAAACGCCATCTTATGGCATAAAACAGTCGCTAGAAAAGTTGTAGAAAACTATGCAGGAACCGGATCGGATCGCCCTACCCGCTCGTGGGGCATTCCACGACCCGACCCGCTCACCAGGAGAACTCCACGAGTTGCCACTCGAGCCAAGAGGACTGACCCGAACCGTATGGTGTCCACGAACCAGTGTATCAACTACGAACTGGAGCACCACGAGGGGACCAAACCAGAGCAACCGACCCGGATGACCTTTCACGACCTGAACCGATGTACTACGAACTGGACTGGATGGAGACCACGAGCCACCCCGGAGGAGGAACCGAACCCGACCCGACCCGGAGGGGAGATCACGATCCGAAATCACAAGAAGATCATAAGTCGACCCGGATGGAGCATCACGACCGAAGCGAACCAAGGAGCTTGGACGCGAGACATGAGCTACGAACCAAATGAAGACCGATCTGAAGGAGACCAAAACCCGAGATGCAAAGGTATTCCAAATGAGAGGTTGTAACTCAAGATCCAGATGGGAACCAACGAGTTAACTTCATGAGTTGGACTTTGCTGCGGGACGTGTGCAAAGGGGTTATCGACGTCTATAGCTTTGATCCACCACTAAGAGACGGATATTGGCTACGGATCAGTGCAGTGAAGTCATCATGGCTTCATGGGGGTAGAGTGATCGTAGCAAGGCTATGATCCAGTGCAGTGAAGTTGTTATGACTCCATGGGGCAGAGTGGACATAGCAAAGGATTAGTGGCTATGGATCAATGCAGTGGAGTTGTTATGACTCCATGGGACAAAGTGATCGTAGCAAAGGATTTGGGTGGTTAAAGCGGTGGATATCGTATGCTTTACGCACTGAGTGAGAGATGTGAGGATGGTTGCTATGCTGGATTGTTTGAGATCGCTATGACATGCACACCCCCTCCCTCCCTCCCCGTATCTTTACACCATATGTTAGTGTCGCCTTAGAGTATTTTACATCTTGTTGTGCTAACTCTTTGGTTGCAGGTCTAGGTTCAAGTATGATTTAGTATACCTGTTATTGTTCTGTTTTTGCTGCTTATCGCTCATACCGGACTTTTGTATGACCCAGAGTTTTATGTCTCTTCTTATTACTCTAGGTGCTCTTAAACGGGCAGACTAGAGACAGGTCAGGTGATTATACACGAGTAGCTGTACAGGAGACGAGCAGGAGGCTTCCACGTATTATCTACATATATTCTCCCTGTGTCGCTGTTGGTCACTACTTTGGGCATTAGTAGTGTACCTCTCAAATTTTGCTTTAGAGATAGTTTTTAAAGTTGTAATAATGATGAAGTGGAACATAAGCTGTATTTGGATTTTCCGCTGCTACGATGTTTAGTTTTCATCTTGTGCACTGTCTCGTCTGTTTTATGTCAAAGTATGTTATTATTATATATTATTCCATGCGCTGTGAGATATGCTGCTGGTTCCTTGTTAGTTCAAATTCCTTTCTTTTCCTTTCTTTGGCGACCGTCTCGTGCTAGTCAGGCATTGGCACAACGCACTTTCATTAGAAATGTCGGCTGGTGCAGGGCGGGCCGTCACAGAAAGTGGAAATTAAATTTAAGAAAAAAAGGAATAGGAATTCTAGACAATATGATAAAAGTTTTCTTTAAGTATATTATTTATTATTTAGGATATTTACCAAAAAAGGAAATAAATAAAAAGGTTTGTTGAAAGGAACGAAAATGAAGAAAGGTTTTATGACTAAGGAAACCTGAAAGGAGAAGATGTAGGCGATCAGACAGGATCATTGCAAGCAGGGTCGTACTTTGTTAGATTTAACAAAATTATTTAAACAAATAAATAGGATTTAATTTCTTTTGAAAAATGAAATACGAATTTCATTAAATATAAAAACCAGATAATCAGTTCAAGGTGTATATAGAACTATAATCGACGTTTTATAGTAATCAAATGAATGAGGTCGTATCATCAGTAATACGGTGATATAACAAATATTTAAAACATTGTTTTAATCTATAATCAGCCTAGATTGATAGATATTTTTTAAAGTAAGTAATGATTTAAAAGTTGAATTAACTAAGTATCGAAATTCATGAGCATGGTTGAGATTAAATGAGTTCAGAAGCAAGGACATTTGCAATCCAAAGCAAATAACGTGAGGAGCAAATGTTTTGCAGCTAAGAATGGTTGTAAAGAGAAATTGACTGACCAATAACGATGGGAGTATTCTGAAGTTTAGGAAATAAAATAATAATGAACTGAAAGGAAATGTCATATTGAGAATCGATTAAGTTAACGTTGGGAAAGTTTCATTATTTTCCAGTAGATTTAAATAAATTATATAAAATAATTGTCGTAATTAACGAACTAACATTGCCATGTGCGAAGCACGTGCCTTCCAGTTAGATAAATAAATTATGTGTGTATAATTGTTTATTTACATTATTGTATTCATTTCCGTGTGCGAAGCGCAGGCCTTCTAGTTAGAAAATTTAATGATATAATAAAGTAAAGATTTTATACAGATCAGTTTCCTTAAGTATCGTCTGACTTTAAAAGATATATGCTGATAGTTTCGAAGAGTTCGGAATTTATATTCCACTTCGATTCGATTTATACATCGCGTATCAGACATTATTGAAGATGGAGATATGCAAGGGCTATTTTAGTGCCTTCAGTTTGTCCAGTCCCAGGACAACTTGTATGGACGAATGTCTGACAAAGTATTTCCAATGATCACGCCCGTTGATTTTTACGAATATACCAAGTTGGTGGGGAGAAGGTAATTTCTCTTTATTTTACACCCAGTGTGTATTTGTATAATCAATATGTGATTACGGATTTGACAATGTGGTATTCAAAGTGAACGGTGGACAGGTGCTCTAGAAGATAACGTAGGCTCAAGCCTCACAACCAGGAAATGACCGAAATCGGGCGGGCAGCATGGCTAGTTGGGTCATTCCCAAGCAGGGTGTATTGCCACTCTCTAGAGAAATTCCTTTTTGTCTTCTCATCTATATTACGCTGCTGCGGCATTCGGTAGCGGTTGCTGATTACAACCGTGGGGTGGTAATATATTCGCTACACTCAAGCTAAATGAGTGGGCAGTCATGTGTGGTCGGGTTGTAAGACATTCTTGTTGAACCCCAGTGTATCCCCTCTAGAGTACACTGATCGGCAGGTGGTCCCATACCTTGTCTGTTGGAACCCAATCTCCAATAAGAGCCCACGGATTTTGTTTTTATATTATATATATGTGGAGGGTGAGATGCAAGCGTTCCGTTGGTTTTTGTTTTGATAAAAGCTATTATAATATTAGATGACTTTGATATCAAAAATGTTTTGGGTTATAGTAAGGTAAAAACCGTCCATGTTTATGTGTGGGCTGGTCTTACTATTATCTTTCTTTTCAAAAGGTTTTCGAACGTTAAATCAATCTGTTCTCATAAGAGAATAACCCGTTCTGTGTTAAGAAATGATCATTTGAACTGTTTTAAAATTGTTTACTCACACCAGTCCCCTGACTGACCCAGAGTTTATTTTTCTATGTTTTCCTAAACTCTTGGGGTACTCATAACAATTGTTATGAGTAGACAAGTGATCCAGTTAGTCAATGGAAATATAATGGAGTATTTTGGACTGGAAATCATGGAGTCAGCTTATTAGTTATATCTATATCTAAGTATCAAGTTTTTGCGTTGTATTGGGCCCTAATCATGTATGATTAAATATTCTGATGAAGTGTTCTATGATGTATTAAAATCTGATATGTAATATATTGTGAAATATTATATTTTGTTGAAATTTCGCTGTGGGATTCCGATGTTCTTGTTTAGTTCGATTATCTATCTATTTCTATCTCTTTATTAATGACACGACTTCTGAGTTCATCGAAAGTTGGGCCGTTACATTCAAGCAACAACCTAGGCTCTATAGTGCTTACGCACTCTATGAGAATTTACTATTATTCTAAAACAATTCTCGCTATTTACTTTACAATTTCAATAATATTCCCCATCTACCAACTCCATGAATTAAAAACATGGTTTGGCTTTATCACTTTTTTTTTAAATTAAAAGCTTCAAAATTTTATTTTTCTTCATTAAAACTTACTTTTGATAAAGCATAAAAATGACGTCTCATAAAAAAAAAAATTTTAAATCACAAAAACTGGAGTGGACAAGGACAACTATTTCTCGATTAATTTCATAACCATTCATTTTAATATGTTAATTCAATTACTTACAACTAGGTGTTGATCTCTTTTGGCATAGCCGACCGGTTTTTATAGTGTTCTGTAACACTCTTTTATTATGACTAATAATAAAATTATAATTTGGTATAGGTGACTGTAGTTAGCAATAAGCTAATTCGGTTTTTAAGGTGGACCGTCCACCGTCAACGACATTTATAGTGGGCCGTCCATTGAATCTAAACTAGATTACAGTCTAGGAGCTAGCTTAAGTAACTAGACTACCATAAACCGTTTTTAAGGTGGTCCATCCACCATTGCTCTACGCAGGGAGTCACATTGTGAAAATTACATATGTATAGTATAAAGTACAAGAGACAAGCATAGGCTTGGATACATAGCATCGAGCCACTCAAAAAGCAAAGACCAGCTCGCAAAAGGAAAAGCAGTCCTTATCACATCCTAGGCAGCCTAGGGATATTACATGTGAGCTTTACGTTAAGGGCATGAACAGTGCAGCAACCATAGATGGATTTGAACATGTATAAACCACAGCGGCAAAATTCGAGCATAGCTTCCATGGATTGCCGAACAGGATGACAGAGATAAAGGATCCAGATCACCATAAGGACTAAACAATCCAAAACCGCACATAATTTACATAGCAAAGAACAATCTTCTGCTCAACAACAAAAAGCGGAATACAAACAGAGCATATCTGGAAAGCAGATCTAACACCAATTGAGCAGCAACAAAGTTCAATGCAATATTAACGATGCTCATTGGTGAAAAACCAATCATAAATCCAAACAGACAACTCGGTTGAAACCAGCAACGTGAAAAACACTATCGAACATAACACGATTTGCAAAGTGCAAAGCATTTGAATACATATTTAAGATCCGAGATCCAATCATCACAAAACAAACCAAACATCCCCATAACTCGAAAATCAACCAAGGCGCAACTATAACACTAGACAACCAACAAGACGCAACCACACCGAAAGCATTGAAAACCCAGTTACCAAACTGACCCATTACTGACAAACTAGGTGTTAATTTCTAAACTTAACCCTAACATCAACTCTATTCTAAATTTTAACAACTTATTTTGTCAACTCTACGAAGTTTATGTCAAAGAAATTGTCAAAAATTTATGTCAAAAGAATAGAGATTTTTTATAATTTTCCTTACCAAAAATTTTAAATTTTGACAAAATAATGCATTTTCTATGTTTTCTTATTTATTTCTTTCATACTTTATAACTAAAAACTAGTGAGCTATACATGCTTTATAATGTACACATTTTTATGAATTCATTTTAGATAAAAATATTATAAGAAATCACTATTTCTAAAATCTACTCCACTTTTCCCCAAAACTCAATATGTACTTTTCAAATATGTTACTTATGTTTTTTTCAAACGTCAAAAATGCCTTTTTGTCTCAAAAATTGTTTCTAAACAATTTAGCTAATAATATTTTAAAATTGCAAAATTTTAAGGTCAAAACTTGAAAAACACCATAAACAATCATCCAAAGCTTTTAAAATTTCAAGTTCTCAAAAGTTAACAATGAGGCAAGACTCAAAGTGTAATGAACTGACAATTTCCCGATCCTGATTATCGACTATTCAAGCACCAGAAATTTACTGGATCATTAATAGAAAGAAGTTAAAGTGTGAAAAGTAGAAAGAAAGAAAGTTAGAATAAAAGAAGAAGAACTTAAACATAACAACATCAAAGTAAATACGAATCTCACAGCGGAGCAAATAAAATATATTACATAACATAACTTTGAAATACAAATTAGTAATTATATACATATAACATTATTAGAGTACAAGACTTACAACACAGCGGAAATAAACAATAGGTATAAAATGTTGAAGCCACCTGCTCTAAGCTCTTCCAAGTATATCTATAAAATCCTGATTACTTGACTGTCCATACAAATTTGGGGCACCCAGAGTTTAGAGTAAAAAAATAAACTTTGGGTCAGTCACGGGACTAGTGTGAGTAAACTCCATTCACTTGGTTTAACTATCAAAAATTCTTTTAAAAGAAAGGATAATCGTAAGGCCGATCCATATACAAACACATATGGTTTTTACCTTACGATAAGCCAAAACATTCTTTAAAATCAATGCTATTCTGATATTATAATAGTGTCTAAATCGATTAAATAACAATCTAGCAGAACGCTTGTTCTCATGCTCCGCACACATAATATACAATCAAAACCACAGGGACTAATTGGGTAATGGATTTCCAACTATGATAAGGTATGAAACCACCTTCTGATAGTGTGTATCACTAGAGAGGAATACACTGGGTTGAACAAGAACATCTTGCAACCCGACCACACATGACCGACCACTTTTTTCGCTTGAGTGTACCGAATGTATTTCACCAACGGTTGGGATCAGCAACCGTGTCCTAAAAGGGACAACATCGATAGATTTAAGAAGGAAATGGATTTTCTCTAGATAGGTGATAATACACTCTAATTGGGAGGGACCCATTTAGCCATGCTGCCTGCTCGATTTTTGTCATTTCCCGGTTGTGAGGCTTGAGGTCATACTATTACCTTTTTGACATATCACAACTTCATTCACTTTAAATATCACATCGTCAAACCTGCTAAACCATTTATCGATTTCTCAAAAATATCATGGGTATAAAGCTAAGAGAAACGAATTCCTCTACCAACAAACGTAATACGTTTGAAGAGATCAATGTATATGATATGTTAGGCATACTCTGTCAGACATTCGTCCATGCAAGTTGTCCTGGGATTGGATAAACCGAAGGAACCATCCAATCAATCTATCTTGGGCAATTTCCACCTAGGATCTATAGAATGGCCCTTGCACTTTACTTCGTCTTCAATTATCTTCAGCATATTTGATTCGCAACGCTTGTCCCCATACGGAGTTATTTTCAGATAATAAACCTGATTCGGCCTCTCCGTCTTGACAATGGAAATATCAAATGGACCAAAACTTTGATAGTCGGTTATTTAACTATCAAAGGAACATCCAAACAACGATTGATCCGATTTTTAAATGGAAATTCTATTGATCAAACATCAAGCAACACTGAGCACTTATTAAATTAATTTCTTATTAATCTATTCATTTCCCCAATTCTACTTCAATATCTTTACCCAGATATTTCTCGAAACCCATTTAGCCTCTCACAATTTCTTGGAAAACATTTCTATATATTCATAAATCCTTATTTCCTATATTTAGGAAATATATGTTATTAATATTGGAAAACATTTTCATTTCTTATTCACGTACCACTATTCTTCCACATTCATTATTCCCTAACCGTAAACTAGTAAAAGAACAAATCCCTAATGATCAACCCCGAAAGCCACGACACTTCGAAAGCCATTCAACTTGACTAATCTCCAGTCAGATTTTAATTTCCTTAACTCTATTTCTTAATTCCTTATCAAGTCATTTCTTACGCAACTCTCGAATTTAGTTTACGACTCCACTTCTTTAACGGAAATCATTGATTATAATGATAACGTTATAATCCCTGCTTCTGAAATATTAACTTTAAAAATACAAAATTTTATTCATTAATTTGAATTAATAAATTAATAATTAAATAAATAATAAATCTTGATTTAAAAATTGAAAAGTAAATAGTGCTTTCCTGAATAATATAATCGAATTTAAAGGTATAACTCTCTTTCGATTAATCTTTATTCGATAATTCTCTTTCAAATAATTTATATTCGATTAACGTTCCGAATTTCAGAATAATCCTTTATTTTAAGTCAACTCAATTTCTAAATTCATTTTTGAATTTATACTTTCCAAACATTTACCCATTTCCTTTTATATCCATTTTAATCCGCAAAACGTTTGCTTATAAATCATTATTCACTTTAAAACATGTATATTATTTCATTACGGAAAACTGGTCTCATTATATCAAATAAATCTTGATTTAAATAGTAAATACCATTACATGTTCAAATTCTGTTTATCGAGTTATTTTATAACTTATACTCATATTTTACTTCATTACCAGTCAACTACTAATTCATTATATATCAAGTTTATAACTTATTCTCGATTACATATTCAATTATAAATTATCGATTTCAAACCAATGTTAACTATCTTGTCAAATTTTGAATTTATAATATATAATTTCTGAAGATATATTATTTTTATAACATTTGACATAGTCGAACTCTAATTAAAAATCCATACTAACATTTCGAACGTCGGAATAAATTTCATCGTTTCCCTTTTAAAAACAATTTCTTGAATTTACGTTTCCAAATTATATCATAATATTACTTCATTTCATTATAAACATTGGTTATAAATCAACTACTTGTTTTTATGCAATTAAAACAAATTATTATATTATAATCCAATCGAAATTCAATTTCTATTTAAAATTAGATTTCCCATTTTCAAAATCCAAATTACTTTCCAATATATTTTTATGGTATTTAAAATACCAATTGATATTATGGCCATTGATATTCAAGCATTCAACATAACTAAATCTATCACAAAACGTTTAACACATCATATATCACAGCATATGAAAGGAAACATTAATAAAATTGGAGGAATCCAGTTGGATTCCTCCAACCTGCTTCCCTGCATACACCGATGTTAATCAATGTAACTAACACAAATTTCATTTCATTTAAGATATCATGATAATTAGAATCAATATTTAACCAACGATTTGTATATATAACTGTATCTATAATTTCAACCAATTATTTAGCAATTCATCCAAACAACCATCACACAACATCTAATCATCATTTAACTATATTAAAATATGTTTATAAAATTATAAAACTGGACAGAGTAAGCGAGTTTACTCACCTTGATCGTTTAGGGTTAATAACGATTAACGGTCGAAGATTCGAATCAGAAGTTTTATTTTGCCATAAATTCAAACGAGCTCCAAATCTCTCCAAAGCAGCTTCATCATGTAGCCTATGATCATATGATCCCAACGATCAAAATTTGCGCAATTCCGATTACGTATGTTACAGATATTAAATTTATACGTTTGTATATACTATTTAATTAAATAAAAACTTAGACTATATTTAACTGGGCTTCACCTTATTTCCATCGGCCCGATACCAATCCAAACCACCATCTACGGTGCTCCTTCTCCTCCCTTCCAGTATACCACCCACACAAGAACAATGGCCATAACCAATATTTAAAAGAATCAAAACTCCTCCCCTGCTTCATTATAAATTAAATGAACAATGCTGAAATTCCTCCCTTACTCTCCTCTTCATCACCATATAAATCCTGCTACATTCGAACACCTCTTCCATTTGCGTGCTCTGGGCATTTACACATTGACTCATACAACACTTGACATCTTTTATCTTCGAACCCCACCAAAATTTCATAACTTGAGCTATTCTCTCCCCTAAACACTACTATAATTCCCAAAACAAGAAACGATGCTCAAAACTTTAAATAACAGCAACCTTAGACGTGTGGTGAAAACTTGGGTGTTTGTGAATGGATGCGCACCCTCCCATATGTGTATCGAATTAAAGCTTGAGTTTATACGAGTTCAAGTATATAAGTTTCATGATTTAATGATGAGTGTGCAATTTTTAAAAAAATCAAGGAAGATTTAAAAATAGAAAATAGAACACTATTTCTTCACGAACTGAAGCAGCGAACTCTTGCTTTCTCGGCACTGACCAATATTTATAGCCGAATATAAGTCTTGCAATGGAAGCTTCATCAAACTTAAGGACTAAGGAACTTAGGGAAGGTACATCATAGGTTAGGATGGGCACGTGTTTGTACATGTTTAGGTCTGCACCTCCATTTTTGGTCTATGTGAGATGTATATAGGCTATGTATATCTTAGGGTAGGTAATCTGAGTTTTCACTTCCTACATCAGTTTTGATTTGGAAAGTTTAGGCTGGCATGAAATGTTTATAGAGTTTGAAAGGAAGCAGTATGTACAACACTTGGCATAGAAGGCATAAGGAAAATATATTTTTATATTTATTAATATCTAATTTTCACGATACTTTCATACGAAGTAACGAGTCAAACCAGCACACACGATCTTCAAACGTGGTGAAAATTGTAATTCTACAATAATTTAATATTTCGGACACGATGGAATTGGTTTCATCAAATTCTGAGTCTATATGTAAAAGCTCCTTTTTAGTTGCAAACGGTTCAATAATATGCATTTAAACAATGCACGATCACAAAATAACTCCAATTGACCCCAAACTGGAAATCTTACAATAATTAATCTCTATAGATTTAATAAAATTAGTTTCGTCGAAAACGGAGGTCGTTTGAAAATTATTCATTCTATAACTCCAAATTAAATCGATATAATATAAATTGAATAAAATAATCCAATTTAATAATAATACATTATTATTTTCATATATGTATATCCAGACATAATATATATAGCTTCAGAAATAAATAAAATATGGATTTATACTTGACGTTTCAATTTCAAGTTAAAACGACGTTCAATTTATATTAAAATTGTAACATCCCACTTTTCGTACAATTTAAGCTGACAATTAACTACCACAGTCAACCCAAATTATACAGAAAGCAGAATGTTAAGAGAAAGATATTAGACGATAAGAGAGAAAGAAAGAAATATTAGAATAGAAGAAAGAAGAACATCAAAATCTCACAGTGGAACGACGAAAATATAATATATATCTAATCTCTTTATACAAAAGAAAATTATATATACGTACCAATCATCAGTGTACAAAATATATTAGATACAGCGGAACAACTTTAATTAACTAACGATGAAGCCTCCTGCTTCCAGTTGCTGAAACTCCAGGCGAAACAACCTGGAAAATATGTTCGGTCTGACCCGAGTACATTTTGAAGCAAAGCAAAAACACCCGGATCAGTCTGGAATACTTTCAGTGATAAATTCACATTAAACAATTGACTTAACTTTAGAAAACCCTTTTGAAAGAAAAGGATAATAGTAAGAACAACCCACACATAAATACAGACGGTTTTAACCTTACTATAACCCAAAATATTTTTATATATCAAAATCCAATGATATTATAATAGTGTCTATCAAATCACAAATAAATAATCATCTAGTAGAACGCTTGCATCTCATGCTCTACATATTTAGTATAAAATCCAAAACCATATGGCGCTTGTTGGAGATTGGATTCCAACTATGGCAATGTATGGGACCACCTTTCTGATCAGTGTACTCTAGAGGGATATACATTGGGGTTCAACAAGAATGTCTTGCAACCCAGTCTAAACATGACCGGTCACTCATTTAGCTTGAGTGGACCAAATGTATTACCATCCATGGTTGGGATCATCAACCGTTCCCGCGGGACAGCATCGAAAGATAAAATAAGGAAATGGAATCTCTAGATGGTGATAATACACCCAGCTTGGGAATGACCTTACTAGCCATGCGACCAACTCGATTTTTTCCATTTCCTAGTTAATGAGGCTTGAGGTCACGTTTTCTCTTTTTGAACAGCATGCCACCATTTACTTTGAATGCCACATTGTCAGATCCGTCAAATCACTAATTGACGTCCACAAATATACTCTAAGTGTTAAGCAAGAGAATTTTTCCGCCACCAAACTTGTTATATTTGTAAAAATCAGCGTACATGACCCTTAAGAAATACTCTGTCAGACATTCATCCATACGAGTCATCCAGGAACAGGATGAACCGAAGGCACCCTCCTACCGCATCCTATATGGGAATCACCCCAAGGATCAGTAGTGAGAAGTCCTTGCAATCCGAAGATTTCAATTACGACAGAATCACAAGTTATCATAACTCTAGCGGCCAAACCAGAGAAATTTAACGAGTAGTTCTTCCGATCATGAATCAACGATCTTCAATTTCTCTGTCTTTATAACTCTGCAAGTTAGTCGCGAACGTACAGCTGATTCGAAGTGGTTTTGGGTCTAGTTCCCATCCCGATCTCTATGAAAAACTCATTAAAAAGGTCCATTATTTATTAATAATCTGGGTTTTAACTATCAACTCCAAAACAATATAGATTAGAATATTGGAAACTCAGATCCTTTCTATTAAAAACTATTCATTTAAAATTATTCCATCGATTAACAAACCTCTTTCATTTCCATTACTCGAAAACACTTATTTTTTTATGAACACATTCACAACCTGTCTCTTTATTATAAAACCATTCATTAAAATATCACACCGGTTCTTTGTAGATCGATTTTACATATATATCTTTAACAAATCCTCTTCTTTTTTCGTTACTTGGGAAACAGTCATCAATACTTATATTCTTGAAATAAATACATTTACCCAACTCCTTTATCTCGAATGCTTCCTTATTTTCATTTCCTTGAAAACCATCCATTTTAACGAACTATATCATTTCCTAAAGGCATATCCAAAATCTTCTTTCACGTTTATTTTACTGTGAAAATATCACTATACTTAACAAACATATTTATATTTCCTTATCTAAGAAATATCGTTATATATATATATATTCATGCTATCCACTTTTTATTACCTTTACAGTTACAAACTAATGTCATCTCTTGATAATAGTGAAGTTTTTCAAGTTGGGGTATTTCATTTACCTCTCAGACCTTAACCGTCAACGTTCTTATCTTAAGGCAATACAAGTTTGAAACTCAAAAATCTAATATACCATTCTCATTCCCCTATACTATCTAATTTGAATATGGTTTTATAAACCATTTTCTTATATTCGAAAACCCGGTCTATATTTATAACTCATTTTTAACAATAATAATAATCCATTTCGAATCTTTAATCCAAATACATATTGTATCTTTGGTAAAACTCACTTTGGATTCTTATAAAAGTTAATCACATCATTTCTTCATGTTATAATATTTTACTTAGTTCAATTCTTAAGAATTGTTGACTCAAAATAATCTCTTTAACCTCGTATATAAGTAACTAAATTAATTTATTAACTTCACCTAATCGTTTTTCTCATAACAATTATTTCCAAACGTTAAGCCTTAGGTTAAATCTTACTTATAAATTTATTGAATTGTCGCAGAAAATATTCAAAACTATAAATAAAATTGTAACAAAGCTTCTAACTTTAGATAAAGTACGATTTAAAATCTTTTCTTTAGTCACAAAATAAGTTATACTTCGATTTGGGTTAATTTTCCGGACGACAATCAATATTAGGAAAACGGTTTTTTGGCCATTCGCTGCCAACTATTTAATCAATATCGTTCTTTGATTAAAATATAACGATCAGATTCAAGAATCAACATCCATTCAATCATTGATAACTAATATGATATATAAATTGGAATAAACAATTCCTATGAAAACAACAAATAACATACGATTTATTTGAGGAATCCGGTTGGATTCCTCCAACCTGTTCTTCCCTGCATGTCTGTTTATCATACAATAATAGCATAGGAAATGAGAATTTTAATCTAATGCATTTAAACGACCAATTCTATAGACAAATAATCGAACAAAAATCATCCATGGCATCCATTCAACCAATTTATGCTTATTAATAATAAATATGAATTTAACACATCAGAGAATCCCGAAAGTGTGAGAATTAACTCACTTTGGTTTTGATGACCGATTCATGCGCTGTTTTATTTAATTTTAAACTAGCATTTAAAATTAAATGAAAAACCAGGTTGCTTCCGATTCCAGCCAAATTGGTTCGACTGTGTAGCCTTTGTCTCTGCGATTTCAAAGAATTCAGTTTCGCTTGAATCTGATAACGTATGGACGAGTTATCAATATTATTTGAACTAAACATTATAATTCTAACTAACTAAATTTAATTAATTTATAAAACCCTAATTGTTAGTTGCTAATCTGTTTCTTAATTACCTTTACCAAACTGTAACTCCGATATTCACTCTTCCAGACCCCGACATTTCTTTTCATTGTAGGCTGGATTTCTTCTCTTTTCTTCTTCTTCATGTTTCAGGCCCAAACAAATAATAAACCCCACAGCTCACGTCCCATACTTCATTTTCTCCTTCACATCAAAACATAAAACGCCATGCAACACGCCTCATAAAACTCTATACTACCACCACGCCTCACGAACTCAACCATCCACCATTGGAAAACCCTCGAACGCCTCTCTGCCATCTTGTCCTCCACCCATCTTACAGTCACTTACTATTTGCACAACTTACAGTGGCACCGCATATTTCAGTGGCATTGCGTCACTTACATGCACCACCGTTCCCCACTTTAAACCCATCGCCTTCTTTTCCACTGCTCAGGCCTATTTTCATGCATTCATGGATTCCCCACAGCTTCATGTTTAAACGTTCCACCTTGTCCTACACCTCACTGCCTGTATCAACGTACGACTACCCTTTGATCATGCAAATTATCCCATGCAAGCACCTTCACCCGTCTGTACAACACTGCTACTTCCAACGTGCCAGCTCCCTGACTTCCAGATGTGGATACACCAACCTCAACTCCGTTAAAATAGCTCGCCATAACAACACCACGCCAAACAGTTCTTGACACCGGACCCCACCTTCCCTTTCCCGTTTAGAAATCACAGTACATAGAAACCCGCTATTGTATCAAACTCCACCATCACATGACTTCTCTCCTCCTCTTCTTCTACATTTTCCTTCTATTACGCCACTCCCTGAAGCTACAACAGACCGATCCTCCGTTGAACCCCTTCCACTGTTTTTCACGCAACCGTCCTTCATTTTTCTTCATGTTTCAAACTGCCGCAACTTGCCTCTCTTCACATCGCACCCTTAACGTCACCATGTTGCACACACTCCACTCCACATTAAGACTGCCAACCACCTTTTAGTTCATCGCTCCTCCTGATAGCACTTCAACACGCTCTCACTTCCTGTACACTGCAGACCGTACTCTGCCGCCCCTGACGCCCTACGTGACAACCCACAACCGAGTACCTGCAGCGTCGACCACGTTAATCCTCATGCAAACACCTGTCTTCACTATTCACGTTTTGCTGCATTCTCCCTAAATGATTATGAAACTGTAGGGGTTGGCTTTAAATTTCGAATGGCTTAATGGTAGCAGGAGGTTTTTGTTTTGCGTTTAATAATATGTTTCAAAGGATCTCGCATTGGAAAGAACTAAAGAAAGGAGAGCGGTCTTCAAAAAGGTTCAGCATTTTCTTGTTTGTAGAGAAATGGTATAGACGGTGGCTTTATATAACATAAGATATATATTTTATATTATGGTAAGGTTGCTTCAGTATAACGCTAAAGGTGTTCTCGAAAACGGCAGAAGTACGGCTACAGATATTTTATATAGTCAACGCATTTTTTTATTATTAATTATTATTTTATATCGATTCGTAGTGGACATGACACATGGGATGTTTTTGAATGAAAAGAAAGAACCGTATAGAACTTCACGTGGCATTGCAATGCATAGCCGACATGTTCGAATAGCTGCATGTGTCAAGTATTAAATTATGAAAAGATTAGACAAAGAGAATTCGGTCGAGATTATCTGCTGCTAATTAATGTTAAAGTGGACTGCATGTGCCGAGATATCGTGCAGTGGTTAAGAGTTTATTGCCAAACAAAGTGTACCGAGATTGCTCACCCATGAGAATGATGTGCATAATGTATTGCACCAAGATTTTTACTGGCTTGAAAACAACTTGATGCACCATATTTTGTAAAGTCTGATGCATGTGAAAATGTACAGAACGTAGATACGACGGTTATTTAATTTGATCGGATTAAGGATATTTTTGTTGTACTGGATTATAAATGAAATGAGACACGATGTCAGGTTAGCTGCAAAATTTTGAAAATGTAGCAACTAAAGATTTTTATTTCAAAGGTGTCCAACGATATTTTAAAGCATGCGAAATTCGCAGTTCGCAAGAATCCATAAGAATTCCAATTGAAACAAATTTTGAAGACCATATAATACTTAATTTTTCAGACACAATATAATGGTTTCAAAGATTGAAATTTCAGATTAACGATATAAATTTCATAATTAAATTGCTATAATATATAAACAAATCGTTATATTTTATTAACGAATTCCATACGACTATTTCAAAATTTGATTTTGACATAAAACAAAATGTACAAGATGAAAACTCGAATTTTCTGCTTAATTAGAAAATTATTATTAAATTCAAACCATTTAAAAATCCAAATCAACATTTAAAACAAATTTAAATATTAATTTAAACGGTTAAAAATCTAGGCCGTTACAAAAACCCTTTTTATTTAAATAATAAATCTTTATAATTTATAAACGATTCCATCACTACAAAAAAACACCATATTACAACTTTAATTTTACAACGGTGGTAAAAGCACCGTTGTAATAAATGTTTTTTACAACTTTTCCCCAGAAAAGTTGTAATAAACTTATTTTTAACAACTGTGTTATTTTGACAGTTGTAATAAAAGCCTATCACAACTTTTATTTTTTGACTGTTGTAATATATGTCTATATTTTAATATAAGTAACAACTAATAATTAATATTTAATGCATTTATATTGATTATTTATAATTAATTACTATTAATAATCAATTAGGAAGTAATAATTAATAATCAATCTGTAATATTTAATACTTAGAAATTAAGAAGAATAATTAAAAAATATAGTTAATATTACATAATTATTATTATTTATTAATATCTGATAATTATTTGTGATAATAATTTCTAATAAAAATGAATACATTATAATATATACTCACTATTAATACTTAAGAATCGTAATTAATCAAAACATTAATACTTTTGAAGTGATATTTAGTGTTTAATAATTATTTTTAAATGATTAATATTTAAAACTAATAATTAATTAATAATCAATAACTAATAAAATATTTAATAATTTAGAATTAACAAGAGATATTAACAATTAAGAAGTAACATTTTGTATTTAATATTTCATAATTATAGTTAGCAATTGTGTGAGAACACATATTTTATGACTCAAAAAATAATATTGATTATAATTAAATATATATTTGGGGTGAATGAACAAATGAATAAATAAATAGATCATTTGTGTGTATATGATGAATATATACAAATTTGTACATGGTTAAAATTGTTGACAAAATATACACGTCTATTGCTTATTTTGTATAACATGGAAATGGATCTAAATGTTGTAAAATGGGTTAAGTGTTGTATGGAGCTAATAAAGAAAAACCCTAAGGGGCAAAGTTGGAATTAGCAAGATCACAGCCCTAATAACTTAACCTAGAAAACAATCGGTCGGGCCTCAATTCATTTCTCTCGTTCATTAAAAAACAAAAAAAATGGCCGAAGCCCTAGCCGATAAAAATTGGGGGGAAATCGATAAATCCACCATCTCGCATCAAATAGAACCGATTTGTGAGAGAGATGGATTCTAGAGGGAAGCAGCGGTAGGTCTAGGGAGATCGAAGCCTAAATCGAGGAACCACAGAGAGAAATCGAAGTCTGGAAGCACGAAACCGAATCGAATGTGAGTGTATTTCACTTTTCAAATAGAAATCGAAGTCTGTAAGCTGAGTTCAAGAATTATTTATATATTTTTATATGTACAGTCTTCTTGCTATTAAAGTCTGAACTGAATGAGTTTTGGGAAAAGATAAAAATAATTATCTTTTTGTTATATAAGCAGTTAAACTGTCTGCTTGCTTATATGTAAATATGGTTTCTGAACTTTCTAGCTGAATCGATTTTAAGGGTTATATTAGGAATATGTATGAAATTGTAAGGTTATATTAGGAACCTGAATCGTTTTCATCTTTTAATCAATTTGATGTCTAGTTACTGCTGCCGAAATTTAACTCTTTTTTCTTTGTTATGCAAATATATAGCCTGGTTGCTAAGATTGGCATCGCCGTTGATCTGAAATTGAGTACAGTTTGTCGCGCGTGGATCTGATGTCGTCATTCCAGTTTTATTCGTCGTAATTTGTATGCAGATCAACTAGAAGACGATGGTGAGTACGAAGACGGCGAATGTGAATATGCGGTTGTATTTAAGGAAGAGGAGGTAAGGACTTTATTTTATTAGATGATAAACAAACTTCATTTTCTTTATTCGATAGTTGAATGACATTATGTTGTTTCTACTTTAATACTTTAATATACAGAGTGTAACTGTTGTTAGGAAGATTCCATGTATATGCTAATATATAGGTTTTATTCCCTCCACATTTTTTTCTTTTTTTTACTGGATAAATTTGAGAAGCCTACATGTTGAATAGTCTATGTTGGAATGGTAATTTCGTTTCCAGTACAGTAACATGGAAAGAGGCATTCCAAAATTCAGTTCGGTATATGCTGCTTTTACTTTTGAAATCGTTTCTCTTTTGATTTTCCGATGTGCAATCCATGCGTATTTATACGAATTTGACTTTTCTACACAAAAAGCAAATGGTTAGATAAACGGAAGAACGAGTTTAGTTATTTTAATCTTGTTAAGCTGTGTGGACATTATTTTGCATTGTTTTATCTTCAGAGATGAAGAATTCAAGGATGAGAGTGGAAGCTGCCGTCATGGAAGCTATATGGCGTTCAAGCCTAACATTGATGAACTGGAGATGTTATTAGAGGCTTATTTTGTTCAGATAGTATGTAATAAGGCATGAAATGTTGTCTAAAACTTATTGTTGGTAATACTGAATGTTTGAGTATTTTAATAAATTAGTTTGCAAATAACTGTAATACCTGATTTGCTTATGGAGTATTGCTATATTTAGTGTATTGTTCTTTTCAATTGCAAATGATATTTTTTTAAAAACCCAAATGTCAATCACAACAGTGTATAACAGTTGTAGTAGATATTATGACATTGGTGCATAATTGTTGCAATGAAGTTTATTACAACGGTGGAAAAAAGTTGTAAAATATACATATTACAACAGTGTTGCAACGGCGCAAAAACGTTGTTAAAGGTATTAGTCTATTACGACTTCTAAATACACGACGGTTAGCCAACCGTTGTAAAATGTATATTACAACGGTGTTCCACCGTTGTAATAGGGTCATTTTGTTGTAGCGCATAGCAGTTATCTGAAATTTTGATTTGGACATAACTCAAAATCTATAAGACGAAATCTCTATTTTTCACTTCCATTAGAAAAATAAGTTTAGTAGATTTGAACGTTTCTTATTTCAACAAAATCTGACTTATATCGGATCCTATATACTCAATTGAAGTTCAAAACCTAAAATTACGAACTACTACGATGTTATGAGCTCTTTTTTAATTATATTATAAATTATACGTTCAATCGTCATTTAAATAATAAACTCGTTATTATAATTTGAATCTAAATTCAGTTAAATATCTTATATTATCTAGTTTGCACAACATTGCAAATTCAACTAATTCCGACTATTTCGGAATTGAATTTTATTATCCCCTTATTTAAAATAACAAAAAATTCAAAATAATTTAATTCAAGTGAGTTAAAGTACCAAATCAATATTCAAATAATTAAATAAATTAATTATTCAACTGTTAAAAAATACGGGACATTACACAAAGTGGGTTTCCAACTTACTTAGAATTTCCCAAGTATTCCCACAAAGTCATTTCTCATAAATATATATATATATAATATATATATATAATATATATATATATTTCTAATCCATTTTCCTTTTTCTCTTTCCCCAATTTATAAGTTTCTACTACCAAACCCACCAATCCGAAATATGAAAATATGGGATCCATTTATTTTCATTGCAAAACACATTGTACACTTTTCATCCAAACCACCAAAGGGTCTCTTATTCTCAAATTTCCATAACCATTTCTTTATTGTACATAACTAATATCCCAACTCATTTCATATGCTGCTCTTCCTATAAAGTGGGTTTCTTTATTGATCTAGGTGTATATATAATATATTTATACTTTAAAAATACAAATACGCTCACTCGCTATCTATACTTAGGAATCCTAAATCTGAGCTCTGATATTAGATGTAACAACCCGAATTTCGACATATCGATTTTTTTTCTTCTAAAAATCCAAATCTATCAAAGCTCGAGTTGGTTTGTCTAGTATCCTGCAGAAAAGACAGAGATAATAAACATATCAGAGCTCGATAAAACATCTCACATCGGAATGGATAAAGTATAATAATCAAATATAGCCTTACCGAAATAATAACAATGTCTAAGAAGTGTCCAAAGGCTACCAAATCCCTGCTATTAACCTAACATGCGAGTATGCTATGAAGAGGGGGTCAAAACACAAGGTTCTGGTGGATGGACAAATTGTACATTCTGAAATAACCCTACATATATCGTTCAGTTACATTTTCTTAATTATAATGTTATATGGTTAATAACACTTAAGGCTCCGCAGTCAAATCATACACATCTACTCCCCAGTAGATTAACCTAATATAGTATATATATAGCTATAGCCAACATCTCAAGGTACTCCCCGTAGAACCTCCTCGTACGGTCTCCATCGTAACGACAAGGAAGCCTATACAACCTCCATCCTACACCAAACTGCATACGAAAATCTATATTGTTACGTCATATAACTGGAAAGAACTACCATCGCTATGAGATGTAAGCATACGGATCGTCGTATCTGAACTCCTCGATCGAATCACGTCTCAACACAGAGTCATGCCCTAATGTCTACAATATACCACCCAGTGTGTGTATCTAGACTTCACACAAACGTATTACCTACCATAGCCCGAATCTCGCAATAGGGCTGCATCCAATGCATGAAACTCGGTTGGAAGCTTTCAATATTTGTAAAAGACAGCTTCATTAGGCCTACAATACATATATTTACATATGGTATGTCTTTTCATGGTGGCTATGGCCCCACCTTGGACCCTCTCTCGACTAATGAAAGACTTCTTCAAAAGCTAAGTGCGTGCCCTTATCAATCAATCTAACATCCAATTTGGCATGTTCCGCAACTAACGTCCTGATAGTGAAAGATTGTAGGTCTAGCTCTAGTCTCTCCACATCCCACTGATTGCCGATGATAGGAATCCGACGATTACTATCCTTAATTTAGTCCTGACCGACCTCTCCCACTGGCGAGGAAAACAGCCAATTCATCCAACGCCATCTTCCACATCCTTATGATAGCCACACCATAATTGCGGTCAAGGTATACTCACCATATGGTATCGTACAGACCAAACCTCTATGTGTGCGACCTGCAGCCTACCACAAAGGACCATCACAGAGTACCCTTCCACGTCCCGCAGAAGCCACGTGCTTCCCTCCAATCCCATAGAATAATGAGTTGGACATGCTCCTCTCGTGTCTCCAGACACTACGATGATCTTCCCCGTTGGGTTCTTCACCTTCATATCTATGGACTGGTCCAAGTGCATCACGCTATTGTGTTTTTAGATCATGTGTCTAATATTTTAATCAATCACTTTCTTTACCTTTATCACATTGCTAATTAATTTAATTACCCACATATTCACTTTTTATTCAAGTTAGTTGATTTATTAGCTCACAATTGGGTGCTTATTTTCTTTATTCAATCTTACGTCGCCGGAGCGAACTTCCACTTATTATTTATTTCAATTATTAGACTTAATACTTTCAATTATAAGTTTACTAATAATAAGCCTATTTTATTCTTTCTTATTTCATCATCACCTTATCTTACATTGTTATCACAATTATTTGATAGTTTTACAGTTAAGTACAATTGATTGACAATTTTACAGTTAAGTTTAATTAATTTATAGGTAAGTACAATTAATAAACAGTTTTATAGTAATATATAGTTAATTTACAGTTTTTCAGTTACAAATCGTTAATTTATAGTTTTATTTACTGTAAATTTACATTTCTTTTACATGTATTAAATATTTATAGTTCTATAAGTTTTAGGTCTGAAAGTAATTTTGAATTCATTTAGTTTATGTAAAAATAGTAAGAAAAAAGTGAGACCCCCTCAACGACACACACAAACTGATATATATATATATATGTATATGTGTTTATGTATGTGTGTGTGTGTGTATATATATATAGAGAGAGAGGTTAGAACAATTTATTCTGTGTTTATAGCTTGTTGTTGATTCATGTTTAGATGGTTGCATCGGACTACCTCTCTTGAAGCCTGTGCAGTTATAGCGTTTAGTGGTTCTGTAGCGGTAAAAGTGTAAAAAGTTGTAGCAGGGATAAAGCGGGAAAATAGCGGGATATAGCGGAGGTGTCAAAATGTTAATTAGTTGTATAACTATATAATTAACATTAACTAGTTATCATTCTCGCATCATTTATGTAGACCAAACGAATATTAATTAATATTATATAAAAAAAATCAAAGAATATCATGGGTATGCACACTAGATTTATGGATTACTACATATTTCTATCTTATATAAGGCACTTATGACTTAAAATTAGCTCTTTATATTTAGCTTTTTGATTTATTTTAAAAGAGAACTAGTCAAATCATCCTCATTATATTAATATTGCTAAAGCGAGTTCTAAATAGCGTTATTTAACGGGTGCAACGGAAAATAGCATGGCTGAAAGCGGAACTACTATTCGTCAGCACGCAAAATTGAAATAGCGTAGTAGCTGGAGAGCGCTACAGGCTATAGCGGGCATTTTGGGGGGCTTTAGCGAGGCTTTAATTACATAGCTTGAAGCTATTATCTATGTTGTGTAGTCGTGTATTCATATTATATGTATATTTATCCCTTTGTAGCATTTAGGTAAGTAAATGGTTCGTATGAAACCATTTGAGTATGCAGAACACGTGCATGTTGTTTTCTGTTACGATATCTATATATATTCGGTTCTGCGGTCTGCTATCTATGATGTGTTGTAATTTGTTCTACATACGATCATTAGCCATTGTAGTTTTATATTAGATGTATTGAGTACATCAATCCACTTGAGGTAAGCAAGAAAAAATTATACATTCATTCGGTGTATTCTATACTCCTCTAATACAAAATTACAAATGTCGCTACCAACCAGCCATATTCTCCACTCTAATAGGCAGTATTACTCAGTAATTTTCTATAACACCCCAAAATTTAAACGACATTAAAGAGGATAAATTAAATAATAATTAATTTAATATTCAGAATTAGGGGAAACGGACTGCACTATTGCGTTCGTCTCGAAATTCTGGTCAAGATAGACATTTGGTTTGCGTAAAACGGACACTATATAAAGAAGTTATGACGGTTTTATGTTTGTATACGCGTAGAAAGACTATATATATACGCATGAGTCGGAGATGGTCTGAATTTTATCTAGAACAGTTCGAATTTGAAAAAATCGTCAAGGTGGCAAAAATCCCGCTTTAAAGGGTCGACCCCCTTAGAGGGGTGTCGACACCGGGGTCGACACCCCTAGGGCTGACGTGGCACTCGATTTCAGGGGGTCTGGCAGCTATATATATGTGTGCTATTCTCCTATTTTCTTCTTTGGAAATCATTGAGTCCATATGCTGCCGGGATACGAACTGAGACAAAAGTTACTTCTGAAGTATGGCTCAAGTTCTTGTCTCTACTATTGCTTCACTTTTTTAATTGGGGAATTATGTTTTTCATATTCTTATGTACTTTGATGATGCAAAACAGAAGTTATTTTATTGTAATGTTTTTTGTGACTTATGGTATTATGGACCACGACATTATGATCTATGTTTGAAATAAAAATTTAAAATTTCCGCTGCTATCTTATTTATATCTATCTTGTAATTATTCTGTGTCTGTTTACCTATAACGCTTCACGAAACTTAATGCATTCCCTTATTGAGTTACATTAACGGACGTGGGGTGTTACACTTGGTATCAGAGGTGAAGGTTACCAGATTAGATGAAAATTTTTGAAAATTTATTTTTCAAAAAGGTTTTAAAAGATAGTACTTTCAAAAAGAAAAGTCTGTTTTGAAAATATTCCCTAAGAATCCATATGTAATATCCTTCGGTCCTTTATCTAAATTTCTTCCTTTTTCCTTTTTCATCATGTCTAGGGAACAAAACATTCCTAATATCCCAGAGGGCATCGCAATACCCGGATGGTTCCGTTAGTATTTGGAGGCCTCTGCGGCTGCCGAAGGCCAAAGAGGCGTTCCTCCCCCAGTTGCACCAGTCATTCCTCCTCCTTCTCCTCTAAGAGAATATAACTTCACCAAGATCTGCAAGGACTTCCGTGCTATGGGAGGGAATCCATTCCATGGGAACGAGACATTCGTAGAAGCTCGGTATTGGCTTAAGGAGACCGAGGACTTATTCATAATCTTTGAAGTAGAGGATAGAAGGAAGGTTCAGTTAGCTGCCTAGCTACTGAAGGACGAAGCCTCATTTTGGTGGGAAGCCACTCAAGCTGGACGTCTGGTGGAAACTTGGGAAGATTTTAGATAGAGGTTCAAAATGAAATTTCTTTCCCAAGCTGAGAGAAGCATACAGATGGAGAGGTTCTTAACACTCAAACAAGGAAAATTAACGGTAAAGGAGTATGTGAGCAGGTTCAACCAGCTAGCAAGGTTCGGATTAGAGTTGGTGGATACACCGCACAAAAGGGCTTTGCGATTTGCTAAGGGGCTGAATAAGCCACTGAATGGGTTAGCCATGTCCCATATTCCAATGGGGGCCACTTTTGAAAAGCTTGTTGTTATGGCCCTAATGCATGAGGAGGACAAGGGAGAAAAGAGGGAAGCAAAGGCTGAGGGGACATCGCAGAATAAGAAGGTGTGGCTTACGAAGGGGCAGCAACAACAGAAGAAAGGAGGGAAGGATGACAAAGGCAAGGATAAGAGAAAATGTCACAATTGTGGAAAGGAGGATCACTTGATCAAATACTGTAAGAGAAGGAAGAGCAATTTCTTCAATTGCGGAGAGGTCGGCCATTTCTCTAAAGAGTGCCCAAAGAAACAGGGATCACATGGACAAGGTCAAAGAGCAGGAACTTCTGGAGGGCAGGTGCATGCTCTCGTGATCAGTGCTCCTGAAAGAGGTAGAAAAATTTATGTAGAAAGTTTAGTTTCTCTTTGAAACTATCCAGTTAGAACACTTTTTAATTCTAGCGCTTCACACTCGTTTATATCTAGTTCTATGGTTGAATCTCTGCACTTAATTACTAGTATGGTAGTAGATCCCGTAGTTGTTTCAAACTCCATTGGTGGTTCGGCTCATTTATCGATGATTTGTCGGGGTTTGAAAATATCTGTGTTAGGTGTCGAGTTTGAGTGCAATGCGTATGTGCTCGAGTTAATAGGCTATGGGTTGATTCTAGGAATGGATTGGCTTACCACGTATGGGGCCATTCTGGATTGTGAGAGGAGGGCTGTTAGACTCCTGACTTGTCATGGGAAGACCCTCGAAGTTTCCTGTGACCCCAAGGGTCTGTTATGCTTAGTTTTCTAGAGTCTCTAGAGGCATCCATAAATGACTTCCGATCTGTTCCAGTGGTTCGAGATTATTCTGATGTTTTTGATGAAGTACAGGGTTTACCTCCAAGGCGTGAGACCGACTTCCGCATATATCTGGTAGACAATGCAAAGCCAATTGCATTACCAGTGTGTCACATGGCTCCAAGGGAAAGTAAGGAGCTGAGTAAGCAAGTAGGGGAGCTACTTGAGAAAGGGTTTATCAGACGAAGCATATATGAATGGGGTGCTTCAGTAGTATTCGCAACTAAGGCGGATGGTTCGCTTCGTTTGTGTGTTGACTATAAAGAGTTGAATAAGCTCACCAAGAAGAATAGGCACCCTCTTCCGAGGATTGATAATTTATTTGATCAGCTTGTTGGTGCCTCGGTATATTCTCAGTTGGACTTGGCTACGGGGTTCCATCAGTTGAGGGTGTCCGAGGACAGCATAGATAAGACTGCTTTTAGAACTCTGGATGGTTTCTTTGGATGGCTAGTTATGCCTTTTGGGCTGACAAATGCACCCACGTATGTTGTCGATCTGATGAGTAGGGTGTTTCGGGAGTTCCTAAACAAATTTGTCGTAGTCTTTGTTAATGATATTTTGATCTTCTCCAAGAGTGAAGAAGAGCATGCCCAACATTTGGGAGAAGTTTTGAAAACCCTTCGTAACCATCAGCTAATGGCAAAGTTCTCCAAATGCCATTTTTGGGAAAAGGAGGTGAGATTCTTAGGGCATGTAGTTTCCAAAGAAGGGATAGCTGTAGATCCCGCGAAGGTGGTTGCAGTGCAAGATTGGCAGATTCCTAAAAATGTAACCGAGGTGAGAAGCTTTCTTGGGTTGGCAGGTTACTATAGGAAGTTCATTAAGGACTTCGCGAAGATATCAGCCCCTCTCACTAGGCTGACAAAGAAGAATTTGGCATTTTCGTGGGATATAGACTGTGATGTTGCTTTCCAACGACAGAAGAGGGCTCTGACAACAACCCCAGTCTTGACCTTGCCTGATGGAAGTAAAGTGTTTAATATTTACACTGATGCGTGCGGTACAGGGCTTAGTGTGGTTCTGATACAAGAAGGGAAAGTAATATGTTGTGAGGGTAGACAGTTGAGAGTTCATGAGAAGAACTACCCCACCCATGATCTAGAGCTAGCTGCCATAGTATTCGCATTAAAGACGTGGCGTCATTATTTACTTGGGGAAAGGTTCGAGTTATACACCGAACATAAATCTCTCAAGTATCTATTCTCACAGAAGGATCTCAACTTAAGGCAACAACGGTGAATGGAGTTATTAGATTCTTATGATTTTGAAATCGCTTATACCCCTGACAAGGGTAATGTGGTAGCAGACGCACTAAGTAGGCAGAGGATGGCCCTGAGTCATCTGTTTGTTGAAAGAAAGAACTTGGAGTTCATATCAGCT
Organism: Allium sativum; assembly: GCA_030737875.1. Taxonomy (NCBI): domain Eukaryota; kingdom Viridiplantae; phylum Streptophyta; class Magnoliopsida; order Asparagales; family Amaryllidaceae; genus Allium; species Allium sativum. The sequence goes on along the minus strand of CM060913.1, from coordinate 717,735,004 downwards.
TTTGATTTTAGACCCTCCATCGAGGTTTTGCCTGATTTGTTTGCATCCTTGGAGATACGACCGACCCTTATATACCAGATATGACCTTCACAACAAGGTGACCCACAAATTCTAGACATCATGGATAAGCTCAGAAGAGTGGAGACTTCTAGTCACCTCAGTAGATATGTCATAGATGAAAAGGGGTGGTCGCGACGAGATAGAAGGCTTTGTGTTCCTCAAACTGGGAGCTTGATAAAGGCAGTCCTAGAAGAAGCCCACCATTCTAAGATGATTATTCATCTAGGTGTGACAAGATGTATAGAGACATGAAGAGGGTTTCTTTTGGGCTGGGATTAAGAAAGATGTAGTCGAATTTGTTTCCCAATGTTTAGTTTGCTAGCAAGTCAAAGATGAGCAAAAGAAGCCCGGTGGATTACTTCATCCGTTGGAGGTTCCGCAGTGGATATGGGAGAGCGTCTCTATGTATTTCATAGATGGTTTGCCTAGGTCAAAGAAAGGCAATACCAGTATCTGGGTTGTGGTGGATAGACTCATTAATATCGCTCACTTTATTCCAGTTAAGAGTAAGAGGACGTCATCATGGTTGACAGCAATTTATTTTCATGAGATAGTTCATCTTCATAGAGTACCTTCCAGCATCGTGAGCGATCGTGACCCTATCTTTACCAGCGAATTTTGGAGGAGATTACAAGAATCATTAGGTACACAGTTGTATTTGAGCACTGCTTATCATCCTCAGACCGATAGACAGACGGAGAGGGTGAATAGGATTCTTGAGGATCTTTTGAGGCTGTGTATCCTAGACTATGGAGGGACTTGGGAAAAGCATCTTCCTTTAGTAGAGTTTGCTTATAATAACAGTTATCTAGATAGCATCGGCATGGCACCCTTCGAAGCATTGTATGGACGACCCTATAGATCACCAACTTGTTGGTGGGAATCTACAGAAAGATTATTACTTGTTCCAGATATGGTTAGAGAAACATACGAAAAGATTAACCTTATTTGATGGCGGATGAAGACATCTCAAGATAGGCAAAAGTCCTATGCAGACAAGAGAAGAACTGACATCAAATTCGAAGTAGGAGACTTAGTTTTTATCAAAGTATCACCACTAAGGAATGTGGTTTGCTTCGGATCAGTAGGGAAGTTGGCACCTAGTTTTATGAGACCATTTTCCATAACTGAGAAAATTGGCCAAATGACCTATAGAGTGAAACTCCCAAAAAATCTATCTGATGTCCATGACGTTTTTCACGTCTCTCATCTGCGGAAGTGCCTGCATGACACTGCAAAAGTTGTTGAACTGAGTATGCTGGAAAAAGTAGAAGTGGAGCAGGAGGCGACAGTCAGACGAGTCCCTACCCAAATTCTGGAATTAGAAGTTAAGAAGCTGCACAATAAGGAGATCAAGTTGCTAAAGGTTCAATGGGGAGATAGCCCAGAGGATGCGACTTGGGAGACTGAAGACAAGATTCGAGCTTTGTACCCTTTTCTTTTCGAGGGTATGTTCTTAACTCCTTTTTCAAACTTTTATCAGTGCTTGTTCTGTCAATAGAGTATATCTTATCCATAGTATTTTTTGGCCTTTAGCAAGGAATCCTATGGATGTAAACATGTGTTTGAAACATGTTATGTTTGATGGATGCAAGTGGATGCAACTGTTTGCTAGTGGTTGCCTGTGGACGCATATACACACACATTAGGCACTAAGATCAGCTCAATCATTTTCATACTGCATATGGATGTATGTGCATTTTCTTTTCTTTTATGGATGAAAATGGATGTATTAGCATATGGATGTTGCATTTGGACGAATGAATTTGCACACATATAGAAATTACATGCTGTAATAGGATAATTTGCATACATATTGGATTCATGGCACTAACATACATTGCATTAAGGAGGTCAACTGAATTAGTAAACCGCTTGATCTTCGCATTAGTGTTGGGACTATACACAACCTTTGCATATATTCATATAAACATTAGAAATCGTTAAGGACAATGGATGTCAGTGATTGCTGGATGAGTAGATGGATGATGTATGGTAAGATATGCATTCTTCTCAACATGGAGATTTCGGGGACGAAATCATTTAAGTGGGGGAGAACGTAACACCCCAAAATTTAACGACATTAAAGAGGGTAAATTAAATAATAATTAATTTAATATTCAGAATTAGAGGAAACGGACTGCACCTTGCGTTCGTCTCGAAATTTTGGTCAAGGTAGACATTTCGTTTGTGTAAAACAGACGCCGTAAGAAGAAGTTATGACGGTTTTAACTTTGTATACGCGCAGAAAGATTATATATATATGCATGAGTCAGAGATGATTCTGAATTTTATCCATAACAGTTCGAATTTGAAAATTTCGTCAAGACGACAAAAATCACGCTCTAGGGGGTCGACCCCCTAGAGGGGTGTCGACACCGGGGTCGACCCCCCTTAAGGGGTGTCGACCTAGGGGTCGACCCACCCACAGGGGTGTCGACAACCCTAGGGCTGACGTGGCACTCGGTTTCAGGGGGTCTGGCAGCTATATATATGTGTCATATTCTCCTATTTTCTTAATTGGAAATCATGAAGTCCATAAGCTGCCGAGATACGAACCGAGACAGAACTGTTTACTACAACAACATACTTTGCAAATCAAATTCAGAAATTCAAGATCCGTTCTTTCTCAATTCTCTAAACCTAACGCTGTGAGTTTCTAGATGCTTTTAGGTTTAGATAAATAAAAGTAAATTGTGAAAGACTGTGAATTTGATATGTTGTAAAGTATGATTCTGTGCTATTGTTAAATCCTATACTATGTCAAGATAGATTTATTTCCCTAGATCTAATACAATTGTGGTTATTCTATTATGTTGCCTATGTGGATCTTGACTTGTAACTATATTGTGGTGAATGTACATCTATTAAATTGAACAGTTGTAACATTGGCTAGATTTAATTCTTTATGTAAATCCCCTTTCACCTGTCATATTGTGATCAATCTAGATATGTAGTAAACTTGACATGTGAAGCTATCTTTAGATCTAAACATGTTTCTATGTCACCCTAATTATGCTAGATCTAAATAGTTAGACACCTAAATGGTTAATTTAGATCTCATTATGCTTGCTTTGATATCGTAGTTGCCACAAGTTCATCAGTTTTATGTCCACCTTGTTATGATGTTGATTACATGTCCATTCACCTTGTTATCATGCTAGTTTATGTTTATGCCAAGATATATTTAAACTATCACCTTTGTCATATTCCCTTTTCATTGTTATGGGTAGGCTACTTTATAGCCTAGATGCCGCCAAAATACGTGCAAATACGTTAGTTAGGAAACGGGGAAAAAGGATTTATAGTTGACATAATTTATGTAACATTTATATGAATTGGACATATAATTCAATTGGGAAAACATAGAAATAATCACCTATAATGACATAGATAGGTTTAGATAAAAATGGAATGTTTAGTAATTACAAATAGAAATTGTAATTGTACTTATGACACGAGATTAGGTTGCATTAGTGGTGGAAGTCTGCCCGGACCCGACCGACATATCCAGCAGCCACTAATGTTGAACCTAATGTGGGAGGTCTAAGTACGTAAATACGAATCAGGCAATGACATGAGGTTATGCCCAACTGTGGAATAAGTCTGCCCGAACCCGACCGGCATATCCAGCATCCACATGTTGTAGGCCTAATGTGGGAGGTCTATCCCATTATAAACCATAAATGGACATGGTAAAGAATTGAACTACTTATCCTAATTTAATCCATAAGGGTTGTATGATTATTAACTTAAGCTAGGGTTAAGTAAAATTGGATGTGTAGCGGGTGGGTTAAGTAAACTAGAGGGGGTAGGCAATATTTACATATAGGCCCACGAACTTAACCCAATAAGGCTATGTAATTAAAGACACCTAGTGGTATACATAACCGGTGGAAAAATATAATAAAGTTATGTAATTAAAGACACCCTTAAGGGTAAGCATAACTGACATAGGGCTATGTAATTAAAGACACCTAAGGGTATACATAGTCAGTGAAAAATCTAGTGGGGATACAAGACAAAGGGGCGAGCTTGTATCATATTGTATGGGACCCATTTTAGTCAGTAACCCGGAGTAGGTATCAAATAAAGAACTCCGTACTAAGCGGAGAAGGGGCATGCTTACTAATTGATTATAAGAGATCATAACGAGATAGACAGTGTGGGCTGCGCAAACCGACCGGGCCATGTGCATGCATGAGCCGGGCAGAGGGGGATAAGACGACCGTGGCACCAGTAGATATGGTTGTGCACACCTTAAGGGTTGCCACTTTAGGAAGTGATACCTCCTACTGTGGGGCTAGCACAGGATATCTACGAAGTAAGGAGCCGATCAATTAGGGTAGTGGTAAGGGTACATTCGAACGTATGCCCTAATTCTACCAACTTATAGTGGAAGGGATCTTTTCATTTTAGTTATACTAGTAATAGTGCAGAGTAATTATTTGAGAAATGTATACACCTTACCCTGTCAACCTTGTCACACCTGCCATTTATGTAGTGATCTCTCTCTTGTCCATTTTATATGCCTATCATGTTACTTTTATTTAGTTACTGGCTAAAAGTAACTAGACTCGCCAGACTTTATGTCTGACCCTTTTGTTTCTCCTTCTTTCTTCCGTCCCCCCTCCCCCCCAGGTTCTCAGGGAGGAAACACTCAAGCTTAGTCGGGACTCAGCTATCATCTTGCTAGGAGCTACTTTTGAAGTATGGCTCAAGTTCTTGTCTCTACTATGGCTTGACTCTTTTAATTAAGGAATTATGTTTTTCATATTCTTATGTACTCTGATGATGCAAGACAGAAATTATTTTATTGTAATGGTTTTTGTGAATTATGGTATTATGGACCACGACATTATGATCTATGTTTGAAATAAAAATTTAAAATTTCCTCTGCTATCTTATTTGTACCTATCTTGTAATTATTCTGTGTCTGTTTACCTATAACGCTTTATGTAACTTAAGGCATTCCCTTAGTGAGTGACATTAACGGACGTGGGGTGTCAAACTTTCTTTATTAGGGTGGTCTCAAAGTGGGGCATCATAGGAAACAAATTAGAGGGTGCTGCAAAAAATGGAGGAATATGGAAAATAGACCAAAAAGGAAGAAGTGACCGAAGAGGAAAGTCAATTTTGGATAGAAAAAGAGAAAAGAAGATACGATTTGAAGTAGCGCACTCCAAGTTTTCGATCAATGACTTTTGGTATATAATATATTTGCGAAATTGCAAATGACTCTTGGTACAAATGAAACTCTACGAAATTGTTCAAAAATCTCAACGCTTGGAAGTTTTTCGATCAATGAGACTCCGGCAAAAATAATAATAATGAAGATCAACAAAGAGAAATGTGTTCAAAAAAAATATAACTTAAATTAAGAAAACGAACCAAAAGTATTTTTTTTACAAATATTCGAATTTGGCTAGGAAAACTTAATCATTCTGTCCATGGCAATTTTCTAGATAATTTATACATATAACTTGTCAAGGTCCTCGTTAGAAAGAAAAGTTTATGAAGAAAAAACTGAAACCAAAATTTACAAGTTTTTCTTAAAAAAAGAACTATATAGGTCGACCACCCCCAAAGGGAGGTTGATCATGCGGGTTGAGCGCCCTTGGAGGCGAGCCGGTCGCCCAAGGGGTAAAATGCCCAAGAAGGCCTATACCTAGATAGTTTCTTGATCAGGTACGTAATTAAAAGCTAAGCCGTACAAATTTGACATTAATGGTTAGATTTAGTCTGTGACAGTATAATTCCATATTAGATTTGGTTGATCCAACGGCTCTAGATCCCCTAGTAAACCTATAAATAGAGCATGGCCTGACCCTCTTTTTCCAAACATTATTCTTCCTCTACGTCTAGGTTTCCCTCTCGATTTTAATGGTTGAGATGAAATTAAATATTTTCTTTGAGCAAGAATAAAAAAACTAAAATATTAGGAGATCTAGAGAAATGGATTTAGAAAGGCTGCAGGACATCAACATAGGACCTCAAGTGAGTAGAAGAAACTATTTTTAGAATCAGGAAAATTAAAAATATAGGTTTAAAAATAGTTTTAAGTTTATATGTTTTCGGTAATTTATAGTTAAGTACAGTTTATAGTTTTACAATTTGGTACAATCTTACGGTTTAGTACAAGTAATTGAAAGTTTTATGGTTTAGTACAATTATTTAATAATTTTACAGTTAAGTACAATTGATTGACAATTTTACAGTTAATTTTAATTAATTGACAATTTTTAGTTAAGTACAATTAATAAACAGTTTTATAGTAAAATACAGTTAATTTACAGTTTTTCAGCTACAAACCTTTAGTTTATAGTTTTATTTACTGTAAATTTACATTTCTTTTACATGTATTAAATAGATATAGTTCTATAAGTTTTAGGTCTGAAAGTAATTTTGAATTCATTTAGCTTATGTAAAAATAGTAAGAAAAAAGTGAGACCCCCTCAATCACACACACACACACACACACACACACACATATATATATATATATATATAGAGAGAGAGAGAGAGAGAGAGGTTAGAACAATTTATTTTTTGTTTATAGCTTGTTGTTGATTCATATTTAGCTGGTCGCATCGGACTACCTCTGTTGAAGCCTTTGCAGTTATAGCGCTTAGCGGTTCTGTAGCGGTAAAGGTGTAAAAAGTTGTAGCAGGGATAAAGCGGGAAAATAGTGGGCTATAGCAGAGGTGTCAAAATGTTAATTAGATGTATAACTATATAATTAAAATTAACTAGTTATCATTATCGCATCATTTGTGTAGATCGAACGAATAATAATTAATATTATATAACAAAATCAAATAATATCATGGTTATGCACGCTAGATTTAAGGATTACTACATATTTCTTTTTATATAAGGCAGTTATGACTTAAAATTAGCTCTTTATATATAACTTTTTGATTTATTTTAAAAGAGAACTGGTCAAATCATCCTCGGTATATTAATATTGCTAAAGCGGGTGCTAAATACCGTTGATTTAACGGGCGCAACGGAAAATAGCATGGCTGAAAGCAGAACTGCTATTCGTCAGCATGCTAAATTGAAATAGCGTAGCGGCTGGAGAGCGCTATGGGCTATAGCGGGGATTTTGCGGAGCTTTAGCGAGGCTTTAACTACATAGCTTGTAGCAATTATCTACATTGTGCAGTCGTGTATTCATATTATATGTATATTTATCCCTTTGGGGCATTTAGGTAAGTAAATGGTTCGTATGAAACCATTTGAGTATGCAACACATGTTTATGTTGTTTTCTATTACGAAATCTATATATATTCAGTTCTGCGGCTGCTATCTATGATGTGTTGTAATTTGTTCTAAATACGATCGTTAGCCATTGTAGTTTTATATTAGATGTATTGAGTACATCAATCCACTTGAGGTAAGCAAGAAAAATTAATACATTCAGTCGGTGTATTCTATACTCGTCTAATACAAAATTACAAATGTCGCTACTAACCAGCCATATTCTCTGCTCTAATAGGCAGTATTACTTAGTAATTTTCTTTATTAGGGTGGTCTCGGGTGGGGCGTCATAGGAAACAAATTAGAGGATGCTACAAAAAAGTGAGGAATATGGAAAAGTGACCAAAAAGGAAGAAGTGACCAAAGAGGAAAGTCAATTTTGGATAGAAAAAGAGAAAAGAAGATACAATTTGATGCAGCGCACTCCAAATTTTCGATTAATGACTTTTGGTATATAATATATTTGCATAGCCAACTTCAAATAGCCAATTTCAAACAGTAAGAGATATGCACGTAATCAGTAACAGTTTTTCAGTTTTGCATAGCCAACTTCAAATAGTCATATCTCACTCAATTTTGATCGGAATTTGACGATCTACCCATCAAATCGACCGCGAGAACGAGAACTACAATCTGAAAAAGGTTTTGAGTAACCTGTGGATGCAATTTTAAGATAACCGTCGACAGTTTTGGTTTCCTTCTCTCTTTATTCACCAAAACTTCATTTGATCATTACTTGATCAATTCTTGATGGAAGTACATGAAACCAACGACATTCCAAAGAAAATGAAGAGAAGCACAGTATTGAATCTACTTGTAGATGAGAATTAAAAGTTTCTACTTATTTGGTATCCATTTCTTTGTTGATTTACATTGTATATTACTATTTGTTCCTCTTGATGTCTTTTCACCAATCGTCATTACTCTTCTTCAATTGCCCTTCAGAATTTGAATTCTTAACACCCATGTACACCAATTCGGAATTTGAATTTCCAACAACCACCTTTTCATAGTTTAAATTTTCAATAGCCACCATTTCGGAATTTGAATCACCAACAGTCACTTTACCCAACTTTTCAACTTTTGAATTTTTCAAAGTGAATATTAGGCACACATCCCTATTTTCAAACTTAATTAGGCTTGCATCCCTTATGTTTTTAAAATGCAAACCCGTTCCCTATTTTTCCAACTTCAGTGTTTTTCGTTTTTTTGCCAAAAAAACGCGCTGGTCAGTAAAAAAATTATTCTAAAATCTGCAAATATTCTGAGAAGTTTACGGAAATTTAAAAAAAAAAGTTGCATAGCAATAGTGGCATACATGTATGCAACTTTTGCATAAGCTGTTTTCTTTGAAAATCTAGACAAAAACTTGCATGGATGTGTGCAACTATTTGAAGTACTTGCACATGCGTATGCAAGTATTTCATGAGGAAAACTTAATTGAAATTACGCCCGTAGATTGCTGCATACATGCGTGCTACTTTTCAAAAGTTATTGCTACTTGAATGCAAATAAATTTGAACTGATTTGCACGGCTATCAATTATTGCACACTTGTATGCAATAATTATGTAATACTTGCACATATGTATGAAAGAAAACTAACACAGATGCATCACTGAAATACTTGCACGGATGTATGCAAAAAAAATCCAAATATGTTCATACTATTATGCATTTAACTGCAGTTTTGTTGTTTTTTTGGCTCTTAACGTGTTTTTCGTTGGACCAGACCTAAGCATTTAACTGCAGTTTTGGACCAGACCTAAGCCTAATTTTGAAACATAATAGGGACATGTGCCAAAAGGACCATTTTTCAAAAGCCATATAACACATCTTTTCCTGCAAAAGAACATAACTTTTCAAAGAATCAAGTGATTTTTCAAAATAACTAATTGTAATTTGAAATAATAACATCATGACGATTCTATGATATATCCATTTAAACTTTCCAACAAATTATGTCATGATAACTTGTTTTTTCAATAAAATTGAATGTAGACTCATCTAATACTGATGCAATACATGAATTAAAACTAGTGTTAACAATTATTTCAAAATTTGCCATTTAAAAATTTCAAAAATAAGATTATTAACTTTTTGAAAGACTTTGCTCTAATACCAATCGTTAGGGATTGCAGAATGGATCGTTAAGGCAAAACAAACACTAGAGGGGGGTGAATAGTATTTTTGAGAATTTAAACAAAATCTAAACTTATATGAACTACTATATGAATCAAACATCACAGAAACATTCACAAACACGGAATCAAACACAAATGCAAAAATTAACAAAAGTAAAGTGCAGAAAAGGAAAGAACACACCAAATTTTATACTGGTTTGAAATTACTCCTATGTACAGTCCCACACAAAACTGGATTGTGCAGAGTTTTGTTACTATATCAATATCCAAGTACAACCCTCCTTGATTTCACGGATACAAGGGATACCAACAATTTCACACACACACTTGATCAAGTATACCTTCCTAGATTTCACGGCTGCAAGGGATCCACCGATTACCCGTCGTTGATTTCACAACTACAAGAGATACCACTGATTCCTTTCTCAACCCAAACAATTACAAACAGCCCTATAACTATTCAATAGCACTTGATTCAGAGAGTTATGAATAGAGAGTGTAGAGAGAAGAAGATTAGTAAAAAAAAAATAAAAAAATTGAATATGCAGCTGCATATTCAATTTCAGAGCCCATGTTATAAAATTATAGAGTTTAAAACAATAAATATAAAGTATATAAAATATAAATATTTAAAACTTATAAAACTTAAGTTTAAAATCAAATAAAAAGTAGAAAAGAAAATAGAGAGGAAAAAGATTGAAGATAAAATTTGAAAATCAGAATTTGAAATAAATTTGAATTTGAACCTAGAGTGCTATTTAGAGTCTTACATAATCTAGACACTATAACTATATTTATCTTGAAATCTTGAATACTCATGAGTCTTGTAACATCTCTGAATTTTGAATCTCTAACATCTTTAAAACTATACAGTCTTCAGTAATAATTTCTGTAAATAAATCCTGCATATGTATATATATATATATATATATTCTAGATAGAAGTGTCAGTATATATTTTATAATCAATTAATATTAAAATAAGATTGTTGTCATCAAAACTCCATTCTCCAACAAAAGAGAGATTTCAAGTAATGTGCAACTAAATAGAAAATACATAATTATTAGATAAATATACTTATAATTTATGTAAATATTGAAGCAGAATATTAACTATTATAAAAGTTAATAGTAGCAAGAGGTCGGGAGTTTGACTTCTATCCTGACCCCATGTTGTCATATTAACCAATTACACACACACACACACACAAACGAGATCGGATCAAGAGCACCCTAAATAGTGCACACACACACACACACAAACGAGATCAGATCAAGAGCACCCTAAATAGTGCATCATCTCTTTAGCTCTCTTAATTTCCACCATATAATCATCAGCCTTTCTCCTCCTACCAACTCTCTCTTTCTCCCACTCACACATTATTTAAACATAAACGAATGGTTATTATTGACGTGCAACAGGGGGTTCCATGAAATAGGGGTGTCATATAACCCCCTTACACACACGCATGCGCGCGCACACGCGCGCGCGCACACACACACACACACACACACACACACACACATATATATATATATATATATATATATAGAGAGAGAGAGAGAGAGAGAGGTTAGACTGAGTTGTTTCGGGTTTCTAGCTTGTTGTTGATTCATGTTTGGTTGGTCGCATCGGACTAGATCTCTTGAAGCTATTATCTAAGTTGTGTAGTCGTGTATTCATATTATATGAATATTTATCCTTTTGGGCATTTTAGATATATAAATTGTTCATATGAAACCATTTGAATATGCAGCACATGTATTGATTGTATTCTGTTGTGGTATCTATATGTATTCGGTCCTGCGATCTGCTATCTGTGATGTGTTGCAATTTGTCTTGAATACGATCCTTAGCTATTGTAGTTTTATATTAGACGTATTGAGTACATAGATCCACGTGAGATAAGAAAGAAAATTTTATAAACTCAGTCGATGTATTATATACTCGTCTAACTCAAAATTATAGATGTCGCTCCTAGTCAACCCTATTCTCCATTCTAATAGGCAGCATTACTCAGTAATGCTCTTTATTAGGGTAGGTCTCGGATGGAGCGTCATAGGAAATAAATTAGGGGTGTCGGAAAATAAAGAGGAATAGGGAAAAAAACCAAAAAGGAGGAAGTGAGCAAAGGGGAAAGTCGATTTGGATAAGAAAAGAGAAAAGAAGAGACAGATTGAGGTGGCGCACCCTAAGTTTAATTTTCCATTAAAACTACATTGTGTATTCCTGTTTCCTACAAATTAAGGTTCAAATAATAATAATAAAATAAAATTTTGCTCTATAAGCCAAAATATTTAAGTGAAATGAAGGCGCCTTTTAAAATAACAAGTTTGAATGAGGTTTTCTATTGAGCATTGTTGCAGGCACTTCATTTCCGAATAATGGCTTACGACCAAAGCCAAAGCTAACTGAACCCTCGGAGTTCATACTGGACATCAGTAAGATGTCGCCTCGACATTCTAACAAGGAATTGTTCAATGAAGCCATGAACGCACTAGGTGCGTAGCGAGAGGGCACAGAACCATGTTCGAGTGTATATTCAACTTCCTCTCTGAATGATGTCATGGATGCCATGTATACGCCCCAAAAAGAAAGGTGCATAGCCAGTGAGGAGAACAAAATTTTAATCATTAAAGAATTATGAGTACAAAACAAATTAGTCCCCTTTTAAACAAATGACTAATAATTACAGTATGAACCTCCTCTTTGAACCTTGTTAATCTTTGACAACATAAACCCTGATTTCTAATGGAGAACTATGATTTCAAGGAACACGATAACTTACCTAGTAAAAACACAAATTTTATCATATTCATGAGCAAGGCATGGATAATCCGCAAGTATATCAATTGTTTGATTATATTTCTCCATATTCATAGTAGAAGAAATGATAGGGATTAATGTTGAAGATTGATGTACTGCGGGGATAATAGAACAAAGCATGTGGATGGACTATCAGATGAAGGGAAGAAGCAGGCCCAACAAGGAAACAAACATGAGCTGTCGCAAAAATGATAAGAAAATTTGCATTCAGAAATGGGCAGGGGCCGCGCGAACGCGTACCCCCAAAGCAACAAATAATGACGTCCACTCTCCCACTTGGGGAGATGGTAGCCCAACGCATTCCCAGAGTGCAATGGGAACCATTAGACTAGGCCTGGGCCTTCTTGATCACCCATAGACCCCGTCCAGGTAAGTATGGAACAACGCAGCACCACATGAGCGTTTTATACCTTCTTCGTTCCAGCCTTAACTTCGAATTCCCCTGTATGGGACTCAATCAATAACCGCTTTTCTTTATTTCTCTCCTCTTCTCCTCTCTCCTCCACCTGCTTTGCTTTGCTTTGCTTTGCTGCGCTGCTTGTATCTGCTTGCTTCCTCCCTCCCTCCGTTATAAAATCCACTCTCTTTTTCCTTTCTACTGTCGTCTGCAGATTAGATACCTTTGCCCCAATGCTCATCCTGAATGGTGAAGGCAGCTTATGCATTTGTTTTTTATTGCCAAGCTCTTGCTTTTATTTATGTACGATTTCTCTCACCAATTAACCCAACTTAATTTCTCCCTTCCGTTCCATTTTCCATGAATTCCTATAATAATAACCTATACTGATATGAATTCGTATATATATTATAGCTCTTTTTACTAGCAAGCACACCTTGTCTTGTCTGAATTGCTTCATTTTTTGGTCATTCATGCGCTTTCTTTTGCCTGCTCTATCACTTACATGCCTTGTTTGTACACTGCAAAAGTGGACGCCCTGCTCTTGCTCGACTCTTTGTGTCAAAGACATCAACTGACAAACTGAGCTGGAGACTGATATATGAGAAATCAGACCATGCATGGTTTATTTTATCAGGGAAGGTAATGCTTCATAATCTCAATCATATCCCACACTTGCACAATGTTACAGCATGGATTGTCCTTCTCCTTTTCCACAAATTAATTAATATACCTCTCACTGCACATGATTGAAGTCACATGTCACCACACACAAATATCAACATATATACTAAGCAAAAGGGAGAAGCAATTCCTATCCTGCCATGTTCTGTACGTTTGATGTAGAGCCCCTGAATTAATATGCCTGTGTGGTTAATTAATTGGGCGCAACAACAGTGTATGCATGTTTGTATGCATGTTTGTATGCATGTATGCACGTATAATGCATATGTAAATAAATAAATAATGATATCGTACGTACGATGGACCTTGGTGTTTGGCTTCACCAATATGATACTTATGGTTCCTCCTTCCAGTGATTTCAAAGAAGGACTCGCTCCTGAGGATATGCCTCCTAAACCCTCATTGCAGTGTCTAACCTTTGCTCGTTTATGAAGTATGTTTCATTATTTGAACCTGGTTCTCCACTAAATTAAGGGTCTGTAAGCAACAGCCGGCCCCCCCTCCTATATATTTATCTTGGTGACATTATGTTGTACCCTTTTAGTTAATTCAGCCTTACTAATCTTATTTTTTTCATCTGCTTCACTATAACTAGTATTTGCTCAAACAATGATCTGGCTTGTTCAGTGGCATGGCACGTACACTAACCATATATCATATTAGAAATACATTAAGTGCTTCTTGGGGAACTTTTACTTTGTATAACTGTGTGTCTGGTTTGATTTTTTAGGCAGGAGAGATGAGTTTGCAGAAGACTGAAAACAAATTTGGTTCTATTAGCCCTAGCGTCTTGAAGGTGTCTTCTTGTCTTCTGATAAGCATGTCTTTTTAATCCTTAAGGCATAATCATTACACTAGCTAGCTAAGCTGGTCTAAAAGTTGTTCTAAACTATCTGTATCACTTGTTCACCAAACTCGTGTGATTGTGTGATATGGTGGGAAACTTAATTAGGTCATGTGCTTGTCATCAATGGGAATTGGGATTGTGAATTGTGCAATCCATGGAGCAATACATTGCATGCGCCTGGTACAATTGGGAATTGGGATGTTGATGGATTTTACAGTGCACTGTTATCTTTCCTTGATTTGGTGGTTGATCAAGAGTTTCTATCTCTTTATGTGAGACACATAATAGCTTCTTCTCCATCTGCTGAGGAATTGCTTATAGCAAGTTGGAGGTAATTGACATGCATGATATCGTCTACTAGTTTTTTGTTGATATATTCAATTGACGTCGACATTCTTCTGATATGAAACAGCAAAGTCTGTTAATTTATGATTCTTTGTTAATAATGTAGGTATATGTTCTTCAACCTGATGATTTTGTTGCAAAGCTAAAATGGGATGTTCCTCCTGCAAATCTTGTACCACAAGTTGAACCTGGAATTTCTTCTGCTTCCTAATTCTTCTAGAATCATTCATTTTTATCCTCCAACAATGTAAATTTTTCGTTAGCTCCATGAACTTTTGCAGTTTCGCATTAGAAAGCGGTAAGTACATTTGCAAACATTGCAGCTTTACTTCTTTACCAATGTGTCATGCATATCTTATATAAAAATGGCAAGAGTAAGTAGTCATCCACGTATATGTATCCTCTTTCGTTTTACCTGCATAATATAACACTTAGTAGTAACACACAACTCAGTATATGTACACATGCATTATGATAGATTATGAAGGATCCTAAGTTTTATGTTGCTACCTTATATTTATTGTTTAGGTGTCTGTATTTTAATTTTGCATTTGATTACTAGGTTTTAAATTTCTTTATTATAGGCAGGTAAATTTTTCGTTACAGGCAATTGAAGTATTAGCGCCCATAAATACTCAGGGTCGGCCCTGTAGAGAAAGTAGTAGCGCTTATGCCTTCATAGATCAAAGCCACAAATAATGTAGGAAAACCCAAAGTAATAAGTATATGGCAAAGAAATTCCCGTTTGAAATCTCTTAACATCTCATGTGCAAGCACAATATTGTAATCTATGTTTCTAGCAGGTATGAAGGAAGATGGATTTTTTGATACTAGATAAGGCAGGAACATTTCGGTTCTATTGTATATGATCATTGTGACAAGTTTGTATAAGATATTTGCATAGCCATTTGGCCTGTTATCAGCTAAGGTTGGAAGCTGCTTCTTTTTTGGGATATTGTTAGAAATATATGATTTAGACCAGGTGCAAGCATTCCATGATGGATACTGTTAAGTGGTGTTTTAGCTTGATTTGTAACGTGTATTTGCTGCTGATATAACGTGTAGTTGTGCAACCTGTGTTTCATATATTTCTTTTATTTTCTTTTTGTTTTGGGCCCATTGTTTTCCGTTCGGCCCATTTTGATTTAGTTTTGCCCGTATATTTCGTGGGTGAATATAGTTCAGGAGATAGGGTATTGTAAACATACGGAAAACATAATAAAACTGATTTTCTTCTTTATCGCCCTGGTCTCTTAGAGCCGCGAAATCCAGAAATTTCTCGGATATTCTCAGTTGTTACAGGAACATATATATATATATATATATATATATATATATATATATATATATATATATATATAACAACAAAGAAAAATATAATATAACAAAAGGGAGAATCTAGTCACTTTCCAACGATTCACAAAAATGGTGACTACAGAGTGCAGAGATCGTGCACAGTGCACACACACAAACAGTAGATTCATAACAAATAACAACAAAGAATCCTCTAAACAAACAAACAAAAGCCGTAACATGGTCCAACAAACTATAAATAAGGAGGCGAAGCCAACGAAACTGTAGTAGTCAGATGCTGAACAGTCAAAGCCACCGAATCAGACTACCAATAAGCCAGAAGAACTCAAAATTGGTTAATATGCCAACATAGTGGTCACGGTAAGTCTCAAACTTCACCTCTTAGAAGGCAAGAGCACATCTTTCCACGATGCCACACTATGTTGGCAAGAATTTTGAGTTTGTATCGCCATCCATTAAACATAGAGCCTTACAGTTCTACTTTTTTTTTTTTTTTTTTTTTTTTTTTTTTCTTTTTTTTTTTTTTTTGAGATAGAGAGAGAGAGAAATTAGTGATTCTCCCAAGGAGCAGAGCACTCATGTGATTTTGCTCCACACCAGAGAAAAGAGCGGTCGGCATGCCTAACAGGTAGCAACTTCCCCTCCCATAATGAAAAAAGAAAAAGAAACCCCCCCAGGCCTAGAACTAGACTCTGATAATACAAAATATAAAAGCCTAAAAAACTAGAGTCCAAAAAAAGGAAACAAAAAACTATCCTAAACATGTTGCTGCAGACAAGAAGCTTATAGAAGATGAATAGCATGAACAAACACAGATAGATCAAACACAGGGAATCACAAACAAAGACATATTGAACGGGATACAAAAGGCAGTCAAAATACAGCTATGACCAACAATCATAAACATATACAGAAAAACAAAACCAGTTACCACAAACAACAATAGATATACTACTACAGCATGAGAAAGAACATCATAAAAAATAAAAATAACCAAATATTACTAACTGGAATCTACAAACGTTGATAAAGCATTGGCAGTGAAAAGCCGGTTAGATTTGAAAATATAAATACGAGCTCTAATGAGAGTAAGATAAATTTTAAATTCAACAAGATAAGTCTATAAGAAGGATTTGAAATCCAATTAAAACTAAAGAAAGAAATTCTATAAATCAAATTGTTAATATTAACATTATGATTATGAAAAGCATATTGATTCCTTTCAAACCAAATATACCAACAAATAATTAAAAAAGTAGCATCACATAAATATATATGTTATTAGCATTAAAAAGAAACCTATGATAATTCCAATAGTAATCACAATCAAAGTGATGAAAGTTAAAGGGAAACTTGAAAAGTTTAAAAACACTAATTAAAATAGACATAGTATAGAACAAACGAAATATAACTGGGTAATATCTTGTAATTGATTTTTACAAAAATAACAATTTTTATTGATAAATTTATTTTTCGGCTTTAGTAATTCAACAATATTAAGCTTACAGTGCAAAATAAGCCGCATATGTGATTTAATTTTGGGAGGACCGCTGGCTTTCCAGAGGAAATCAAAAACTTTATTTTTAACCCCGGAAAAACTAAGAAAATTATAAAGTGATTTAAAAGAAAAAGAACCACTTTTATCCCAACACTAACAATAAACAATTTTCTCATTATCGAACTTATATAAATCAAGTTTAGTACAAAGTAAGGCAAATTGTTTAAGAGTAAGACCAACAAGAGTACGATTAAAGCTAAAATTTCAAGGAAAAACTTGATCTTGATTGTGAATATCTAAAATCAAAGCCTTTTTAAAATTACAAATACTATACAATTCTTTAAGCTCTATTTTTAAGGGAATAGCGTAAATCCAACAATCATCCCAAAACGAAACATTATTACCAGAAAAACAATATTGCTTATGCCTATCTTATAAATTTCAAAATTATGAATTATGGATTTCCAAATATGAGAAACATTATTAGGATTATTAAAAGAGCTAAGACTAAGATTAAAATTACCATTATACCATTGATTCGAAATTAATTCTTTCCATGCACAATTAAAATTACAATCATTAAACTTCCACAACCATTTTCATAATAAGGAAGTATTAAGATTATATATATATTTAAGACACCTAAACCACCTTTACTTTTAGGTTTACAAACAGTATTCCATTGAACCAAGCACTTGGCATGGGAGAAAGAACTATCCCTACACCAGAGATTTTTTTTTTTTTTTTAATAATATCAATTTTCTCAATGACCCAATTGGAAAAACAATAAAATGACATCCAATAAATAGGTAGAGCAGACAGCACAGAGTTTATAAAAACTGCTCTACCCGCTTTCGAAAGAAATCTTCTATTCCAATAGATAGTTTATTACTAATTTTGTCAATAATAGTGTTCCAATCATCTTCATCGTGATTTAATTTCCGAGGCCTAATGAGGAACTAAGATATTCAATTGGAAATATCGTTAAATTGCAATTAAGAGTTTTAACTACTAAATTTTTACAGTTATAATAGTCATTAAGAACTAAAACTGAACTCTTATCAAAGTTAATTTTTAAACCTGAAAGTAACTCTAAACTATATAAAATAATTTTATGAGAAATTATGGATATAGGCATATGAGAGGAGAAAATCAAAGTATCATTGGCAAATTGCAAAATAGAAATACCATCATAGTAATGACTCTATTAACCGAATCTAGCATATTATTCCTAGTAGCAAGCTTAATAATTCTAGAAAAAACACCAGTAGATAGATTAAACAGAAAAGGAGATAATGGATCTCCTTGCCTTAGACCACTTTTTGATTGGATTTGTCCTCCAGGAATACCATTAACAAGAATATTAGAACTACTAGACATTAATAGAGACCATATCCAATTAATCCATATAATACTAAAACCTCTAGTCGATAAAAGACCCTTAAGAAAATACCAGTCAATGGAATCAAAAGCTTTAGCAAAATTAAGTTTAAGGACGACACAAGTCACATTAGTCTTACAACAGTAATTAATATACTCCTGAACAATAACAACACCATCAGTGATATTCCTATCTTTAATAAAAGCAATCTGAAAACTGTTTATTAAATCATTCATTTTGGAGCTTAACATGTTAGATAGTACTTTGGAAATAATTTTAATATAATAATTCAGTAAAGAAACAGGTCTAAAATCTTTTAGCTGATTAGCCCCAATTTTCTTATCAATTAAAACAACATTAGCAGAGTTAAATCTACTCAATTGCAAATTACCATAAAAAACTCTTCAAGAGAAATTAAGTCGTTTTTTAAAATGTCTCAAAAAGTGATATAAAATAAAATAGGATCGGGAACACTTCTACATTAATTGTTTACATTGGATAAGAAAATGGCTTTAAAACGTTAAGTTATATGACTCCTCATTCTCTAGGTTTGCATTAAACTAGTTAAAAATAATAGAGTATTCATTCTAAAGTTTTTTGACAACACTGAAGATGAACAGTTTTAATTTATGCCTTTTCTTCGGATTTAGTTTAGTCTATGTCTCACCTTCATACAAAATTTCTGAGTAAAGCCATCACATGTTGTTGCTTTAAGACCTTGCACCAACACATTGGTCATTACCATCTAAAGTACGCCAAGTATTAACATACCTAAAAGGAAAATGTTTGTTTAGTTTCTTGACATCCTTAAAAGATATAAGAATCACAGTATGATCACTATGAGGAGAGGTTAAGGCTGTTATAGAAAATTCTTGATATACTTGCATGAATTAATAGATAACTAAAACTTTTCCAATATTAGTAGCCATGCTTCTCTTTCGATAAGTAATTTCTTCCCCTTGTAAAGAACACAATGCTAGATCACACTATAAAGTAGATGTATTAAAAGAAAGGAGATATGAGAAAGGAATGGGTAAACTACCCTTCATATCTCCAAGGATCAGAGAATTATTAAACCACCCTTCTTATCTCCAGGGTTTAGAGAATTATTAAAAATTTCTCAAGCTAACCATAAACCATGACATTTGAATAGACAAAGCATTGGAAATAAGTTCACCTTAGAGAGCCACCCTCTCCAAATAAGAATTACTATCATATACCAAAATAGAGGTGAACTAAAATCTGCTATAGTTAAATAACACACCAGTAATTTGCTTGCCAATGCTAACCAAAATTCACCCTTTAATCTCGTATCATTATCATGAAAACAAGACCATTGTATGATTTTAGAGAACTAAACACATTCAATATTTTTATGCATTCAATATTTTTATGCATTCAATCATCTAACATTCTAGGAAATTGTATTCGTTTCATCTCAAATGTACCCCTTATAGTTCTTTTAGGAGGGAGTTGTGGGGTATGAACAGGTCTGGCCCAGAGGCAAGGCTATCAAGGCATTTGTCTAGGGTAGCGCCATCGACAGTGGCGGTGAGGGTAGCAAAGGAGGCAACATGGTGCCTAATACTTTATGTATATAAAAAAGCATCAGGGTAACATCTTGCACAAATAGCACTTAGTGTAGTGGTTTGATGTATTCTTAGGTATGAGAGGACTAGAGTTCAATCCCTTTGTTTCACATTTTTCCTCCACTTTGTTGTTTTACTAAATTGCTCTTATAATCCTGCAAAGGGCAACAAATCATCTCGGACCAACATTGGGTATGAGTGGTTTTTCCAAGAATTTTCCTTGTAGTTTTCATTTGTCACAATGATATGAGAGACATTCTTAGGCAGTTTATCTAGTTTACCAAATTCGTCAATATGTTGATTAATTTCTTCAGTAAAAATCCGACGATCGCTATATACCACGGTGTTTATATGACTAGATAACGCATTGTACAATCACCAGATCGATGTAAAATGGTTGTAAAGGGAAAGAAATAAGAGATATGGGAAAGAAAGGAAAATAAGAAGAGAAGAAGAAGAAAACAGAATAAAACTACACAAAACACAAACATGATCATAGCACTTATCGCATATCTCAAAGCGCATCATGTAACATATAATAGTAATAATCACGGATATAAAACGGATAAGACAGTAATAATTATATAAACCACATAATTAGTGTACATAGGCTCATATAGTTATAAATAAGTAATAGATTCTATACAAGTGATAAATAAACTCATACTGGTAATCCATCTCTAGTAAGGATAAATAACACTTTCGAAACTCCGTAGTGTCACACAATGGAATAAACAATAATAATACAAGTATAAGTATGAAAGACTGCATTTTTTGCTAGTCCACATGCGCAGCTCCAAATAATACCAATACCTGTTACTTGGCCTACTCGTCAGCATCGTTGATGAGCACCCAAGGAAACAAAAGAGAATATAAAACCTTGGGTCAGACAACATTCTATTGTGAGTGATAAAAACATCTCAAAGTACTGTAAAAGTCGTAATTGTATGACATAGAGGATATAGAGAATAATACATGTCTCGCCCGTGCATCCACAGAGTTAGCACATAACAATAGATATATGCTACTTTATGTTAAACATTAGATAAAGAGGGTGTAATAGACGTCCAAATACTAAATGGTGATAAGTAAGTTAGCAGTCATAGCATCCACCATCCATCCTCACATTCACTCACTTGGTGTGTAAAACATACAATACTTAATACTTTAGCCACCCAATCCATGGAAGCATCAGTAGGTTAAAACGCCTAGAAACTCTATCAAAAGATTGATCTTTCATAACACTATCGACTGGAGATGATAACTATACCAAATCTAAATAACAATAAGCTCCAAGGTCTAGGCAAATCAGATCTAAAACGTTGACTGGCTCTGATTGATCATTATGCTCCTCTCTCAGTGATGTATCAAAGTCTCGAATACCAATAATTCATTTGCACATGTTCTTCACAGCAGAATCCATCTCTGGGTTGTCCGTAAGACTCTCATTTGAAGTCATCCTCTCAACTGATCAAATCATTGGCAGGTTAGAACGTCGACAAACTCTACCAAACAATCACTATGTCACAACGTCACTAACTGTAGGTGACAACTCATCCTCTTTTGACATCACATCAATACGATTGGAAGCCATCTTTTCTGCATCTCAGAGAATAACCATTCATCTCAGAAACCTCGCTTTCCATCATAAAGCCTCCACGGTCGAATGACGAATCACTACATAAAAGCACCACATACTTGCTTCACGTCAAAGCAACTGATCGAAGAGACACCATATCAAAATTACTGTCAAACCATTATATCATGCTCCTCAAAGTAATGCCATCGTCCACGTCAAATTGGCCAAAGTGATCAATAACAATAGCAGTCTAAATTGATCACTCCAAAGTAATCGATAACGACTACTTGGATCATGCATTAAACCAAAATTGGTATATCATCTAGTGTGTTTGACCGATAAAAACAAAACTCTTGCAAATGAAATTTTTCTTAATACTAGATTGTCTAAGAATGTCGTTTTAAGCTAAGCTAAGCAAAAAATTCAACCATACAACTAATAGTCATACAAATTCTTAAACTAGCATACATGCATTCATAATAGTGTTAATAAATTAAATAAACCTAACTATAATAATCAAACTAGAATAAATGCACAAATAGCCTAAATCTAATAGTATGGTCAAATTATTGTGCAATAGTGTGTAAATGGGTAAAATGAGACAATCAAGATTAAACTACTTAAACCACTTTTTAAATTTTATTTATTCATTATTTTCTAGGTTCAACTATCTTAAAAATTACGTTTTATAATTAGAAATCAGTTCGAAACGTTAGATTTATACCATATAAGAAAATACGATTTAGTGAGACATAGTATCACCCGCCTCAGCCAAATCACTCCAAATAGCTCCACAGCGTAGAGCTTGCCTATATGAGTCTTGGGGTGGAAGCAACATCCAAATACGATCTCGAATACATAAATTATCGAGGTATAACTTTCGTAAACCTAAC
Organism: Allium sativum; assembly: GCA_030737875.1. NCBI lineage: Eukaryota > Viridiplantae > Streptophyta > Magnoliopsida > Asparagales > Amaryllidaceae > Allium > Allium sativum. The sequence continues at coordinate 717,712,184 of CM060913.1, read as the reverse complement.
TAAGATTATTAACTACTTAAACTCTTGATTATTATTAGTCACCCCGTATAATTGATCTTCCCTTCCAATTTGAAAATCGTGACTACACCTAACATTTCCGACTACTTCAACTCCTCCTTGTCATCGTCATGGGTCAACTTCGGTCATCACACTTCCACCAAAGCTTCACATGACTGAGCTACTTCCAACAACGTCAAATTCACCTCGCCTCATCACCTGTAGCTCACTAGAAAAACCAAAAACCTCCCATCGTTCATCTCTTTATTGTCACCACCACACGCCTTTTCAACTTGAGCCACCACCTCGGAACTGCTTCGATGGTCAACGAACCTTTTTCCGCTTGAACCCATCTCCTAACTCGGCCCTATATGAATGGAGCAACGATGATCGTTAGTTGTGGGACGACCATGAACAATAAACTAGAAAGTGAACGGTAATATGAGAGTAATAGGCCAATAGGAGGCTATCTTTTAAGATGAAGATTTATTAATTTATTCTCTAATAGGCCAAAAAAATTTGCAAGCTCCAATCGAGCGTGGTGCCCGTTGTTTCGTATGTAAAAAGGCCTTCTGAGCACAATGAGACTAGTTTCGAGATCTAACCTTTTCATATGCAGAAGTTAACCTTCAAAACTCGGATTATATAATTACAATTCTTTAAATAAGTTGATAAACATTTTAAGCTCGCATGACTAAATAGTAATCCAATCGTAACCAGACTCACCTATGTGTAACAACTCACCATTATCCAAAAAAATAAATTTCATTCAACATTATTCCCCGAATGACTATTTACGCGTATTTCAGGATTGTTTTGACCACCAAATGTTTTGAAGTTGAAATATAGTGATGCATAAACTTTTTATTCACACAACGAACAATCCAAAATCAATTGAAGTGGTCTCGAATCCTAATTCGATCGTATGTGAAAAGTCACATTTGGAACCATATATCAATTGACGATTAATATTTAAATATCCAGTTGATAAATATAGTTTGTTACATCCACCCGTCTTTAAAGGGCTCCGTCCTTGAATCCTTAAGGATTGAACAACACAACCAAACACTCTCGAGCAAGTGACGACACAAGAGAGATCGTCACTTATTGCTCTCAACAACTACAACTATTGAATGTGATCATAACATGGGAAATAGACTCGAAATTTAGTACGGGGACAATATTTATATTCTTAAATACAAGCACAATCATTATGGATCGATGTAGCTAAGCCAAACATTTAACGTACACTTATTTTCAAAATAGATAGATAATGGAAAATAAAAGTGACAACTCGCTTGTTGGAAGACAATTCAATTTAGCTTCGCATATCGAACTTCTTTCCCTTTTTTTTTTTGCTAAATTCACAGAAAAATTCAAAAGTACCTTCTTGCATGGCTCAATACGGAAAAACTACAACTCACCAAATATGGATCGTCCCAATAAAAGTAAACAAAAACCAAAAGTGGCATCCCATACCGGGGACATAAAATCATGTAAAATGCACCAAGGAAAAAACCACAATTCTGCATCTGCTTCATGCATCTTTTCAAGAAAGCTTAACATTTAGATGCAAATTAAAACAAGTAAGATCCAAACAATCAAATCTTGCTTCTACATACCTATACATGTACTCAACAAAGAGAGTCAAGCATAGTAAAGTAACAACAAGAAAAGAATAAGCATGTTAAATAAATAAAGTTTATCTAACATAAGCAAGTCAAGTCATGTATGAAATTTATCTCAAATAAATGGGTATATAATAATACAATTATTATGCATGCCTAACAATCATATAACATAAATAGTCATGTTAAACATCAATAATCAAACATGCATATGCAAAACAATAGCAACCAAAGTAGATTTTATATATATATATATATATATATGTATGTATATCCTAGCATGAAGGACACTAATCTAACTAATATAAGGCATCCAATAAGGTAGAAATTCATATTTGACTCGATTCTTGGTCGCCATTCCAAATATAAAGAATACAAGTCCAACACTTTTTATCGGCGAATCGGGTAAGATTCAAGTGGTATCATACTATTCACAACTCAATGACAACCTTTCGATGGAAACCACCGATAATTGTTCTCGCATCCATTTAAGAATATGAAATAGTTATAAGGAACTATTCGATATATATCATTCATCGATAACTAGTTTACTTCTCATCCAACATGAAATGAATGCGCAACCAACCCCTTTTAATGATACCGGGAACAAGTAACACTTCTTCCATATGGAACCAACGACCTCGGTCGAGTTTGCTTCATATCACCTCGAGTTATAGGGTCATGACCTGTAACAAGCACAAGCAACACCCACGAGTGGGATATCGCTTCTGGACCAGTACATTTCCAACTCGAGACACACAACAATTGGCTCTTCCCATATGCACATACGGAAAATAAAAAAGGCTAAGAACTCCAACCGTTGCTATAAACAAAGTCTGAGATGCCTCTCAAGAAAGAGAATCCTAGTGATGTGAAATCACTAAACAATGTTAATACCCAAGGTACCCTAGGTATTGATTTTGATGACAACAACCATATAAACATTACTACTAACATATCTTTGAGTTGTGTAGTTACATTAGATATATTATGAAGATATTTATAAAGATAAAAAAGAACACAAAAGAAGAATTACAGAGGAAGGATGACCAATGCAATTGAAGACTAAAAGCTTTTAGAGAAGAATGCTGAAGAACAAAGGTGTTTGAAGTGATGAGGAGTTGGTTGAACCTTAGAATATCTTGTTAAAGATCCCATGGCAATTATACTTGAAGATAATCAACCATTGACCTCAACTGAATCACCAAAATCCACAAATATAAGGAAATTTGAAGTGCAGGAAATTTGCGACACTTGTAAGTGTTGCTGGCATATTTGCAACACAAGTATGTCGATATACTCTTTTTTATATATCGACATATGACGGCTATTCCAGATTTTCAAATTCAATTTGGGTAGTTATTTCCCTCTACCCTTTCACCAAAAGACACATCCTTTCATACACTATTTAAAGGCCTATGCTAACGAATTTTTACACATTAATTTCACATTTTCTTCTACTCCTTCTTCTCCATTTATTCTCTACAAAATTCCATTGAAAACTATCCTGTTACTCTTGCAAATCCACTCTCTTTCACTCCTATTCTTCATTGATTTGCAAGCCACACAATATCAGAGAGTTGTACTTGAATTCATATCATTCTCTTTAATCATATTTCCTCAAAGAATTCAAAGATATATTGCCATTGGAGGTCTATAGGATCATTGTACCAAATCTGCAAGAATATGTATAGAAGATACGTCTACTTGCCATTGTTTGTTGCCGTTGATAAGGATAAGGTGTATCTTGTAGCCCGTGAAATCAAGATTGTTAAGGTGTTCTTGCCACCCGTGGAAAGCAAGCGATTATAGTGAAATTCTGCACGGTGAAGTGCAGGACTGGATATAGTATTGGTTAATCCGAACTAGTATAAAAATCCTGGTGTTATTTACTTTACTGCATTTTATTTTATTTCTTATTTCTTTTGATTTTAATTTGAATAGATATAGTTTATATCTCTATTGTCTAAGTAGCCTTAAGGTTCTAACAATTTGTATCAGAGCCTGGTCTTTCAAAAAGTTCATAATATGATTTTTGAAAAATTATAATGGCTAGTGACACTAGTGACACCATTACTAGTTCTTTGTTATTAGGGCAATCTACTACTAGACCTCCTCTATTTGATGGCAATAATTATGCTTATTGGGCTTGTAGGATGAAAATTTATTTGCTGTCTAATGGTTTAAATATTTGGAATATTACCGAGTAGAATACATAGAGCCTCAAACTGAATATTCAAAATGGACACCAGACCAAAAGACACAAGCACTTAATAATTCTGAGGCCATGAATATTTTATTTTGCTCTTTTGATAGAAGAATTTAATCGAGTTTCTATATGTAATTCTGCATATGAAATTTGGAGAATACTGAAAATCACACATGAAGGCACCAATAAAGTAAAACAGGCAAAGATATCTATGCTGACTCACCAGTTTCAAAATTTTCAAATGAAACCAAATGAATATATTTCTGATATGTATTCTAGATTTCAAGATATTGTAAATGCCTTAATATCATTAGGAAAGAAATTTACTGAAGAAGACCAAGTCGGAAAGATCTTGAATTCACTTCCTAATCAATGGGATCATAAGACTTTGGCAATTAAAGAAGCCAATGATATTAGTACTATGTCAATAGAAGAATTAATTGGTAATCTAATGTCCTATGAAGTGAAGTTGCGGGTTAGAAAAGAGAATCAGGGAAATGAGAAGAAATCACTGGCATATAATGCAATGATTGATAATGACGAACAGATGATGATACTATTGATGATGATATCGAGTTTATTACCAAGAAGATCAAGAAATTATTAAAGTACTGGATAACGAAGAAACTTCGAAAAACTAACAACAATAATTCCAGAAATGAGAATGTTGTTAGATGTTTCAAATGTGATAAACCCGGTCATTTGAAAAGAAATTATCTCAACTTGAGGAAACCAAAGCACATTCAAGTACTTTCAATAAAGAGAGGAAACAAGCATTCAATGCAACATGGGATGATTCATCATCAAGCGATAGTGATTCAGAAACACAAAATGTTAATGTATGCTTCATGGCAATGGATGACCAGGTATGGAATTTTGATAAAGAAATTACTAAAGTTTTAAATGATATGCATCAAAGTTATGAAATACTTAGGAAAGAGTACAATAATAGTTTGGCAGAAGTAGATAGATTAAAAATATCTAATGAAAAGTTGAGTAAAGAAAAGTAATGTCTAGAAGATGAAATTGAAAGGTTTTATGGTCATAAAAATGGAACGGATTTAACACTTGGAAGTTTTGAAAAACTGAAAAGTGAAAATGAATCCTTAAAATCAGAAAATCTTTCAATGAAGTCACAGATCACTGATCTGAATAAGAAAATAACATCTCTAGACAATGTTATTCTTAACCATAGTAAGGATTTTGATAAAAATGAAAACTGATATTGATAAATTTGACAAAGGAAAGGATAATCTAAAGAAATTATTATCTGCATCTAAAAATAATAGGAATAAGCATGGACTTGGATATACCCCTAAGTCTAAATCAAAGAAAGATGGTACTTAATGTACTAAGTTGGTAAAGCCACCAAAACCTTAGAAATAAAAAGGGTACCAGTGCAAATATTTTATAAATTTTCAGGTACCAAATAGCCGATGCTCAAGGCATATGATAAGAAATCTATTGAACCTTGGATAAATATGAAAAGGATTTGTTATCGGCATCAGCAAAGTCGGTAACTCTAAAACTCATCTGATTATTTAGTTTATTTCATGTTTTGATTTCCCCACTTGTTTTATTTGTATGCAAACTCTACATATTGTCTAGAAGTTAATTTAACAATTATTTTTTATTTATTTTTTGATGACATAGGAGGAGAAAAGGTATAAATATACTAGTTAAAATGATAGGGGGAGTGCACAGAGTAAGGGGGAGTCAACAAAGTTAGGGGGAGTCAAATATAAAAAGTATTATATTTTATATCTTAAATATTTATATGGTTGTCATCATCAAAAAGGGGGAGATTGTTAATACCCTAGGTATTGATTTTGATGACAACAACCATATAAACATTACTACTAACATATCTTTGAGTTGTGCAGTTACATTAGATATATTATGAAGATATTTATAAAGATAAACAAGAATACAAAAGAAGAATTACAGAGGAAGGATAATCAATGCAATTGAAGACCAAAAGCTATTAGAGAAGAATGCTGAAGAACAAAGGTGTTTGAAGTAATGAGGAGTTGGTTGAACCTTAGAATATCTTGTTAAAGATCCCATGCAATTATACTTGAAGATAATCAACCGTTGACCTCAACCAAATCACCAAAATCCAGAAATATAAGGAAATTTGAAGTGTAGGAAATTTGCGACACTTATAAGTGTTGCTGGCATATTTGCAACACAATTATGTTGACATACTCTTTTTTATATGTCGACATATAATGGCTATTCTAGATTTTCAAATTCAATTTGGGTAGTTATTTCCCTCCACCCTTTCACCAAAAGACACATCCTTTCATACACTATTTAAAGGCCTCTGGTAACGAATTTTTACACATTAATTTCACATTTTCTTCTACTCCTTCATCTCCATTTATTCTCTACAAAATTCCATTGAAAACTATCCTATTACTCTTGAAAATCCACTCTCTTTCACTCCTATTCTTCATTGGTTTGCAAGCCACACAATATCAGAGAGTTGTACTTGAATTCATATCATTCTCTCTTTGATTTAATCCTATTTACTCAAAGAATTCAAAGATATATTGCCATTGGTGGTCTGTAGGATCATTGTACAAAATCTGCAAGAATCTCTATAGATGATACGTATACTTTCCATTGTTTGTTGCTATTGATAAGGATAAGGTGTATCTTATAGCCCGAGAAATCAAGATTGTAGAGGTGTTCTTCCCACCCGTGGAAAGCAAGCGATTATAGTGAAATTATGCACGGTGAAGTGCAAGACTGGATGTAGGATTGGTTATCCGAACCAGTATAAAAATCCTAGTGTTATTTACTTTACTGCAATTTATTTTATTGCTTATTTCTTTTGATTTGAATTTGAATAGATATAGTTTATATCTCTAGTGTCTGAGTAGCCTTAAGGTCCTAACAAACAATTCTAAATTCCTTGCTGATAGATAATGCCTTTTATATTCTAAAGTGAATTCTATCACCATCGACTCCAAATCGGGAACTGAATAATCCTTCTCGTGCAATTTTGATTACCAACTATGATGTGGCAACCTTTTATTCTGAAACGCACCACACTTAGACCCTTCACACAAACAAATGTGTCCTATCGACTTATTATTCCGTCTCGAAATGAATAATTGATACACTCATAGGTCAACATCGAATTCCAAAACCATCATAACCTCCGTAGGATCACTAATCAAATCATACTTGAGACGACATGACCCAAGCACTTCACTTCTCTCATCGAAAAGTGAGACAACCAATGACACAACCAACAAATGGTGTTTTCTCAACACTTATGATACAAACACCAATTATGCCTTATGCTCACTTTTCTTCCATGAGAAGACGAAACAACAATCAGATAGCATAAGTACAACTCACTCAAGTGATATCCTTGAACATGGTCCAAGAAGTCAACAAAATATGCCGACTCGGTTAGCTTGAACGACACAACCAACATAAAAAATCAAAGCAGCATATGAAATGTTATAGTCATCACATACCATCCAACACATAATTGGTAAAATCTCCTTGGGATTCCCAACCGAAAAAACATTTTTGCACTTTAGAATCAATCAAAGAAGCCATAAATCAACGAGAATAGATATTTGGTCGCTTCCCATTCAAAAGATGCCATATGTCCTAGAGGTTTAACTATGAGTTCAACACTATAACCAGATTGATATAGAACTCAACTCAAATATGTTGGTAATTTGGTCACTTCATCGAATGTATTGAGATACTCTTAAGCTACAAGCGTAGGTGAGGACTCGCTACTAGATAACCCAATGTCTCAAACCTCTATCACCCAATCATAAATGACTCGCATATTGAAGATCAAAGTCTCATCCTACTATCGCTAAATGAGGACGACTCACTACTAAATAGCAGAACGTCCTAACACACTATCGTCACCAACAACCTCTCACTACCATTGTTATTTTGTATCCTTCCAGTAAGTGAACTATTGGACTCAAATATCAAGTCAAGTTAAAATAAAAGAAAACAAATTAGCATAAAAGCAACCATGGCTCAGTGAGATTTAATTTTTGATGAACCATATATACTGCCCAGCATAGGCAACCTATGTTGTAACTCCCCTCCACCTCGAAGCCCAAAACCAAGAGCTATAGATTCTACAGTAATCCATAGTATTAACTTCTGATGATCACACACGTGATGTTATACACATATATCGTCTAACTGTGCCCTCAAAACTGTAAGTCCCTATTAAGAATAATAAACTAGTTATAATAAGTCCCAATCTTATTCCACCCATCAACCTGCAAGATCAGTTGGAACAATGAAACCATGACGTTAAATAAAACGTGTATGGAAATGACATAAAATAAAAAACATATCCCGAGTGGCGATGTCACTTCCCTTCTCTTCCATCGAGGGAACACTTATTTAAATGGGGAATGACGATCAATGCATATATCTCTATGACTTGTCCCTGCCGAACAGGGTAACTCTCGACACTGGGTACAAGCTCAAACATCATGAGCTTACTTGGTCAACTCCTCCAAGCCATCATTCACTCAATGAACGAAATCAACCACCTTTCGAGTCTATCGTTCAATGAAACCACAAACTCCAAACTTTCTTTCGTGAAGTGAGAATAGTGAAAATAAATCGTACTTCGATAGCACATCGAATTCGGTCACGTACTCTGCTACATAAATATCGCCTAAAACAGAGAATTCTTCACTAACTTTGAAGAAGTCGATACAAATCTCTTCCAAGCATGAATTGATCACGAGTGAATCTTGTTGTATATAACAGTGTTGTATACACAATTATATGAATTTTGTTTGATGATAACAACCAAATATATTTTATTATTGAATGTGTTTGTAACTGTACTGGTATACTATACATCAGACAGGAATATAATATTTCTATTTAAATAAAATACAACTATACAGAAATTTAAATATTCACACAGCATTTTAAATATTCACACAGTATTTTATTTGAATAAGAATATTTTATTTCGATATTTAAACAGTACAGATTTACAACTCCACTATTTGTACATACATCACTGATATACATTTCATTATATTCAATTTAGTACTTAGCTCCTCTTTACAACACTTACACTTTCATATACACTACATTCCTATACAGTTCACTCGTATATACCGACACATATGAATACCATCATCTTCAGTCTTCTTGACTTCACAGCATTCCAAAGTCAATCCAGTCATCTTCATACCTGTTCATACAGAAGAACACACACAGGAGACTGCAACAAAAAAAAATTAAATAAATGCAAATAAAAAAAAAATTATTTTTAAATTTTATTTGCCTCAGATTTGCGGTGTGTTTCTCATCATTTTTCTAGACTTTGTTTGATATGCAGGGACAGAAAAATCTCGTCTGATGGCTGCATGTACACACGAATACACGTGTGCACTGCCACGCCAATCAATATGCATCTGAGGAGTAGCCACAAGGACCATCTCAACTCAGTGCATATGGTCGAGAGTGCTAAATCAAAACAGCAAAAACAAGTGGTCGAGCATAATGAAAAATGCGAGTACAAAGTAAAAACATGATCAGCAATAAAGAATCAAAAAGAAAATCATTTTTTTTTAGAGCAACTCAAGGCAGGCTTAAATCAAGTATTTCAAAATTCATGCAAAGAAAAACATCTCAGTTTTAAGGTCATGTCCAAACAGCAAGACAATATGGTGCACAAACAAAAAGGAAGGACACCATTACAACCCAGTTTTAAAGTGAAGTAGAAGTACAAACAGCATAGTGCGGCAGTGTTAACAAAACTACAGGAAGTAACAAGATGATGAAGACATGGCATGGATGACATAGATGGTGTACATCAATGCAAAATAGAGTAGAATTTTATACAAGGCAGTCTTCATGGTGAAGCAGCATTGGTAGAGGAGTTCACACAGCAACTATGATGTAACAGACTAGTAAAAGATGCAAACTAATCAACAAGAAGGATGAACACAACTACAGGTGGTCGAGAACAATGTCAAGCAATACAGCATAATGATTCACAATGACTCCAAATTCAGCACAGACCAAACAAGTGTACCATACAGTGAAACAGCATTGGTGCAAATACAAGTGATAGGGTAATGAAAGCATGCACATTTCATGTTCATGGCAGCTCAGCAAATCAACATACAAATGCACAAATGGTCGAGCTCAGTAGTACAACATGGGCAAGCTTAATGGTAAATGATCAAGTGGTTAGCAAAAATGACAAGTAGCACGGAAAGCATGGTTTCAGCAAGGCAGACAAGCATATAGCAGCAGTTTCATGTTCAAACAAATTGGAATGTAAAAGCAGTGATGAACGAGACATAATCAAAGCGTTCTTATCAGTTCTTAGATTTCAAATAAAACATCAGTTTAAAACTCAAGACAAGTTCAAGTAATGACTGTTTTTATTTCAAAGGCATCAGATCAAAGATGACGCAAGTAAAAGTGTGTAACTGTTCTTATCTAAGGGTGTAAGATGATATCAAATTCACCAAAGCATTCATCAATAAATTGTCTGCATGACAAGTTCAGTTTTAGGTACAATAAGGGGAGACACAAGTGATACATGACAGATATGCATGAACCAATTTCAAGTGCAAAGAACAAGTGTAGAGGTGTTCTTTAATGTCAAGCATAGTATCTGTTTAAGGTGATAACCAGAGTATTCACAAGAGTAGAATCGGTTCTTATCTCGATCAAGAGTAGCATCTAACCAAACTATTATCATATTGCATTCAAAATTTACTGAGAACAGGTTAACTCAGAAATGGTCAAAGAAAAATAAAATTCAAAGTTCATGTGTTCAAAGGAAGGAGTAAAAAAGAAATCAATTCCAGAATATTTGACTCCAGAAAAATATATACGGCAATTATTTTAAGGATCAATTCAAAGCAGTTGTCAAGCCCCAATATTTAGTATATATCATGAACAAGTCTAAGCATTTGTTTATACCAGTTGTTAAGGAAGCAGAATATTCAGTTTGAAATCATCAGAGTTCCAGAAAATTTATACGGGTTTTTGATTCGAAGAGACCATTTCAAAGTTCAGGGTTTTCACACGCAAGTAACTCCAGAATAGTGGAAGTATTCATAGCAATATTTAAATCGAAGAAATTTCCAGAAGTTCAAGAACAAATAAAAGCCGATTTCAAAAGCCCCAAAATTTTCGAATATATCAAATCAAGGGTTTCAAAGATCAAGACTTAATCAAAAATTCCAGAACATACGATGATTTAAAGTTCCAATATTTCCGTATATATCATAACCAAAGTGTAATACGAAATCAGAGCACAAAATTAGGGTTTCAAAACCCTATAAGAACACCCACATCATCATCGGCTATTATCATCCAAGATCGAAGAAATTAAAAGAAAACAATTGAATTAAAAATCATACCAGGAAAAGAAGAAGACTTGGATCCAAATCAAAGCTTCATCAACTCAACCGAAGAAGAGCTTGCAATAGGAACTCGAGAACATCATAGCGTCGGATTTCAGAATCAAAAAACCAAAACCCTGATCACAGTCGCCATTTCTATTTAAGAAGGAAACCCTAGAGCCGCCATTTTTACAATTACAAAGAGATTGGACTCAAGAGAGAAGGGGTGAAGTAATTAAAAAAGGAGGCCGGCCAAGTTTCAACTAAAGGGGATAATCCCTATTCTAAATCCTAGGGTTTTCAAAGTTTTTTCTTAAGGGTTTTTTATTGTTTTGATTTTGTTCGTCTTTAATTTCAATTTGTTATCAAGTCTAGAGTTTTCTAGTTTGTCTCTAAAACTAGGGAGACGAATTACAGGGATTGTAATTCGGGGAAAATCTGGTTTTGGGGATAAAAACCAGTGCAGGGTTTTGAGCGTAGGGTTAAGAACAGTTGGGAGCGAGTGTCGCGAGTTTACAGGGGATTGTAAGCGTAGAGATTGTTTTAACTCCTAGTAGAAACCTTGGGGAATGCAGCAGTAGGCAGGATTTTGCCGAAGCTGGGTATATCTGTGTGTTATTTATTTTCCGCATTTATTCTGATTATTATCTGTGCTGTTTTTATTTAATTATTCTACAAAAATCTGCGATAAACCCTATTCACCCCCCCTCTAGGGTTAATTTAGATCCTACAAGTGGTATCAGAGCAGGTATTTTTTATTTTATTTTAACTCTAGAGTCATGAATCTGTCTAATAATGCTTTTTCTGAGGGTCAGTCCATAGCTAGGCCACCAATGTTTAATGGAACTGATTATGCATATTGGAAAGCTAGGATGAAAATTTATTTGAGTTCAGTCGACTATGATGTATGGGATATTATTGAAACGGGTTATAGATCCCCCACTGTTATAGTTAGTGGTGTTGAAATTCCTAAATCAAAAGACAGGTGGGATGCTAATGATAAAAAATTATTTTCAACCAATGCCAAAGCGATGAATGCTTTAATCTGTGCTCTTGATAAAACTGAATTTAATCGAATTTCTCATTGTGAGACTGCGCAGGAAATATGGCATACGTTGGAGATCACACACGAAGGTACATCTCAAGTAAAGGAATCTCGTCTCGCTTTACTCAGCAACGAATATGTAAATTTCTCTATGCAAAAAGACGAAGATACAAAAGAGATGTATGGACGCTTCTCATCACTGGTCTACAATGCAAAAGCTCTTGGCAAAACCTATACCGAAGTGGAATTGATCAGAAAAATATTGAGAGTGCTACCGATGAATTTTGAAGCAAAGGTGACGGCAATTCAAGAATCAAAAGATCTGAATAAAGTAAGCATGGAAGAGTTGATCGGAAATCTGATTACTTACGAGATGGAGTTGAAAGCAAGAGAAGAACGAAAGGATTCTGAATCAAAGAAGAAGACGATCGCTCTAAATAATTCTGTTGAAAGTAATGATGATGATCCCGCTGAAGAGCTAGCCATGGTTTTGAGAAAGTGGGCCAAAGGAAAATACAAGCCACAAAAGAAGAAAACTGTAAAATCCGAAAGTTCTGAAAGTTCAAACGATGAAGTATTTTGCTACAACTGCAAGAAACCCGGACATATCAAACCAAATTGTCCACAACTCAAAAATGAAAAGAAGAAAAAGTTCAGAAGAAAGAAGAAAGTTTTTGCTGCTACATGGGATGACGAAGAAAGAGAAGAAGTTTCTGAAAGTGAAGAAGAGGAAGCTAATTTGTGTCTTATGGCTCAATCTGATTCAGAAAGTAATGAAGAGGATTCAAGTGAGGTATCGAATTTTACTTATAAAGAATTAATTTTAATGTGCCACGATCTCACAAAAACCGTTGATTCTCTTGAACTAAAAGTTAAGAAATTAAAATCTGATAGGTCAAAACTAGTTCAAGAAAATAACAGGTTAGAAACAAAACTTGAAAAAGTTAAGAATTCACCATTTCCAGAATGCGAAAAATGTCAATTTTTGAGTAACGATTTTTTGAAATTAAAAACTAATCTTGAGTTACTTAAAAGTGAAAACATGAATTTGAAAATCATGATTTTGAAAAGGTGATTGAAAAGTTTAGAGAATCTGAAAAACTTGATTTTGAAAAGCGAAAACAATTTGAAATTGAAATTTCCAAGTCCGATGCTAGAATCAAAGCACTTGAAAACGAAAATTTGATTTTAAAACAAACTGATGCTGAAAAGAGAAAAAACGCTATCAATCGTTGTTCAAATTTAATGAAAGAAAATAGCAATCTTAAATTTAAAATTCAACGACTTCAGTCAGCTTTGACTAAATTTTCTAAAGGAGAGAAATCGTTGAATATGTTGTTAAAAAATCAATTTTTTGTTCAGAATAAAAAGGGACTTGGATTTGAATCTAATCAAGTTGAAAAACAAAATTTTAATGATTTTAAAAATCCTTTAATTGGCTTTGAAAACGATCAAATTGAATTTTTGAAATTTAATAATTTCAAAGGGTTTTTAAATCATAAACAAATTGATAACTCGTTTAAAAACAATTCATTTAAATCTGTTTGGATTCCAAAAATTAACAAAATAAATTTAAGCAAATCTAAACAAATTTGGGTTCCAAAGGGTACGCTAGTGAATAGTAATGGATTGTTATATAAATGGGTTTGGGTACCAAAACGTGTAAACGAAGATAAGAGTGGTAAAACAACTTTTGTTAGACCACTCGATCATATAAACATTTAGGTACTGTGGGAGGCTGAGGAACAACTGTGCTTAAGTTAGATAAAATTCAAGTTGATTCATATATCAAATTATTTGGAGTTCCTTAGCCATAGATTCAGAGTTGGAGATTCATTGCATCACGTTGATTATGGTAAGACAGGTATGATCTCTAAACTCGTACTTTTATTCCTTTTAGTTTATTTTTACTTGGCTGTTTTTGAAATCATTCGTTATGAATTGTTGAAATTCGTGGATTATATAAAAAAAATTGATTTTTTTTGGTGATTTCAAACAATTATCTTCAAATTTGATAAGTTGACTGTTTCTTGAGATTCTCTGAGGATGTTACTTGTGATTCTTGCTTTGAAAATGATCTTGTGCTGCTCTGATAAGGAAATTGATTTGATTCATTGGTGATTAAATGATAAGTTGGGAAATCAGTGACTGGATTTAGTTAAAATTCATAGGCAATTTGAATTAAATTAATATATAAATGGTCTTAAAAAATTGTCTAGGAGCAATCAGTGTTAAAAATATTAGAAAATTTCATGTTTTAACTGATTGATTTTTTAAGCTGATTTTCAACTTGCATTTTCAAAAAACTCCTCTTGAAATTGATATTTTCAATTTTAAAATTATTTTTGATTATTTATTCAAAAATTGAAATTATTGATTAATTTGAACCTTTTTGGGACTCATCAAAATTATTGATAGATTTATGAAACTGTGATGAGTTGCGACTATGGTATAATTCATAATTAGAAGAGATATTATTTTAAATCTCATGATGATTAGACAGATTTTATAATATCTTTGAATTAGAGCTTATTTCACGACCATCTTCTATATCTACCATATTTCTGTCATTCATCATGTTTTTATTTAATTTGGGGAGTTCTAATTATTCTTGAAATTAAAAAAAAAAAAAAAATTTATCCTTGGTATTCACTCCCATTTAAAAATCCTCGCGGTTATGCGTGAGTGAATTACCTTAATCTCTATGTGCTTCCATTCTCACTTAAAAGACCTTTGGGCTGTGCATGGATGGAACTCATTAGAGAGGATAAAGTTAAGTTACTACTAACCCCATTTAAAAGACCTTTGGGCTATGCGTGGTTAGAAAGTGCTTAACACATTTTTTTTAGCATATTTAAAATCTTTAAAATTCATATTTAAATATTCAAGTTTTATTGAACTCTCCTCATTCGATAAAATCCATTGTAAATCCATTCATTCTGAAAGTGAAATTTGCTTCTGATTTAAAGATTATTATGATTTTTGTTTGATTAAATGGGATTTGCGATATATTTTCTCTCTCTTAATTTGAATTTATATTTATAGTCAATATTCATCACTGTTTCAATTTCTATTATCCTTTTGATGATAACAAAAGGGGGAGAATTGTCAAGATTTTGACTGATGAGTATTTAATTCAAAAATATTTTAAGATTGGAAATTAAATATCTAGAGGGAGAATGGTCAACTGGATTACATTATTCATATTTTTCCACATATATAGGGGGAGTTCAGTTGTAGGGGGAGCATACAAATAGGGGGAGTAATATATTTCACGATTAAAACACATTCAAAATCTTTTATTTGTTTGTCATCATCAAAAGGGGGAAATTGTTGTATATAACAGTGTTGTATACACAATTATATGATTTTTGTTTGATGATAACAACCAAATATATTTTATTATTGAATGTGTTTGTAACTGTACTGGTATACTATACATCAGACAGGAATATAATATTTCTACTTAAATAAAATACAACTATACAGAAATTTAAATATTCACACAGCATTTTAAATATTCACACAGTATTTTATTTGAATAAGAATATTTTATTTCGATATTTAAACAGTACAGATTTACAACTCCACTATTTGTACATACATCACTGATATACATTTCATTATATTCAATTTAGTACTTAGCTCCTCTTTACAACACTTACACTTTCATATACACTACATTCCTATACAGTTCACTCGTATATACCGACACATATGAAAACCATCATCTTCAGTCTTCTTGACTTCACAGCATTCCAGAGTCAATCCAGTCATCTTCATACCTGTTCATACAGAAGAACACACACAGGAGACTGCAATAAAAAAAAAATTAAATAAATGCAAATAAAAAAAATTATTTTTAAATTTTATTTGCCTCAGATTTGCGGTGTGTTTCTCATCATTTTTCTAGACTTTGTTTGATATGCAGGGACAGAAAAATCTCGTCTGATGGCTGCATGTACACACGAATACACGTGTGCACTGCCACGCCAATCAATATGCATCTGAGGAGTAGCCACAAGGACCATCTCAACTCAGTGCATATGGTCGAGAGTGCTAAATCAAAACAGCAAAAACAAGTGGTCGAGCATAATGAAAAATGCGAGTACAAAGTAAAAACATGATCAGCAATAAAGAATCAAAAAGAAAATCATTTTTTTTGAGAGCAACTCAAGGCAGGCTTAAATAAAGTATTTCAAAATTCATGCAAAGAAAAACATCTCAGTTTTAAGGTCATGTCCAAACAGCAAGACAATATGGTGCACAAACAAAAAGGAAGGACACCATTACAACCCAGTTTTAAAGTGAAGCAGAAGTACAAACAGCATAGTGCGGCAGTGTTAACAAAACTACAGGAAGTAACAAGATGATGAAGACATGGCATGGATGACATAGATGGTGTACATCAATGCAAAATAGAGTAGAATTTTATACAAGGCAGTCTTCATGGTGAAGCAGCATTGGTAGAGGAGTTCACACAGCAACTATGATGTAACAGACTAGTAAAAGATGCAAACTAATCAACAAGAAGGATGAACACAACTACAGGTGGTCGAGAACAATGTCAAGCAATACTGCATAATGATTCACAATGACTCCAAATTCAGCACAGACCAAACAAGTGTACCATACAGTGAAACAGCAGTGGTGCAAATACAAGTGATTGGGTAATGAAAGCATGCACATTTCATGTTCATGACAGCTCAGCAAATCAACATACAAATGCACAAATGGTCGAGCTCAGTAGTACAACATGGGCAAGCTTAATGGTAAATGATCAAGTGGTTAGCAAAAATGACAAGTAGCACGGAAAGCATGGTTTCAGCAAGGCAGACAAGCATATAGCAGCAGTTTCATGTTCAAACAAATTGGAATGTAAAAGCAGTGATGAACGAGACATAATCAAAGCGTTCTTATCAGTTCTTAGATTTCAAATAAAACATCAGTTTAAAACTCAAGACAAGTTCAAGTAATGACTGTTTTTATTTCAAAGGCATCAAATCAAAGATGACGCAAGTAAAAGTGTGTAACTGTTCTTATCTAAGGGTGTAAGATGATATCAAATTCACCAAAGCATTCATCAATAAAGTGTCTGCATGACAAGTTCAGTTTTAGGTACAATAAGGGGAGACACAAGTGATACATGACAGATATGCATGAACCAATTTCAAGTGCAAAGAACAAGTGTAGAGGTGTTCTTTAATGTCAAGCATAGTATCTGTTTAAGGTGATAACCAGAGTATTCACAAGAGTAGAATCGGTTCTTATCTCGATCAAGAGTAGCATCTAACCAAACTATTACCATATTCCATTCAAAATTTACTGAGAACAGGTTAACTCAGAAATGGTCAAAGAAAAATAAAATTCAAAGTTCATGTGTTCAAAGGAAGGAGTAAAAAAGAAATCAATTCTAGAATATTTGACTCCAGAAAAATATATACGGCAATTATTTTAAGGATCAATTCAAAGCAGTTGTCAAGCCCCAATATTTAGTATATATCATGAACAAGTCTAAGCATTTGTTTATACCAGTTGTTAAGGAAGCAGAATATTCAGTTTGAAATCATCAGAGTTCCAGAAAATTTATACGGGTTTTTGATTCGAAGAGACCATTTCAAAGTTCAGGGTTTTCACACGCAAGTAACTCCAGAATAGTGGAAGTATTCATAGCAATATTTAAATCGAAGAAATTTCCAGAAGTTCAAGAACAAATAAAAGCCGATTTCAAAAGCCCCAAAATTTTCGAATATATCAAATCAAGGGTTTCAAAGATCAAGACTTAATCAAAAATTCCAGAACATACGATGATTTAAAGTTCCAATATTTCCGTATATATCATAACCAAAGTGTAATACGAAATCAGAGCACAAAATTAGGGTTTCAAAACCCTATAAGAACACCCACATCATCATCGGCTATTATCATCCAAGATCGAAGAAATTAAAAGAAAACAATTGAATTAAAAATCATACCAGGAAAAGAAGAAGACTTGGATCCAAATCAAAGCTTCATCAACTCAACCGAAGAAGAGCTTGCAATAGGAACTCGAGAACATCATAGCGTCGGATTTCAGAATCAAAAAACCAAAACCCTGATCACAGTCGCCATTTCTATTTAAGAAGGAAACCCTAGAGCCGCCATTTTTACAATTACAAAGAGATTGGACTCAAGAGAGAAGGGGTGAAGTAATTAAAAAAGGAGGCCGGCCAAGTTTCAACTAAAGGGGATAATCCCTATTCTAAATCCTAGGGTTTTCAAAGTTTTTTCTTAAGGGTTTTTTATTGTTTTGATTTTGTTCGTCTTTAATTTCAATTTGTTATCAAGTCTAGAGTTTTCTAGTTTGTCTCTAAAACTAGGGAGACGAATTATAGGGATTGTAATTCGGGGAAAATCTGGTTTTGGGGATAAAAACCAGTGCAGGGTTTTGAGCGTAGGGTTAAGAACAGTTGGGAGCGAGTGTCGCGAGTTTACAGGGGATTGTAAGCGTAGAGATTGTTTTAACTCCTAGTAGAAACCTTGGGGAATGCAGCAGTAGGCAGGATTTTGCCGAAGCTGGGTATATCTGTGTGTTATTTATTTTCCGCATTTATTCTGATTATTATCTGTGCTGTTTTTATTTAATTATTCTGCAAAAATCTGCGATAAACCCTATTCACCCCCCCTCTAGGGTTAATTTAGATCCTACAAATCTATTACATGCGCTTGAAGAGATAAAGGTTCTCGACAAATTCAGGCTCAATCTTGAAGTCTCTTAGGAGTAAACTCTTACTTCACTACAACACCTATTAACGATATTTTTCGTCAACACCAGAGGTGGATCAACCGGGGCAGATTTAAAGGAAAAATAGGCGGTATGACTATTTTTGGGTTATATCGGATCACCACCTTAGGTATCAAAATCTGGAGGACTGGGTTCATTAAGGACTACCAGAATGGATCTAAGCTCAGGGAAGGAGATATGTCTTCCTATTCGAGGCCATATTGAGACGGAAATCCATGCTTATTTGGAAATGAACAGTAAACTGATGATTGGAAATAATGATATAAACTTACAGAGCAATTTTCTATAAGAAGATCCCTTTTTATTAAACTTTCATTTGGAGTACTGTAACACCCCATAAATTTAATAACACTAAAGAGGACAAATTAAAGAATAATTAATTTAATATTCAGAATTAAGGGAAAGGGACTGTGCCATTGTTTTTGTCTCGAAATTCTGGTCAAAATAGACACCTTGTTTGCGTAAAATGGACTCTACAAAAAGAAGTTATGAAAGTTTGAAGTTTGTATACGTGCAAGAGAATTATATATATATATATATATATTTAATTCATAAAATAAGAAAATAAGAAATCCATTCAAAAGTCAAATTTCTGTGGGCGGCAAAAATCCCACCCAGGGGTTTCGACCTCTTAAGGGGGGTGTCGACCCCTGGGTCGACCACTCAAGGGGGTGTCGACCCATGGGTCGACCCCATAAGGTGGGGTCGACCCCCCATGGGCAGATTTGACAAATTAGGGTTTTGGGTTTGGCTATAAATATAGCCTCATTTCTCATGTTTTTGCACACCAAAAATAATGGAGAACTAGATGTTGCCTCTGCCCAGATCAAATCAAGCCTTTTTCTTCTTCTACAATCAAGTTGTTCAAGCTTAGATTTGTGGTTCAATGCTATTAATCCTTTCTCTGTTTTTCTAGATACAAACACTGTGATTTTAAGTTACTTTTAGATCTAAATAATTAAAAAGTAAAACTTGATATGACTATAACTTGGATCTATGCATGTGACAGCTTGAATCATATCAAATATGTTATAACTTGTGTATCTATGATATCCTGACATGACTATGACTTAGATCTTAACCTTTATTATGTCAGATCTGTCTTTGATTGTAGATCTAATTCATTGTTAAATCACCTCATACCTATTCTATTATGTTTATGGCCAAATCAGATCTGTTATTAGTTGGACATCTAAATCATTGCTTAGATCACATCATGCATGTCCCTATTATGCTACAATCAGTGCTATTGTCACATGTTCATCCAAAATGCTTATCTTGTCATTATGCCACTATATGTTTATGCCATTACATGTCAACCTTGTTAGTATGATCATCTCTGTCCTTTTCCCTCTATCTTTTCCTTTTATTTTTATATATCCAAGCTACCTTCGAGCCTAGGCATGCCGCTAAAATATGCGAATACGTTAGATTGGGAACGAAGGGAAAACGTTGATATTGGGCATAAATTGTAATTGGGAATTTGGGCATAACTTGAATAAAGTGTAATAATATGAAACTAGGGCATATAATTTATTATGAACATAACTTAGAAAAAGGGGCATGAAAACCTATAACGACATAGGTAAATTTGGTTAGTAATGGAAATGCTTAGGACTACAGTAATTAGAAACTGTAACCACGCCTAGCCACGAGGTTAGGTTGCACTTGTGGTAGAAATTTGTCTGGAACCGTCTGGCATATCCAGCGACCACAAGTGGTGAATCTAATGTGAGGGGTCTAGGTGCACAAACACAAGACATGCTAAGACATGAGGTTAAGCCCGACTTGTGGAAGAAGTCTGCCCAGAAACGACCGACATATCCAGCATCCACAAGTGGTAGGCTTAATTTGGGAGGTCTAGTACATTATAACCATAAATGAAAATGGCTATGAATTGGAATACTTAACCTAGTTGAATCCATAGGGATTGTATGAACATGAACCTGATTAGGGGTTAAGTAAACTTGTTTGAAACAATGGGTGGGTTAAGTAAATCTGGGGTAGGTGGGTAATATTTATATATATAGGCCCACAAACTTAACCTGTTGGGATTATGCAATTTTATGACACCAGTAGGTAGGCATAATCTGTGAAAAACCTAGTAGCGGGGATGTAAGACAAAGGGGAGAGCTTGCATTATCTTGTGTGTGGGACATGTTTCAGTCAGTAACCCATATATAAGTATCAAACTAGTGCTCTGAACTAGGTCGGAGTCGGGGCACGCTTACTGGGCTGATTATAAGAGATCCGAAAGTGGGGACGGTGACTGACGGCGCGTTCCATCGGGGTCATGTGCATGCATGACTCCGCCTACTCGGGAAAATAAGACGATGTGACATCAGTAGATATGGTTGTGCACATCTGAGAAATGAAGGTTTGCCACTTTAGAGAGTGATACACCCTATTGTAGGGCTAGTACATGGTATATACGGAGGAGGGAGTCGATCGATTAGGGTAGTAATTAAGGTACATTTAGACTCTGATAAGTTTAAGAGCCTGTTATTGGGCTACCTGTTGATTGTATGGGATTAAAACCGCTCACCAGAAAGTACGCCTAAGTCTACCATCTTATTGTTGTTGGGATCATCTCATTCTGGTTATACTAGTATCGGTGTAGAGGAATCATTAGAGAAGCGCATTACACTCTATCATGTTTACTTTGTCATACCTACCTTTTATGATATTATCTTTATTATCCACTTTATATGCCTATCATGATACTTTTACTTATTTATTTGCTAAAAGTAACTAGACTCGCTAGACTTTATGTCTGACCCATTTTGTTTCCTCTTCGTTTTCTTCTGTTTCCCCCCTAGATTCTGAGGATGGGAATACTCAAGCTTGACTGGGATTCTGCTTTCATCTTGCTTGGAGCTGCTTAGATGTATTGCTCGAGCTCTCATCTACTGTGGCTATGTTTTTATTTGGGGAATTATGCTTTTTTTTGTACTCTGATGTTTTAAGTGCACGGTTTATGTATTTTTAGACTTATGATGTTTTGAACCATGATGCATTATGATTAATAAAAGTTTTTAATTTTGCTGCTATTTATATCTGTCTTGTGATGTTTTAGTTTCTATTTACCTATAACGCTTCACGAAACTTAATGCATTCTCTTAATGAGTGACATTAATGGACGTGGGGTGTCACAAGTACACAGATATAATAGGAGAAATTCTCTGGTTAATTTAAGCGCTAAGCTTCTTTGAAGAATACTAGTATAAAGAAAAATTGACCCCCAAAATGTGACCCCTAGGGTCTTATTTATAATGGTCCTGGACGCCTTCCGTTGTTGGGCTATTACGCCTGTGGGGGCCTTTGCCGGTCGCTCTTTCCTTGGTTTCAGGCGCTTGGCTTCCGGCCGTCTTTGGAGTATCAGTTATGATCCTTGGATGGTATTTGAGCCTTTGGTAACAGCTCCTGAATGTAGGCTCTCGGATGTAATCTTTCAGATGTAGGCCTCCGACTTTATCATGAATACTTAGAGGGGCCTGCCCACATGAAGTATGTTGAAAACTGCCGGTTCAAAGCGCTGTGTGTTTCAGTACTAGGTAAATCAGTAAGGGTAGCCAGTATCTCTGCTTGGGTCCCGGTTAGCCTTTTGGCGGAGATTTTGCAGTAGCCTGGATTCCTGGAGGGTGGCTTCTGGAATCACTTCTATTACTTGTGAATGCGGCCTTTCGGCATTTGTATGATAGATGCTCCGGAAGCTGGTTCTGGATTATCCTTGCGTTCTCTTGGTTTAGTACTTTCGATGCCCTCGCCTTCAGGTGTATCGGTATTTAGGCAGGTCATTACCCAAGATTCCTTTGGGCTTCATCTGATGGGTTTATTGCTTTTGACTTTCGTTGTTTCAGGTCAGAATGACTTTTTACTGTAGTATCTCCTGTCGGGTTGACGTTACTAGAAAGATCTTGTCGAATTGACCCTATCGGATAGACCCTGCCGATTATATCCTGTAGCTTTTACGATCTTTTCTCCTATGAAGGTTTCAGTTGATGCATCTTTCAGATCATTTCTCCCTGATCTTGGATCCTCCTAGTGTTTGACCCTACTTTCTGAAGAGTCTTTGTGAGCCTTTGGTTACCCGGTGCCCCTTCACCGCCATCTCACTTCACTATTAATTTTGGAAGTAACATTTTCCCCCATTAGTGAAGGGGTATTTTCGACTTTCCAAGTCAAGCTTTTTCTCTCTTCTGAAGTGTTATTCATGTGTCTTCTGATTTCCCTCAATCGGGTGTGTTGATCGCTCCCCTTCTAGGTGGTCTAGAACGTCCGTAGATTCTGAGTACAAATTCTTCTTCCTTCCACTTTTTACCCCTGGCCAGCATTTCTGTTTTCCTCGTATGAATCATGTTCATCGATCTGGTCTCAAATGTACGGCTGATAGGAATGGTGGATCTTTTTCTCTCTCCTCGTTTTTCCTGTATAGCATTTCACTAAAGCAAGATTACTGTTCGTCGAAATTTGTCATACTATCTCCCAAGGATTTCAGATCCAACTAGTAGTAAGTTTTCTTGTCCGAACTCCAATTACCGATATAGATTATGCTTTGAATCGGGAATTGATGATTCTAGCGTAGATTAAACTCTTACTAATCGTCTGAACTGACGATTAATGACGACCTTTTACAAGGTTATACCCATCCCAGTTCATTATCGGGGCTTTGGGAAGTAAAATTTGTACAAACAAATAACGCGTAATAGAAGTTAATTCAACATGCTGACATCGATCTTCCAAGTCAAGATCGTTGTCCCATAGGATAACAAAATTCCATATCGCTTGTATGTCTGTGTGTTGTTTGTGTACAATCATCAAATAAAATTAGATTAAAATACATGCTAATGTTGTGGTATCACCTGGCAGGACTATGTCTGAGATCTCACAAATTGGTAATTCCATCATGGGTAAATCTGGGATTTGTTCGACGGAGGACAAGCTTGGAGTGAAGGGACTTCAAGTGAATAGTGCCATAGGTGAAGTCCCAGGTGTCTTGAACCAGCATTATGTCCTGCTATTCTCGAACTTTCTTTATGGGCGTGCCCCTTCACCTTTGGGACAAGATCTTCTAGAACATCCTTCTCTCTTTCGTTCTGTATTTCTTGGGGATGGTTCATTCCAACCTTCCACGGTTTCTTCCCCTCCTGAATTTCTGCTTACGAAAAGGTCTGCTTTGGCGATCAACAACGGTACTTTTAGTGATCATAAAAGGGCAAATTTTGTTTCCCGTTCTTTTGGAGATGAAATTGTTGAGTCGTCCTGTCGTCGGCTACTTCATACCTCAGCGGAGACTATAGGAAGTGATTTTGTTACTAGTTTCCTAAGATTTAATTCTCAGGAAGATTCAGATTTAAGAGAACAGGAGCCGCTCCTTTCTCCTTATCGGCTGTGTGACCCCATGAGTCCTTCTTTTCAAGCCGTGGACTTTGACAAGATTATCGAATCTGTCTTACTCTCTATTTATGTCTCCGATGTTCCGGAATTTGTCTTTGAAGAATGGTCTAAGTTTTACCTTAATCTTGTTAAATGACAAGTTTTGGTTTGTATTCTTATTTCCCTGAGACCTTTTATCCACCTTATCGATGTAAGGACTAACATCATATTGTTTTTTTAGATATTCAGGAATTGGTATGTTGCCAAGGAGACAGCTACCTCCTTATTCTGGGAGAAGAAAGAACTCCAAGAAGAGAAGACCATGTTAGACTCTAAGCTCCACGATTTAACCTTTGCGAAGAGTAGCAATGAAGAGGTTTGTAGCCAACTGAGGGTGTCCCTTGAGAGGGAAAGGGTTGACAACAGTTCCTTAGCTACTAAAGTCTCGGCCCTCAGGCGTGAGAAGTCGGATATGCTGATGAAGCACGTAGGGAGATTGAAAACAAGGGAAGTAATTCTTTCTGATGCCAAGCAGATAGTTTATGAGACTCAAGAACGGATTTCCTTATTTTTGAAGGTGCATTTCCCAAACATGATGTCTGACTGTTATGAAAAGGCTCTCTTTTTAGTTTACCATGATAACTGTGGCAAGTTCCTTGATATGAACTTTCCTTCTCTTCCCTCATCCCTTCGGAACATGATCTTGGGCGGTGCTATTGCTTCAGATTGGGACATTGAGGTTTCTAAAGGGTCCAAGGCGAAGGTTGAGGATCTTTTATTTGTCAAAAAGCTGCCCGATTATTCAATGTCTGAAGATGATGGAAATCTGATTTTTCATATAGGAGGTGGTAACGTAGGCGACTCGTGCGCAGACGGTGGGCTTACGGAGGGAGTCAATTCTATTGGAGTTTGATGAAAGAGAGCAGGTGGTGCACACAGCCTCCCTCATTCCTCAGGTATAAATCTCAGTTTTTGAATTATTTCTTTACTTGTAGAGGTTGACCCTTGACGACTTGTTCTTATGGTGATGAAAATTCTATTTTGGCTGATTATCCTGTTTTTCAAGGATGACCTTCATTCTCTCCCTAAGCAGAAGAGGGAATTTCTTACAAATCCTCCTTATAAATCTAACAGGGAACGCTTCCTGAAGGAGCTCAAACATATTTATATGAAGTACCCTCAGTTATCTGTCAAATTCTTGAGGAATGACAGGGAGATGATATTAAAGAAACTTAGAACTCATCATGCAAAGTGAATATGTAACATGAAGGAAAAGAGTATTTGGGAGAGAAAATAACTTGTTGTATTCCTTTTAGTTGACGATAGTGCGTATGGACGCGAATTGTATTCGTTTTCATTTTCTTTCTGTTGCATGCATTTCTGGGGCTCAAATAATGATGTCTTCTGGCAATAAATATCGCTAAAGGTAGCTTATTTGTTTATATGAACAGAAAAATTCACCCAAAGA
Organism: Allium sativum; assembly: GCA_030737875.1. Taxonomy (NCBI): domain Eukaryota; kingdom Viridiplantae; phylum Streptophyta; class Magnoliopsida; order Asparagales; family Amaryllidaceae; genus Allium; species Allium sativum. The sequence continues at coordinate 717,686,289 of CM060913.1, read as the reverse complement.
CACTTCCTCTTTCGTAGATAAAGGTGTTTTTCTTACTTTGCGCTCAGGAAATTTTCTGGGGAATTCTCCTACCGGTATTGATGGTGGATCCGACTTATCTTGGGAGCGATTTACGCAACGTTTGACAGAACAAATAAGTGTATTGGAGGCTCAAATAAAGCAAAAGGATAAAAACATCCTCGAAGCAAAGAGGAGTATAAGGACAAATCCTTCTATCGATTTTAATGGAGAAAAGGATGAACTTCAGTGTCAAGCTATTGACTTAGAGGCGAGATACAAAGATGTACTAGTAAAATGTAAAGAATAGGGAACTGTCTTTGGATGCGCTCTTGGGATCTCCGCTTCTGGCGTCTCGTCGGCTTCGACGGGATCCAAGTCTTCACAGTTTGAGATAGGGGATTTTCCCTCTGGAATGGATTATCCCCTTGCTGTTAGGTGGCATAGACAGGTTAAGGCCAACATGAAAATTTTTTATGATAGGAAGGGGATTGAGGGCAACTCTTGTCGTACCGACTTTTATACCTCAAAAATTAAGCTATTACAAAAGGAGAAACAGTCCTTCCGCAAAGATGCCTTTGACTTGAGGAAGGAAAACAAAAACCTTCGTGCAATGGGTGAGGCTTTCAATCAAGCTTTAAAGTGGCAGCCTAAACCTTTGGATGACTCATGCGATGGTTATAGAGAAGGTGAGAAAGGTCGATGGGCTTTTGCATGCTGCAATTCACCGTTCCGCCACTTCTTCCTGGTCCCATGAATAAAACGCAATCTACCGAGGGCTAGACTATTGCTTATACGGGAGTTGTAGTGTAAGGACATGGTTTCTTTTTTTAAAATGTATTTATTTCATGAACTTTCTTGTAAACAATTATGTAATGTACGAAGTACACAACATTTTGTCAATGGAGTATAATATTCTATAGAGACAGTATATACGAATAGGGGTAGGACCTACAATGATATCACTTAGCATGCGACTGCGCATTTCAGTATAAACGCTTTTCCTTTAGCTATGGTTATATCATGATAAGGTGCACATCTCTGGCATGTTTCATTAGGAGTTTGTCTTATTGGCTTTTAAATAGCGTCCTATACTCTTTGTGGGATCAACAGTATCAGAGTGTGTCCAACATGAAAGGTCTATAGTGCTCATTCGTGTTTTGTGTTTTAGTACGAACATTTGATATACTCGTGTAAATAAAAGACACTTTCCTAAGCAAAAGAAAAATGAGGGAGGCCACCAGTTTGTGCCTAGTAATGGTGGAGACGCACTTCGAAGCCAGATCTAAGTTGGGACAAGGGTTGACTAATTCTTTCTTGTTCAGCTCTGAGAATTTGAATCAATCTAGATCCGGATACCTTATGTTGAGATTGGGACCCTACATCCGGCTGTGATTTGCGCCTAAGCTCAGCGTTGAGACAAGTCCGGATTGCTTCCTCCAATATTTGTAAAGAACTGAATTAACCCCGATTCGGGTATTTAAGACTATAGGCCAGAGATTCCTTTTCAAATCTAGTGAAAGTCCCGAAATATCCCTTATCCAAATAATTAAAGATTAGGAATTTTAAAGGCCCCTTCCGTTATTTGTAAAGCACTGAATCGACCTGGACTCGGGTATTAAGACAGAAGACCGGAACCCCCTCCGGTATATGTGAAGAGCAGAATCGACCCAGATTCAGGTATTAATATAGAAGATCAGAACCCCCTCCAGTATTTGTGAAGAGCCGAATTGGCCCAGATTCGGGTATTAATATAGAAGACCGAAACCCCCCTCCGGTATTTGTGAAGAGCTGAATTGACCCAGATTCGGGTATTAATATAGAAGGCCGGAAACCCCCTCTGGTATTTGTGAAGAGCCGAATTGACCTAGATTCGGGTATTAATATAGAAGACTGGAACCCCCCTCTAGTATTTGTGAAGAGCCGAATTGACCCAGATTCAGGTATTAATATTGAAGACCAGAAACCCCCTCCGGTATTTGTGAAGAGCCGAATTGACCCAGATTCGGGTATTAATATAGAAGACCGGACCCCCTAGGGTATTTGTGAAGAGCTGAATTGACCCAGATTTGGGTATTAATATAGAAGACTGGAACCCCCTCTGGTATTAATTATTTTGCCATCCTTTTTGGATTCGATCTGTGAAGCAGAGGGTGTACGTGCATCCTGAGCCACTTCTTGGGCTTTTGATGTAAAAGCAGAGGATGTACGTGCTTTGTTGGCCACTCTCTGGGCCTGTGCGGTTGTGCGCTTGGCTATCTTATCTACAAGCATGACCCAAGGACTTACCCGACCTCCCTCCAGGAGGCGCCTTATCCTGACCATCGTAGGAGATAATAAGGTCTTAGAAACTTAGGCGGAGCCATCGTAGGCACAGAACTGAGGTTTACTATTTTTATGCTCTATACTGACCATCGTAGGTCCTGATATAGGCTTATACCCCACCCCCTCCGAGGGGTGCCCTATCCTGACCATCGTAGGCGATTATAGGGGTTTGTGTTCCCTTCTATGGGTAACGAGAAACATAAGAAGAGGTAGGACGTGCTCTTCTGCGAGCAGAGGTAGGACGTGCTTAGTTCTAGCAAAGGTAGGGCGTACTCTTCTGCGAGCAGTTGTAGGGCGTGCTAAGGTAAGATGCACCACCACGACCATTTTTGGTGTGAAATGGAGGCTTTCGCTTTTGATGTTTTAACCCTGCCCCCCTGACTTGGGCATGGAGAAAGACTAACACACCATCTCCCTCCGAGAGATGCCTCGCCCTGACCAATTTGGCGATGAGGAGGGATTTAATCCATTTGCAATTAGACCCCTTTTGGATTTCCTTTTAAATTTCGAGAGGTGCGTTTTCCGTACCCTTGCATATATTTAGTAATCCTTTTCCTAAGGATTGTTCCCAAATTCACCTTGATTTTTTCATAAACTCTCGTAATTGGCCTTGTCTGATGAATCTGATGATGGTTTCCCCAAGGATTCCGCAGTAATTAATCTCATGTCCATTCATCATGTGGTAATGGCAGTAAGACCCTCCTGTTTTCCTTTCGTATTTGGGCTTTTTCTTTTTGAATGGCCAATAATTGAGTTCGTGTTTGGTTAAGAAGTAAATGTTCCCCATCGAAGTGGTGAGTTAGTATTCCTTGGGTACTCTTGGCGCACGTCCTTCTTCTTGCTGCTGGGGTTTAATCCTTTTGTGACTTAGCCTAGCTGCGGCGCCTATACTTTCATTCTTTCCTCCTGGAACATACTGAAATTGAGATGTTATCTCTTTGGACCATTTGTTGGCGAAGTGGTTAAAATCGTCCATTATTTCTCGTTTGAGTGTCGTTCCCCTAACTTTTCTCATAGAGAGGACTCTTTAGGTGAGAGAAAACGCTAGTATCCTCTGATGTAGAACCACTAGGTGGGAGCGTTGAGGTTTTTCCTATATGAGAAAAGCTATTATCCCAAGTATCATGAGCATGTAGTTCCATTTTTCTTTTCCGCTTTATCACCTGTAAGGCCTCTGCTCTTAACCTTCTCTCCACTATCGCCCTAGGGTTGGTGGTTTTTGACTTATCTATTCGAGACCCTGAAAACTTTTGTTGGGATCTCTTACTCATATCTTCGCTTCTTCAAAGCCAGTCCAATCAGGTAAGGAACAACTTAGGTAGATATGTGATGGGGTTAACCAAAGGATCGGAGGTTCAAGCCCTCCTTCTAGGGCCAAAATGTTAGTGATATTTTTTATCAACACCGGAGATGGGTCAACTGGGGCAGATTTAAAGGAAAAATGGGTGGTTAGGCTATTTTTGGGTTAAATCGGATCACCACCCTAGGTATCGAAATCTGGAGGAGTGGGATCGTTAAGGACTACCAAAATGGATCTAAGCTCAGGGAAGGAGATATGTCTTCCCATTCGAGGCCATATTGAGATGGGATCCATATTATCTGGAAAATGAACAGTAAACTGCAACAACGATGGTTGGAAATAATAATATAAACTTATAGAGAAATTTTCTATAAGAAGATCTCTTTTTATTAAACTTTAATTTGGAGTACATGAATGTAATAGGAGAAATTCTCTGGTTAATCTAAGCGCTAAGCTTCTTTGAAGAATACTAGTATGAAGAAAAATTGACCCCCAAAATGTGATCCCTGGGGTCTTATTTATAGTGGTCCTGGGCTCCTTCCGTTGTTGGGCAATTGGGCCTGTGGGGGCCTTTGCTGGTCGCTCTTTCCTTGGTTTCGGGCGCATGGCTTCCGGCCTTCTTTAGAGTATCAGTTATGGTCCTCGGATGGTATTTGAGCCTTTGGTAACAACTCCTGAATATAGGCTCTCAGACGTAAGCTTTCGGATGTAGGCCTCCGGCTTTATCGTGAATACTTAGAGGGGTCTGCCCTCGTGATGTATGTTGATAACTGCTGGTTCGAAGCCGCTGTGTGTTTCGGCACTAGGTAAATCAGCATGGGTAGCCTGTATCTCTGCTTGTGTCCCAGTTAGCCTTTTGGTGGAGCTTTTGCAGTAGCCTGGATTCCCGGAGGGTGGCTTTTAGTGTCACTTTTGTTATTTGTGAATGCAGACTTTCGGTATTCGTACGGTAGATGCTCCGGAAGCTAGTTCTGGATGATCCTGGCGCTCTTAGTTCAGTACTTTCGATGCCCTCGCCTTCAGGTGTATCGGTATTTAGCAGGTCATTACCAAAGATTCCTTTGGGCTTCATCTGACGGGCTTATTGCTTTTGACTTTCTTTATTTTAGGTTAGGATGACTCCTGTCGGGTTGACATTACTAGAAGGATCCTGTGAAATTGACCCTATTAGATAGACCCCGCTGGTTATATCCTGTAGCTTTTACGATCTTTTCTCCTAGGAAGGTTTCAATTGATGCAGCTTTTGGATCATTTCTCCCTGATCTTGGATCCTACTAGTGTTTGACCCTACTTTCTTAAGAGTCTTCTTGAGCTTTTGGTCATCCGATGCCCCTTCACCGCCAGCTCACTTCACTATTAATTTGGTAGTAACAACACCTAACTCAAAACCATCGAAGAACCCCTTGCGAGAATCGAAATAGCTGCTGCACCACAATAGTACACTCCATTCCAAGGAACTGTTGCCACATAAACACGTAAGTGTCTGCACAACGCGTCATAATTGACCCCACGTACTCGACCGCCATAACTAAATAGAGATAATATAGCATCCCAGATAATGATATGTATCATTAATGGGAACATAAGCTATAAATTGAGTCTAGTAGTCCCCAATTATGCTTGGTTCTTAACTCCAAAAAAAAGTAATAAATAGTGTTTCTTGTTCGCTAGATCATCTCAGATAAGTGGTTAGGATTATTAATCGCTAACAGAGAAAACTTTTCCTACGGCATTCGAATGCGTAATAACCTATATTATTCATATTACAAATATGTAGATTTGAAAACCAAAATATAAAAAAAAAAATACATACTCACTTGTATATATTAACTCTCGATATCAATACAACTTAGGTTAAAAACGCAATCTAAGCTCTGATACCAAATGTGATGACCGCCATACACCGTTAGTTCTCATATATCTCAATAATGTGCTGTACATCACCTTATCAATGTAAATGGTTGTCAAAGGGAAGAAATAATAGAAAAGAGAGACGAGAAAGAAAAGGGAAATAGAAGAGAAAAAGAAGAAAATAGTATAAAATTGCATAGATCACAAACACGACCATAGGATATGTCTTATATCTTACAGCGCATCAGATAACATATAATAGTAACAATCACAGATATAAAGCAGGTAAGACAATAATAACTACATATACCACATAATCAGAGTACATAGGCTCATACAATTATACAGAATAGTAATAGAGTCTGTATATGTGATAAAAAACTCAAATAGGTAATCAACCTCTAATAAGTATAAATAATACTATTAAGGCTCCATAGTGTCACACAGTGGAATAAACAATGATAATACAACTATATGTACAAAAGACGTCACCTCCTACTAGTCCACCTACCTAGCTCCAACTAATACTCATTTCTGTTTCCCGGCTCATTCATCAACATTGTCGATGAGCACCCAAAGTAATAAGAGAGAACATAAAATCTAGGGTTTGACATCAGTCTATTATGTAATAAAAAATCTCAAATTATTGCAAAATTTGAAATAGTATATGGCATGGAGGGTACGAAGAATCATACTTGTCATGCCCCTGCATCCACATGTTAGCACATAACAATAGATATATGTTACTCTATGCTAAACATCAGATAAAAAGGGTGTGATAGATGTCTGAATACTAAATGGTGATAAGCAAGTAAATATTTATAACATCCATCATTCATCCTCACATCCACTCGGTACTTTAGACACTCAATCCATCGAAGCACCAATAGGTTCAAATATCAACAAACTCTACTAGACGACCGATTCGTCATAACATTACTGAATGGAGATGATAACCCTATCAAGTCTGAACAACAATAATCTTTAGGGTCCAGGTAGATTAGGCTTAAAACGGCGACGGACTCTGATCCGTCCTTATGCTCCTCTCTCAATGTGTACCAAAGTCTCAAGTATTAGTAACCCCTTTACACACGTTCTCCGCGGTAGAATCCATCTCTATACTTCCCATAATTTGAATTCATCCTCTTAACTTAATTATCAAATCACTGGAAGGTTAAAACAATGAAAAACTCTACTAAACTATCACTACGTAATAACGTCACTGGCTGTAAATGATAACTCATATTCTTCTGATGATCACATCAATACGATCAGATGTCATCTTTTTTGCATGTCCGAGAAGAATCATCCATCACAACTATAAAACCCTATAAAATATGCTTAATTTAGACATAGGATAATTTAATTTAAAAATAAATAGTAATAATTAATAATATATTAAAAGACTTAAAATGGAATTTTGGAAAATTGGAAATTTAGCCACAAAAGTATTATAGTCGCGTTCTTGGCGAGATTTTGATCCATTTTCATTTTTCATTCATTGAAAACAGAGTTCGTATGCAAAAGTTATTAATTAGTTAAGTTGTACGTATATATTAACGTAAAAAAGTATGAATTTCAAATAAAAAGATATACAAACTGGGAATATATTAAATAGGATATGCATTAAAAGAATATTCCCTTTATTTCAAACTTATGCATATATATTCACACACAATAGGGGACAAAAATAAATTAATTAAGGAAAGAAATAATGAGAATTAATTAACGAATGATCAAAAAGTAATGTTCTGGAGGAAATTCCTCCTAGGCTTGACCCCTAGAAGGGGGGTCGACCGCCCCTCTAGGAGGGATGCCGACCACCCTCCTAGGGGGTGTCGACCGCCCTCCTATAGGGAAGCCCAGTGAGGGTTGTTTTATGTAAGGACTTATTATAATTTATATCAAATGGACTGTTTAGTTTTAATCAGACAAATCTAATGGTTCATACACATGATAGTAACAATAAATAGACCCTCAAACCCTCATTCTAAACCCTATAGCCATTTCTCTCAACATCTCCACCATGCCTTTCTTTTGTCTCTAATTCCAGAAGGCTTGAAGGGTTTAGGTTTCTTCTATTTCTCTAAATCTATTTTATCTTTTCTATCTTATTCTAACATTAGATTAAAGATTTATCTGGAATTTAGATTTATATATATATATAAGATTATAATGGTGATTCTTATATATATATATTAAGATTTGAAAGGATTGGAGCATACGTTCGTTCTTGAAGGCCAAATATAATTTCTGTTTTTTTCAATCTTGTTACTACTCTTCCTAATAGCTCTGTGAGTGGAATCCACCTAAGTTACTTTTTTTTTTGTAATTTTATAGTTATAGATTTGGATTGTTATGCCTCGGAGGATTTGGGATTTATGAAAAGAAAACATGTTAAACCCCTCAAATCCTCCATTTATTTTACTGTTCGTAGAAATGTTCAATCTAGTTATATTTGGGTTTTGGGTTGTTATAATAGTAAAAGAAGAACATGATTCTTTTTGTATGATTTTATATATTTTTTGGATTCCTTTCATTTTATTTTCATGTAAATCCGTATGTTTGATTTTTGGGGGCAAAAGGTTAATATTTGGATAATTTGTAAATTTAATAGGTTTGAATCTCTATTTCTCAAAATAGAGGATTTGAATGTATTATTTACAATATATCTAAATATTAAGGTTTTGCATATAAATAAACATAAGAAAAGAAATCTATCCAAAATAGGAATTATAATTATATATATTTGATGATATGTTTATCTTTTATTGTTACAATAATCAAATCAAAATTTGGGTTGCAAGTTTTTATGTTGTTGTGATTGTTTTTCCCATTTTATTGTCAGATGCACACTTATGTTATGGTTGAGAAAATATGGGAAACTGACTTGTACACCTTTAAGAATTTAATAGGATCGACATTTCAAATACATGGTGAGGACGCTAATCTCATTTGCTTAATTTACGTTTATATATATAATGTAATAAACGTATATAAATGTGTATTAAGTGCGTTATAAGTACGATTAAATTAGGAATAGAATTTGAATATCCTTATAGGAATTTATATGTTTGTATATGTATGAGTTAATGGCTTAATTAAAATTAATGACACATAGACATGAGGTTAACCATTACTTAGAAGTTTGCCCAGAACCGACCAGCATATACAACATCTACAAGTAGATCTGGTTAATGTGAGAGATCTCGGTGCCATGGGCTATTATAATTAGTATGCTATGATGCGAGGTTAGGCCCAACTTGTAGTAGAAGCCTGCCTAGAACCATCTGGCAAACCCATGATCTACAAGTTGTAGGCCTAATGTGAGATGTCTAACATCCACAAATATATATATATATATATATATATATATATATATATATATATATATATATATATATATATATTATGTGTGTGTGTGCGGAGTAGGCCTGCCTTGGTAAAAAGGTATTAAGTGGTTGACCTATCTCTTGTTGGGTATTAAGTGGTTAGGACTAGGTTCATTCCTTAGGTTTACTCCTTGGTTCAGAACCCAAGTCATTGGGCCTACCCTTTAAGAATTAAATGGTTATTGGGTCCGTCTTTATTTTATAAGGTATTAAACGGTCCGGGTAGACGATAACGTGTGTAGAGTAGTTCTCCGTGTAATGTCCGCTTCTTATCTAGGGGCTAGAGAGGGTTGACTTAGGGATGGATTGTGTATACATGACATAAGGAGCCACAGTCTAAGGGAAGATTAAAAGGCTAGGAGTTCACCCATTGGGACATCTAGATAGTAACAAGAGGGTTCGCCAGGGGTTCTTATTATAAGAAGCCGTGTTCTTGACCCAAAGCCCGATAGTAAGTAGTCGTTACTATTTCTCTCCCTACAAGAGAGTTATCATTTATAACGATTAACATTATAATGGGGTCTTAAGTGTCTTGAGGTCCGCCATTGGGTATTAAGTGACTAGAGGGTTGTCCTCTCTAAATAAATATGGTATTAAGTGACCGTAGGAGGTTCCCGCCCTTAAATTAGTTTTTTTGGTATTAAGTGATTTCTAGGACGTCTGGATCATACGTTTTCCTTGTGTGTTCGTTACGAAGACATAACTTGAAAATTTTACAACTGCCAAATATAGGAAATAGCCTTCTTAATTTACTTGTGTAACGACCCACATATCCATACTATCTAAGTTGACTAATAACACCACACGTCCAACTCAAATTGCATAGAAATACGAATCATTATTAGAAAGAAGTTAGAGGATGAGAAACAAAAAGAAAGAAATAATAGAATAGAAGAATACAAATCTCACAGCGGAACGAATAAAATATATCATATAACATAACTTTTTGAAATACAAATCAGTAACTTTATATACATACCATCATCAGAGCACAACAGTTATTCCTGGAACAGTTATAAACACCTGTTCCCAAATACCACATAGTACACAACGGAAAATATGATAGCCTATAGCTAACAGGTGAAGCCTCCTGCTTCAAGCTCCTCCAAGTGAATCTGTAAAATCCCAACTACTTGACTGCCCGTACAAATATGGGTACCCAAGAGTTTAGGGAAAACAAAATAAACTCTGGGTCAGTCATGGGACTGGTGTGAGTAAACTCCAACCAATTGTTTAACTTTCAAAATCCTTTCAAAAGAAATGATGATCGTAAGACCTATCCACACATAAACACGGATGGTTTTTACCTTACGATAACCAAAAATATTTTTGATATCAAATTCAGTGATATTATAAAAATGTCTGCATCAAATAAGTAGAATCTAGCGGAACGCTTGCATCTCACGCTCCATATATAATATAAAATTTAAATCCGCAGGGCGCTTGTTGGAGATTGGATTCCGACTATGACAAGGTATGGAACCACCTGCCGATAGTGTATCTCTAGAGAGGAATACAATGGGTTCAGCAAGAACATCTTGCAACCCGACCCACACATGACCGACCACTCATTTCGCTTGAGTGTATCGAATGTATATCACCAACGGTTGGGATCAGCAACCGTTTCCCAAAAAGGGGCAACATCGATAGATTGAATAAGTAAAAGGAATTTCTCTAGATAGGTGATTATACACCCTAATGGGAGCGACTCACATAGTCATGCTGCCTGCCCGATTTTTGTCATTTCCCGGTTGTTGAGGCCTGAAGCTACGATTACTTATCATTCATTAATAGCACAATCACTTTGAATGCCACATTGCCAGATCCGTTATTCACTAATTGATTGCACAAATATATTCTGGATATTATGCTAAGAGAATAAATTCTCCGCCACCATATATATTTATACAGACCAACATATGCGATCACTGGTAATACTCTGTCAGACGTTCGTCCATTTACACTCGTTCTGGGATTGAACGAAACTGAAGGCACCATTTCTATTAATAGAAAAAGCCCTTGCACTTTACTCCGTCTTAGATTATTTTTATATAATCTGATTCGCAACGCTACTGCCAATACGGAGTGGTTCTCGGATAATAATCCAACCGGTCTCTCCATATTGACAACGATATTGGCAAATACTTCGATAGCCGGTTATTTAACTATCGAAGAAAAATAAACAAATATTCCAACCATCAAACAAATCACTGGACCCCTTAATTAATATTTAATTAATTAAGTCATTTCTCCATTTCTTTATCAATATTTGTTAACCAAATATTTCCAATAATCATCTTGGCCTCTTACGCTATTTGGAAAACATTTCCTTATATCGACTCTTTTTATTTTCTATACTGAGAAAATATCTTCTATTAATAATTGGAAAATATTCCAATTACTTCTCCATTTCACGACCATTCATTTCGGTACTTAGGAAATATTTACTATTATATTTCCAAAATTTCCCATACTTGGGTTAAAACGAATGTTATGTAAAAGATCGCTACAACAACCCAAAATACTGTATTCGACTAAATTTCTTTTAACATTTCTCTTCGAGACCGAATCTTGTTATTTATCAGCTAATAATGAAGTCAATCGAGATGGGGTATAATTACCTCTCAGACCTTGACTGAAAATATTATTAACTTCAAACAAACAAGACCGCTAACTCGAATAATCAACACCATATTAAACCAATTTTCCATTTCTAAAACGTATATACATTTCTCCTTCTATTTTACCAGATTTAATTACAGATTTACTTTTTGTTTATAATATTCTATTTTTAAGTTTGTTTCCTTATCGAATTCTATATATATCGATACATTGATTTCTAACTATCAAATTTTCTTAAAAATATTCTAACTCCTTAAATTTCCGGAAAATTTCGCCATAACCTCCGTTGAACCGGTTGATAGTTCAAACCTCAACTCGCCACTCTAGGCTCTTTCCATTCAAAAAGAAAATCAAAAAGCCAAGTTGCTTGCCGATTCGGCACATAAAACCTCATATGGAATTTAAACATGTACCTTATTGTCGGGCACTAAATTCATAAACTTCATTCTCTTCATTCCATACATGTTTAACACATATGCGTCCATTTCTAATTTATTCCAACTCAATCTGGTCAGTCTAACTCAATTCGTTATTCTATACTTTAGTTGGCTCTTTTGCCTATTTCACTTTTCAGTTGAACATATCATGTCCATATATATATATATATATTTAATTTGCTTATAAACTGATCCAATGCCATTTCCAATTCCAGTTTCATACTCGATTTTGAATATAAATTCACCAGTTCAATTCGCTTAACCAAAACCCAATTTTGATTCAAATCCCATTAACTAATTGTTCTTTACATTAGTTAATTCTATTCAACAATTAAAATTCTGATTTTTGTTTCAAAAATCAATTCACTTACTCCACTTTAGTTCGTACTTACTTTACATCTCAAGTCTGGATTTTTCTAATGGAAATTCGGATTTTATTTACTTCAAATCCTTTTATTTATTTAAATAAACCGTTATGGTTTTATAATGGTTATGGTGCTGTTTTTCTGAAAATTTGATTTTGACATAACTAAAAATCTATTCGACGAAATTCAGTTCTTTCTCTTCCATTAGAAAACTATAATCTAATCGGTTCTAATGATTCTTATTTCAAAGAATTCAGACTTAAATTGAGTTCTATATACTCAACTGAAGTTCGAATCGCCAACTTACGAACTGCCACGCTGCGGCGAGTTCGTTTTAATTATATTTTTATATATAAACTTTTAAACTTCGTTTAAAATAAATTCAACTCCATTCTGATATATTTTTAATACATATCAAATTAGTTTCCCAATTCAACATAATATTTCCGATTATCTATAATTGTCGATTTTTCCTTACTCGGTAATATATTTATTTATACTTCGATCTTCTATATTTAATTCCAATTCCTTTTATAAATAAATTATTTATAAAATTCAATATAATCGAATTTCAATTATAACCCGTTGAATTCTTCTCAATTCAGCTTATATTCCAAATTCCGAAATATAATCAATCGTTTTGTTTTAAAACACTCCCCAATTTACTTTTAAATTCCTATTTGAATTTAAATGGTTTAAATTATCCAAATGATAATTTATTTTACCAAATTTATAACACTATTTATAAATTCAACTTCCTTGTTTCATATATTTAAACAAGTTCCCTTTTCAAATTTCTATTTGAAACTCCATCTCTTTGATATTCCGAATTGCGGAATAAAAACCATTGTTCCCTTTCGAATGATTTCAAATTCTATTTTTTAAATTCATATTTGAATTTAAATATTCAAATTATCTCTTGATAATTAATTCATTATATATAAATACCATTTTATAAATTTCCATATTTTTAAGTCTATTTCGAAATCTATTTAAAACCAAAATCTTATTTTGGAAATTTCTATTTATATTAACTTATATATATAACACCCAATTTATTTTCATATTCAATTTCTTCTATTTAAATAAATTCGAATTAATCGAATTCAAATCATAAATCCTTACGGATTTATTTTAGTTCAATTTATATTCTGAACATCAGAATAAATTCGATCGTTTATTTCTTTAAAACGATTTTCCCATTATATTTTTAAATTCACATTTGAATTTAAATATTCAAATTATCAAACGATAATTTTTCCACTTTATTTATAAACACTGTTTATAAATCCATTTCAATTCTCTGCATTAATTAACTTATAAACAACGTTTATAAATTCACTACTTGTTTTATATATTCAAAACAAGTTAATATATTTATAGCCCAATTGAAATTCAAATTCTATCTTAGATAAATAGATTTTCCCCTTTAAATTTCAAATTATCCTTTCCTCTGATATTTTATATATCAACATTTCAGGTCCAGTGATATTTTAACCAATCAAAATATCAATTATCAACCATAGGTTTCTTAACACATCATATACGATAATATATATGAAACAAACGAATAATAATATTTTTGAGGAATCCAGTCGGATCCCTCCAACTTGTTTTCCCTGCATCCACAGACGTTAGTCAACATAAATAATACCCATCCTGCTTCGAGGCAGGATATCGCAGTATATAAGGTCATCCACTATCATAGCGTGGGGCGTATAGGGTCATCCGCTAATGATACTGCGGGAATCCAACCACAAATATATATATATATATATATATATATATATATAATAACCACAACAACCAAATCCTAAATAACTAATATATATTTAAGAGCCACAATAATATTTAAATGCATCCAAGCAGCAAACAATTTATGTTAACCATAAAAATAAATTTAAGTAAATTTTGAAGTGAGAATTACTCACTATGATTTTCCCATTGCCGTATATCTAATTTGTTTCTGTATCGTCCGCTATGAAATTACTTGAATGAAATTTACTGTGTACCTACAATTATTTAATTTTATGTTAAATGATTAAACGACCATTTACTTAAATTACTTAACATAAATAATTAGATTATTAATTTTTGGAATTTAAATTCGGTAATATATATATATACACCTTAGTCGTTCATCAAAATCTCTATCTAACCATTTTCATCTTCGAACCAACATCCTACAACTCAATCATCGCTGCAATACCATTGCATTATCTCAACTGTCAACCTTCATCGTCCAGACCAGCCTCAAACTGCTCAGCTCCCTATTATCCAGACAACTCCAACAGATGGCCATTTACTACATTCACCATTGAACTCCAACAATTACAGATTGGTACTCCCATTTTCATTTTACTGTCGAATTCCCTCAGCATCTTCACTAAAAACAAACTGCACTCCCCACAGTAAACAAATCGAACTCCCTTGTATCGTTTTCCATCCCCTGTGTTGACAATCAGAGGACAACGCAACCAACATCGCTCATCAGCACCATTGTTCCCTCAAACCAATTCTTCCGATCACGAGATTTCCCCAAGAAAATCGTACAGATACAACATCGATCGATCTTCTTTATCTCGAAGTCGTGATACCCACCTGCTTATGTAATCATTAGTCGATCTCCCCCCCAATCAGTATGGTAAGCATTGAATCCCCTAATCATCCAGTTTCGAACTTAGATCTCCCAGAAATTTCAACATCCTTCCACTCGCACCCTTCTTCAGACCTTCGAAATCGGACCTCCAAAAACCCTTGAAAACGCACGCAAAAGCATCGACCTCCCCTGCAACCCGAGTCTCCAGATTGATTGAGCTTTGTTGAACTTGTGTTCCCCGAAATCGTGAACTAGAATCGCCCCCCTTGAATCGCGATTTACTCGAAGGAAGTAAAGGTGATTTCAAATAAATGAAGGCCGATTTGATTTTTGAATTTAGGGGAAAGAATGAGATTATCAATGGAGTTTGATTTTGGCATTAAAAAGGCAGCGACCATTTTATTTTAACAGAAGAGAAAATAAGAATGGAAGCCGCGATTATATAGGAGGTGGATACTTAAGTATTATGGAAGTGTTCTGATAAGGGTACATCATATTTAATGTGATTTGAGTTAAAGGGATTTTGTTTCTTTTTAATTGATTCTGATTTGATTTTGAACCTATCCACAATCAAACATCGGGGTCCATTAATTTAAACCACGAATTGCTATTTTAGCGTATAGACCGACATTTAAATGTTATTGCGTTATTCTGAACTGAACTGAATATATTTTTATATTTAATTTCAACGTATATACCATATTAAATTTATATAATATAATTTAAATTCAGAACTAATCAATTCGCTAGTAATAAATTATTTTTATTATCGTCCATATTCAAACACAATTAGTATTGATCATCTGAATTGTTTTAATTCAGTTTTTTTGACTTCGATTTGAATTATTTTTCGTATTACAATAATTTAATATATTCAATTAAATCGAAACTGATTTTTAAATCGATAATTTAATATAAAATCCATTTATATTCTCAACTCAATATTTAAAACGATATTAGATATTTAAAATTAATCGACAAAAATACGGGTCGTTACATTCTTCCTCTCTTAAAAGAATTTCGTCCCCAAAATTACTAAGGTAGGAAAAATAGTACAAATCATTAACTTCAAAAACTCACTTAATTTTAACTCAACTCTTCACAATCTACAAATTTAGTTCCAACAAAACTTTTTTGTTCTCGTTTATATTACACATCATCTATATTCACATTTCAATTTCTACAATGTTAGTCCTACCAAAACTTTTGGTTTTCATTCATTTAATCCGAATGATCCGAAATCAATACATTTACATCCAATCTGTATACCATTAAATCTATTCAAATTGATTCTAGATAGTTTATTCACTTCAATCCATTTAACTTTCTTGGGTTAAATTTAAATTTTAGAATTCAAATCCCTGGGTTTTTATTTCAAATCCTTTGAAATAACATAAATATATACCTATATTTATAACCATTTCAAATTCAAAACATTTGAATTTTCCAAATCAACTTGTTTTCTTTTAAACAAATTCCTTTAAAAACTTTTCTAAGATAGCAATCCATCACTTAGAAACTCGAAAATGAACACTGATGATGTCGCAATCATCATCAGAATTATTTTCCAGCCACTGAAGTGAGTTCAGTGCTTTATCATTTTCAAAATCATTCAAATGATTTTCATTCAAAAACCATCCAAAATAAAGCTATATTATTTTAATATACTTCAAAAATACTTTCCAACTTCCTAGGATTTTAAATTCCAAATTCTGGTTTGACTTCAATTTTAGTTCATCTCATTTGTATAATTTATTCATATACAAATTTTATTTGGTTATAGATAACAATTTCAATTTTATAATCTCGTTTGATTATAATAACAACATCCAACAAACCCATGTATTATAATAATTTCAAAATATTATTTCTTCTATATCAAAATATAGTTTTGATAAATTTATTTCATTTACCCACTTTAAAACAATATCATGTCGAAGTTTTTAGTTAAAGTGTTTAGAAATTCCTATCGACTTTGTGGCATCCTACGATTTGATCAGAATTCATTAACCACTCAACAGACAAGTCAACACAACATAAAACATTTGTTTTAATCAAGTAACAAATACGCGCTCTCGTATATATACACTCAATTCATTCTAGGGTACTACTGACCCTATCCCTAATGAGCCCAACCCCACCAAAGCCTAGGTATTCGCTCAACCTAAGCTCTGATACCAACTGTAACGGCCCACAAATCCGTACTATCTGAGTTGACTAATAACACCACACGTCCAACCCAAATTGCACAGAAACACGAATCATTATTAGAAAGAAGTTAGAGGATGAGAAATAGAAAGAAAGAAATATTAGAATAGAAGAGAACGAAGAAGACAAATCTCACAGCGGAACGAATAAAATATATTATACAACATAACTTTTTGAAATACAAATCAGTAACTTTATATACATACCATCATCAGAGCACAACAGTTATTCCTGGAACAGTTATAAACACATGTTTCCAGATACCACATAGTACACAGCGGAAAATATGTTAGTCTATAGCTAACAGGTGAAGCCTCCTGCTTCTAGCTCCTCCAAGTGAATCTGTAAAATCCCGACTACTTGACTGCCCATACAAATATGGGCACCCAAGAGTTTAGAGAAAACAAAACAAAATAAACTCTGGGTCAGCCATGGGACTGGTGTGAGTAAACTCCAACCAATTGTTTAACTTTCAAAATCCTTTTGAAAGAAATAATGATCGTAAGACCTATCCACACATAAACACAGATGGTTTTTACCTTATGATAACCAAAAATATTTTTGATATCAAATCCAGTGATATTATAATAATGTCTACATCAAATAAATAGAATATAGCGGAACGCTTGCATCTCACGCTCCATATATAATATAAAATTTAAAACCGTAGGGTGCTTGTTGGAGATTGGATTCCGACTATGACAAGGTATGGAACCACCTGCCGATAGTGTATCTCTAGAGAGGAATACACTGGGTTCAACAAGAACATCTTGCAACCTGACCCACACATGACCGACCACTCATTTCGCTTGAGTGTATCGATCGTATATCACCAACGGTTGGGATCAGCAACCGTTTCCCGAAAAGGGACAGCATCGATAGATTGAAGAAGTAAAAGGAATTTCTCTAGATAGGTGATTATACACCCTAATGAGAGCGACCAACATAGCCATGCTGCCTACCCGATTTTTTTCATTTCCCGGTTGTTGAGGCCTAAGGCTACGATTACTTATCATTCATTGATAGCACAATCACTTTGAATGCCACATTGTCAGATTCGTTAATCACTAATTGATAGCACAAATATATTCTGGATATTATGCTAAGAGAAAAATTCTCCGCCACCATATATATTTATACAGACCAACATATGCGATCACTGGTAATACTCTGTCAGACATTCGTCCATTTACGTTCGTTCTGGGATTGAACGAAACCGAAGGCACCATTTCTTTTAATAGAAAAATCCCTTGCACTTTACTCCGTCTTCGATTATCTTTATATAATCTGATTCGCAACGCTACTGCCAATACGGAGTGGTTCTCGGATAATAATCCAATCGGTCTCTCCATATTGACAACGATATTGGCAAATACTTCGATAGCCGATGTAACAACCCGCATTCTACGCATCGGAGGATCGTAGAATATTTATTTCTTTCCCATATGAAGTCGTATGGTCATGTCACTTTGGGAAACAACCATCAGAGTCATTTCCCATGTTCATGATTTTTGCCGATTTTAAATGATCGTTTTGCCCCTAGCTGATCTTGTTTCGACCATAACTTTTGATTGGAAAGGAATTTTGACCAGAAACCACTTCCATTAGATTCGTTTGATGGTTTACCTTTCCGTAGAGTGGTTACATGTGAGAAACGGACTTACCATTTGGGAGATATGGCTGAAATAAGGTTTGGAAGGTGAAAAACTGCTTAAACGGGCCAAATAAGGTGATTAGCAATTGGGCCCATAACCCATTTCGGGATTAGGGTTATGAGGAGGCTGAAATGAGTTAGGGTTTCATTTCATTTCAGTTTTCTAGCCTCCACTTACCTCTTAGAAACCCTAAAAATGGCCTCCAACCTCTAAATCACCTCCAAATCACTTTCTAATCAAGGATTAAGCGTAGCAACATCAAATCAAGGGACATCTTCACCAAATCAAAATTAGAGCTGCTGTTTAGCATAAGTATTCGCGCAAATCAGAGATTTATTTTAGATCTAAGTCTTATTTGTGGCTAAGGTGAGTGATTTGCATAGTTCCTCACTAATTATGGTTAATTAAGGGTAATTAGTGCTAATTAGTGAATTTAAACATGATAAAATTCTGGAAAAATATTTATAAATTCTTAAATGACGTTTTAGACCTCTGATATGAGTTTGGGTTAATTTGGTTAAGTTTTGCTAATCATATCATTAGTTTCACCTAAACATGCTTAAGGGAAAATATGGGGTTTTTGCTATGTTTCATCCATTTTAACCTATCATATTGTTGTTTTGGTGTTTGTGGTTGATTATACATGTTGCTATGACTGTATGGTATGCTTTGTGATTGATTAGAATAGTTGGAATGGTCGAAAACGCCGTCGAGTGGCGTAAACTGCTTGCTGGAGAAAGTGCAGAAAATTGGCCGATCCGGATCGGAACGGAGGAAAGGACCCGATCCGAACCACCTCCCATGCGAGTTCAGAAGCTCCGACCCTTTTATCGTATGAAGAAACTCCGATCCGATCCGTAGCATTGTATGGCAACGCGACTTGGAGACTCCGACCCGAACTGGTGTGCTATGAAGTAGACCGATCCGATCCAGCTTCTTATGAGGACTTCCCATCCGATCCGACGTATGAAGAAAAAGGGGAAGCCTGTGCTCTGACCCGAACTGATGCACTTTCCGATCCGATCTGAAGAAGCTTACCAGGGGTGATGTCTACCGATCCGATCCAGTGAAGAAGGAGCATTCCGATCCGAACCGAACTGATGATTAGGGGGAGATCCGAACCGATCCGGTGATGACCAATAACCCGAGATGCAAAGGTAGTCCAAATGGAAGTTAGAGCTCAGGATCCAGTTGGGAACCAATGAGTTCACTTCATGGTTGGGCTTTGCTGCGGGACGTGTGCTAAGGAGTTGTCGACGTTCATAACTTCGATTCACCACTGAAAGGAATGATGGGCTACGTTATCAGTGCAGTAGAGTCACTATGACTCGAGGGGTAAAGTGATCGTAGTAGGACTACGTTATCAGTGCAGTAGAGTCATTATGACTCGAGGGGCAAAGTGATCGTAGCAAGACTATGAGCCAGTGCAGTGGGGTCATTGCGACTCCATGGGGCAGAGTGGACATAGTAAAGGATTAGTAAGGCTATGAGCCAGTGCAGTGGGGTCATTGCGACTCCATGGGGCAAAGTGGACATAGTGAAGGATTGGTGGCTATGGATCAGTGCAGTGAATTCATTGTGACTTCATGGGGCAAAGTGATCATAGCAAAGTATATTGGGTGATCGAAGTGGTGGATATCGTATGCTTTACGCACTGAGTGAGAGATGTGAGGATGGTTGTTATGCTTGATTGTTTGCCATCATTATGGCATGCACACCCCCACCCCCGTTATCTTTACACCATTTGAAATGGCACCTTAGAGTGTTGTACAGTATGTAGTGCTAACTCTTTGGTTGCTGGTCCAGGTTCAGGTATGGTTTAGTATACCTGTTATTGTTTTGTTTAGCTGCTTATCGCTCATACCAGACTTTTTGTCTGACCCAGAGTTTTATGTCTCTTCTTATTACTCTGGGTGCTCACACGAGCAGACTAGAAACAGGTTAGCTGGTGATGTGCAAGTAGCTGATCCGGAGGCGAGCAGGAGGCTTCCACATATGATATATAGATATTCTCCCTGTGTCGTTGGTGGTCGCTACTTGGGCATTAGTAATGTACCTCCCTTATCTTGCTTTTGCTTTTTGAGGCAGTTTGAAAAGTTGTAATAATGTTGGCTTTGGACTATAAGCTGTACTTGGATTTTCCGCGGCTATGTTAGTTTGTTTTCAGCTTATGCACTGTCTCACCTGTTTTATGTCAAGTATGTTGTTATTATATTTTGTTCCATGCGCTGTGAGACATTCTACAGGTTCCTTGTTAGTTCATTTCCTTCTTTTCTTTCCTTCTGACGACCGTCCCGCGCTAACTGGACATGTGTACAGCGCACTTTTGGAGTAAATGTCGGTTGGTGCGGGGCGGGCCGTCACATTTGGTATCAGAGCTCTAGGTTGCGTAGTTAACCTAGGGAAAGACACTAGGGAGAGATAGTACGTATATGAGAGCGCGTGTTTGTGATTATTTTGGTTTTCAAAAGCTATATATATACTATTAGTAGTATAAGGATGAAGTCGCACTGCACCAGCACCACTATGAGGTCGTTAATCGTTTTCTCTTTACAGATTGAACGATGAGTCAAGACACGAGGGGTGCTGGTAGAGGGACCAATAATGGAAATGCTCCTGACATGAGGACGATGTTCACTAACTTCATGAGGGAGATGCTTAGGGATGTTCAGGGAGCAGTTCCCAATCCCGGAAATGGTGGTGGTCCAGTAGTGCAGGTGCCTAGGGTCGATTTCGCCAAGTTGTGCAAGGATTACACTAACCTTGGTCGGAAGCCGTTCCACGGAACGGAGTCGGCCAGAGATGTTCAGGATTGGTTGGATAGCTGTGATCGTATTGTAAAAACCCGCAACTTCCCCGTGAAGGAAAGCTCGGATAGTTCGAGAACAAGCCACAAAATAGAACGCAGACGAAAGAACATTTCATTGTATATTACAACAATGCATCAGATTACAAGAATATACAGAGTATAAATGAATATTACATAGAAATATTCGAGATTTAAATTACATTTAAATACATCGCAGCGGAAAATAATACATTACAAAACTAGAAGAGATATACGGATACAAAGCTTTCCGGATGTCGTTCCAGCTGTAAACCAGGATCCTGTGAATATAAATCTGCAAAACCAAAACTACTAGCTGCCCGTGTCAAAATAAGGGCACCCAGAGTTTAGGTTAAAACAATAAACTCCAGGTCAGTCATGTGACTGGTGTGAGAACTAAAACAGTTATTAATCTTTATTTTAAAGCCAGGTAAATCAAGGGACCACGCCGCTAACGCGGAACGGGTTTCCTCCCAAGAATACCAGTGCATAAAACAGACAGCGCAATGCTAAATAAAGAAAAATGAAGCTTTTATAAGACCCAGGTCCTATCACACAATGCAACGCAAGCCGGGGGATAGGGTTTTCCCTTATAACAGCCAAAGAATGCTTGATACGTTTTAAAACAAATCATTTGATACTATTGTCAGTGCATAGTGTATAAAACAACTTCAAATCATAAGTATCAATCATAGGCGGCATGAGCGTCCCATGCCACTATGTCGCCATATATAGGTTTACAAATAAAACCGCAAAGTTACGTATTTGGAAATTGGATTTCCGTCTATGAACCGAGGCTAGGGATCGTCCTCTACCGATTCGAGACTGTCTAGCCCGAGTCTCAGGATCAGAGCTCGAGTGACCCTTGGAGCGACAGGGCCGGTCCACCGATGTGGATTAAAATGCCTGAACACTACGTTTCCCCGCCCTTTGGGGCGTAAATGAGCCAACGAATAACTCCATCGGACCCGGATCGTCCGATCAAACCGAGGCGCCTCGCAACAGCAACAACCACATAGGTGAAAAGTATATAAATGTCAGGGCTGGTAGGTCACTGACACCACCCTAGCTAGAAGGAAACGCATGCCCTCCCTGAGGTCCTCTCCCGTTTTTGGTTCACAGCCGGGGTGCGAAACTCGCGAAGTAAACGTTACACAAAGCTACGCCACAAAGGCCGTGCTTCGATCATCAACCACAAGACTTTGCTTTTCAACAGAAGCCTTGATCATTTGCATCTTAGCATGCCACACAGGCAATTCCCTCCATGCGATTGATATCCATCAATATATAACCCCTGAGCTCGTACGTCTCGGAGAAGGGCGTTAAGCAAGAGAATAAATTCTCCGCCGCCAAACAGATATGTATTTAATAGAAATCAATCACACAGACTAAAATCCAATGTCAGACACACAGTCCATTTACAAGTTCGCTCTGGGTCTGAACGAAACCGGAGGCACCTAGTACCCCGCATATCCATCGTTCTCCAAGTACGTCTGGACGATCACCAACTGTTTCCATCTTCTTGGGTGTACAGCCCAATCAAGATCATCAGTAATTACCCAAACGACGTGAAGACCTCCGGTCTTCGACCATCGTCTTCATCTTCGACTTATCGTCGTATCAGTTATTCAGAATGGGATAAACCCGGTCTTCCTGAATAACTCGCGTATATTTTAAATAAGTGTTACACAAACACAACATACGCCTCATTCCAATTCATCAGTCACTAACCGTAAATTAATCAAGAGAATAATTCCCCAAATATTAACCCTGAAGGCCGAAACCAACATCAGATCAATATCCAGAAAACCATTCTGCTTGGCTAACCGATAGTTAGTTTCTAAATTTCACATTCATAGGGAGAGGTTCCCATTAATTTTATCAAAGATAAATTCCTTGAATTTATTCTTTAATCTTCTTTTGAATTTTGATTCAACTAGTCGGGATTAACGAACCTTACCGAAGTAATCATTTGTTTTAATTTCCCAATCCCAACCTATTCATCCCATGAAGTAAAACTGGTAATACTTCATATCTAACACCACGGTGTTATCGGTAAATTCAATTACCATTTCACGTTCAAATCTAATTAAAGATTTAACTATCGCTTGGAGTAAAGATGGTGATACTCCATTCTCGACTATTTCAATCTAATTAAAGATTCATTAAAACTCCACTTAGTTTTATTCTTTGACTGGGTTAAAGAATCAGTGTCATTTAAAACACAGTTCATGATAAACCCAAAATCACATTCCATTAATTATTAGGTTAAAGAACGAGTGTTATTTAAAACACTGTCCACGATAAACCCAAAAATCAATATCAATTCAATTCCAATTAAATATTATTTAATTGGTACACTTCATTAAATCTAAATAAAAAGATTTAATCTTTTCTCAACTGGGTTCAAGAACAGTGTTAGTGAAGACACCATTCACGACAAACCCAAATCACATTTGATATTCAATACAAGGCTCTGAATAGAAAATATATCGGCTTATATTCAATATCAAATTCTACGATTAACAAATGTCGTATTGGAAATAACGATATAAATATATATCTTTCAAATTTTCATAACAACATATGTATAATCACGAATTCCAACATCGAAATATTCCGAAGACAATTTCGATTCAAATCCACTCCAATGCAATCATTGGAAATTCTGGTTATTTTTAAAACCCTTTTCAAATTCAATTTATTTATTTAAAAATAAATAGAATTATAATTCTAGTTCAAAACTAGTTCATTTCGATAAAAATCTATTTTTATCCTTTCAAATATGGAGTTTTTTCATCCCAATCCTTTCTAAATCATTTCTTATGATTTTACACAAATTATTACTATTTTTAATAATTTTATCAAGGCCCGTACAGTTGATTTCCATCAACGGTCATCGAACTGCACATACAGCGACCTTTTTCAAATTTGATTTGGACATAATTCCAAATCCAACCGTTAGATTTCTAATTTCTAATATTCGTTAGAAAGCTCTTTTCGATACGAACCCAACGGTTCCGGTTTCAGGAGAATCCGACGGTCGGATCTCCCGTAATATCCGTTCGAAGTCAATGGTCGAAATTCGCGAACTGCCGCGGCGCGGCGCGTTCTATTCAGGCCATTATATTATATATATAATATATATTTTGTCGATTTCTATTTAAAACGAATTATATAGATAGTTTTGAATTAGTTTCAAAAAAACATTTTCAACTTCCATTTCAATTCAAATCAAATTTGAATTCTTCCTTATAAACTCGTTTTAAAATTCATTTCTATTCAATTCAAATTTGAATTCAATTTGAATTCATTTCAATTCAGTTTCAATTCAATTCGAATTCGTTTTCCATTCGATTCGAATTCGTTTTCAATTCAATTTGAATTCGTTTTCCATTCGATTCAAATTGGTTTTCTATTCGATTCAATTCAAATTAAATTTCATTTCAAAATATTCGATTTCGAAATCACTTTTCAATATTCGTTTTAAAATGAATAAAATCGATATAAATATCGTTCACGTCAAAATGGCGTCAATCTAATCAATACGGCTTCATATATTGATATTTTCAAATATTCCATTTCGAATATTTCTATTTCAAATATTTCTTTTCAAATATTTCTATTTCAAATATTTCTTTTTATAAACTGGAATGAGGCCCAATCAATTACCATATAACGTTAATTATATGGATTTTCTACAACACATGTATTCAATAACAACAATGAATAATCAACCATCATCCAAAGTGCATTCTACACTGTATAAGCATCAAATATAAATATTCAACGCTTATAACAGTTTGTCAATCTATCGATCGACATACAACTAACTATTGGGATTAGTGTATGTCATATATCATCCCAATACCCGTGTGGGGTTTCAAACAATCAAACACAGATTTTATTTGTGCAGTTGGGCGATGTGTAAAATTTATCGTCCCAATCAATGTCCTTCAAATAGGTGTACATAAACAAACCGTCTGGTTTGTAAATGAATATTTATTTGTTCACATTCACGTTAAAAATTATATTTTTAATGATCAAACTATTTTATTCAACCTATGAATATTCTATTCGGTTCATTTATTAAATAAAATGTTGTCTTTATTTTTCTAACTTATTTTTAGAAAATTTCGGCGGCATAACGGCACGATACTAGAAACGGGACAAGGCTTAGCCTTATCCCCGGTCTAGTGAAGGCCCACGCCATTCACATATCAATCAAATCAATTTCATTTCACCAAACAATTCAATTCAAACCAAGTAATCTAACCAACTACGCAACCAAACAATTAAACAAACAAGCCATCCATGGTCTGTGGATGACGGGTGTCGGGTGCTACTAAACACCGTCTGCATCCTAGTATATATATATATATATAACTAGAAAAAGAAATTTAAAGTGAGAAGTTCTCACCAATAGCTATCCAACTTCACGACGCTTCATTTATAGAAATCTTCATCGTTCTCGCCTTTTTGTCATCTTCGTTGCCCGTATTCTCTACATATGTAAAAATCGAATTTTCACTTCGCTATTCAATATATAAAAATCGAATTTTTACTTCGCTATTCAATATATAAAAATCGAATTTTTACTATGCTATTCAATATATAAAAATCGAATTTTTACTATGCTATTCAATATATAAAAATCGAATTTTTACTATGCTATTCAATATATAAAAATCGAATTTTTACTATGCTATTCAATATATAAAAATCGAATTTTTACTATGCTATTCAATATATAAAAATCGAATTTTTACTATGCTATTCAATATATAAAATCGAATTTTTATCGCTTTAACTTCATGTTAAAAATCGGATTTTTACATCGTTATTACATAGATAAAAATCCTATTTTTACATCGCTATTTACTATATAAAAATCATCTTTTTAATCTTCACAACATGTAAAAATTATATTTTTAACCTTCTACTATAATCAAAATTATATTTTTAATCTCCTACTATGATAAAAATTACATTTTTATGAAAACAAAGATCATACCTTTCTTATTAAATTAAAACTGAATTTAAACCATGTTTTATATATATTGAAATCAGATTTTAAACTGATTAAACTAAGCTAAATCTTTAAAATAAATTAAAGCAAAACAAAAGAAGTGAAAATAAAATAAAAAGGACTTACAGCGGATTAGGGGGGGTATCGATCGCGCTGAGGAGGGGGGGTGTCGCAGGCTGTCTTCGAGCAGGGGGGAGCGGATGACTGGTGTCGCGGTGGAAGAAGGAGGGCAGGCAGAAGTCTGGCGAGGCGTGGGCGGCGGGGTCTCGCAGCGGCGGGAGTTGCTAGGGTTCAGGTGGGTTTATTGAAGAGGGAGAGAGGAGGGGAAAGAAGGGGAAGATGGGGGTGCTGCTTAAGAGGTCAGGGAGGTGGAGGATGGCGGTGGGTGGCCAACGCACGGGCGCGGCGGCGCCGGGATCAGCTGGGCGGCGATCCCCCCTTTCCATCGTGGTTTTTTTTCTTCTAAATCTGAAAGTCGGGTAGGGAGAGAGATATAGGGGCATTGACTTGGTTATTTAATTATATTCTTTATTATTTTTAATTCTCTAAAAAGTTGCTTTTCATTTGAACTCAAAACGAGGCCCGACGACTGTCGTCCTTAGCTAATTACCCCCATTCCGAACACAATGGGATATGTATCGTAAGCTGATTCGATCATTTCGATCGGTTTCTGTTAAAATTAACATATAACTCTATATATTGAATTTGAACGCGCATTTCAATTTACTGGGGTCACATACTAACACTATAAATTGCAGAAAAATATTTTCTAGCTTCGTATTGACGATACAGTCCTAACAAAACTAGTTTCGTCAAATTCTGAGACCGTTTGAAAAATGGCCATTTTCCAGTCGATTAAAATCAACTGAAACTGGTCAAAGGCGTTTTCCTTTGCCACGCTTACATACTGATTCGAAAAATTATGAAATTTGAAACCTAGCAATAACTTGACACTGCGGATCCAACAAAAGTGGTTTCGTCGAAATCCGAGGTCGTTTGCAAAATAGCTATTTTCTAAGGGCCGAAATTCCATAGCGACTATTCAGGATTTTCAACTGGGCATATCTTTTGATTCCCGCTATGAAATTTTGATTTTTCGGATTCGTTGTAAAGATATCATCAATTAGATTCCATTATTTTTGGTTTCACTAAAATCCGGTTTATTTTGCACCCGGTACATTCAATTGATGTTTGAAATCGAATTATCGAACTACCGCGCCATTTTCAATTCCTTTTATAAATATATATAATTATTTATATTCTAACGATGACGTATATAATATATCCGTTTGAATTATATTCAAAATAAATTTCTCGTCGATATTATTTAAAATAATTCACTTTAAATAATCAAAATTCGCTAAAATTGCCAAAATAAAAATTTTAAACTGGCCCAGATTTTCGGGTTGTTACAATCTCCCCCACATAAAACTTTTCGTCCCCGAAAAGGAACAAAGTCGAAAGTGGTTTGATTAATCAACTCTACGTTCGATCTGGCTTTCATTCTCCAACTTTTCAGTTTCTGAGAATTTTCAAATTCTTCAAAAATTTGGCTAACACCCTAAATTTTCGAAAAATTTCGCCATAACCTCCCCTGCACCGGGAGCCACGGGAAAATCCTGAAATTGCCATATAGGCCTTCAGATCTCAAAAAGAAAAAGAAAAAGCCAAGCGGCTAGCCAATAGGCTCATAAAATCATCATCACCCAAACAAAACAGTAAATTATAGTAAACATGTACCTATTTGTCGGGCAAACAAATTTTATTCTCTGCTCTAGCCTCCTTGCTATAACCTGTTCAATGTTGTCTTTATTTTTCTAACTTATTTTTAGAAAATTTCGGCGGCATAACGGCACGATACTAGAAACGGGACAAGGCCTAGCCTTATCCCTGGTCTAGTGAAGGCCCACGCCATTCACACATCAATCAAATCAATTTCATTTCACCAAACAATTCAATTCAAACCAAGTAATCTAACCAACTACGCAACCAAACAATTAAACAAACAAGCCATCCATGGTCTGTGGATAACGGGTGTCGGGTGCTACTAAACACCGTCTGCATCCTAGTATATATATATAACTAGAAAAAGAAATTTAAAGTGATAAGTTCTCACCAATAGCTATCCAACTTCACGACACTTCATTTATAGAAATCTTCATCGTTCTCGCCTTTTTGTCATCTTCGTTGCCCGTATTCTCTACATATGTAAAAATCGATTTTTCACTTCGCTATTCAATATATAAAAATTGAATTTTTACTTCGCTATTCAATATATAAAAATCGAATTTTTACTATGCTATTCAATATATAAAAATCGAATTTTTACTATGCTATTCAATATATAAAAATCGAATTTTTACTATGCTATTCAATATATAAAAATCGAATTTTTACTATGCTATTCAATATATAAAAATCGAATTTTTACTAGGCTATTCAATATATAAAAATCGATTTTTTACTATGCTATTCAATATATAAAAATCGAATTTTTACTATGCTATTCAATATATAAAAATCGAATTTTTACTATGCTATTCAATATATAAAATCGAATTTTTATCGCTTTAACTTCATGTTAAAAATCGGATTTTTACATCGTTATTACATAGATAAAAATCCTATTTTTACATCGCTATTTACTATATAAAAATCATCTTTTTAATCTTCACAACATGTAAAAATTATATTTTTAACCTTCTACTATAATCAAAATTATATTTTTAATCTCCTACTATGATAAAAATTACATTTTTATGAAAACAAAGATCATACCTTTCTTATTAAATTAAAACTGAATTTAAACCATGTTTTATATATATTGAAATCAGATTTTAAACTGATCAAACTAAGCTAAATCTTTAAAATAAATTAAAGCAAAACAAAAGAAGTGAAAATAAAATAAAAAGGACTTACAGCGGATTAGGGGGGGGGGTATCGATCGCGCTGAGGAGGGGGGTGTCGCAGGCGGTCTTCGAGCAGGGGGGAGCGGATGACTGGTGTCGCGGTGGAAGAAGGAGGGCAGGCGGAAGTCTGGCGAGGGGTGGGCGGCGGGGTCTCGCAGCGGCGGGAGTTGCTAGGGTTCAGCTGGGTTTATTGAAGAGGGAGAGAGGAGGGGAAAGAAGGGGAAGATGGGGGTGCTGCTTAAGAGGTAGGGAGGTGGAGGATGGCGGTGGGTGGCCAGCGCACGGGCGCGGCGGCGCCGGGAGCAGCTGGGCGGCGATTCCCCCTTTCCGTCGTGGTTTTTTTTTTCTAAATCTGAAAGTCGGGTAGGGAGAGAGATATAGGGGCATTGACTTGGTTATTTAATTATATTCTTTATTATTTTTAATTCTCTAAAAAGTTGCTTTTCATTTGAACTCAAAACGAGGCCCGACGACTGTCGTCCTTAGCTAATTACCCCCATTCCGAACACAATGGGATATGTATCGTAAGCTGATTCGATCATTTCGATCGGTTTCCGTTAAAATTAACATATAACTCTATATATTGAATTTGAACGCGCATTTCAATTTACTGGGGTCACATACTAACACTATAAATTGCAGAAAAATATTTTCTAGCTTCGTATTGACGATACAGTCCTAACAAAACTAGTTTCGTCAAATTCTGAGACCGTTTGAAAAATGGCCATTTTCCAGTCGATTAAAATCAACTGAAACTGGTCAAACGCGTTTTCCTTTGCCACGCTCACATACTGATTCGAAAAATTATGAAATTTGAAACCTAGCAATAACTTGACACTGCGGATCCAACAAAAGTGGTTTCGTCGAAATCCGAGGTCGTTTGCAAAATGGCTATTTTCTAAGGGCCGAAATTCCATAGCGACTATTCAGGATTTTCAACTGGGCATATCTTTTGATTCCCGCTATGAAATTTTGATTTTTCGGATTCGTTGGAAAGATATCATCAATTAGATTCCATTATTTTTGGTTTCACTAAAATCCGGTTTATTTTGCACCCGGTACATTCAATTGAAGTTTGAAATCGAATTATCGAACTACCGCGCCATTTTCAATTCCTTTTATAAATATATATAATTATTTATATTCTAACGACGACGTATATAATATATCCGTTTGAATTATATTCAAAATAAATTTCTCGTCGATATTATTTAAAATAATTCACTTTAAATAATCAAAATTCGCTAAAATTGCCAAAATAAAAATTTTAAACTGGCCCAGATTTTCGGGTTGTTACAATCTCCCCCACATAAAACTTTTCGTCCCCGAAAAGGAACAAAGTCGAAAGTGGTTTGATTAATCAACTCTACGTTCGATCTGGCTTTCATTCTCCAACTTTTCAGTTTCTGAGAATTTTCAAATTCTTCAAAAATTTGGCTAACACCCTAAATTTTCGAAAAATTTCGCCATAACCTCCCCTGCACCGGGAGCCACGGGAAAATCCTGAAATTGCCATATAGGCCTTCAGATCTCAAAAAGAAAAAGAAAAAGCCAAGCGGCTAGCCAATAGGCTCATAAAATCATCATCACCCAAACAAAACAGTAAATTATAGTAAACATGTACCTATTTGTCGGGCAAACAAATTTTATTCTCTGCTCTAGCCTCCTTGCTATAACCTGTTCAATGTTGTCTTTATTTTTCTAACTTATTTTTAGAAAATTTCGGCGGCATAACGGCACGATACTAGAAACGGGACAAGGCCTAGCCTTATCCCTGGTCTAGTGAAGGCCCACGCCATTCACACATCAATCAAATCAATTTCATTTCACCAAACAATTCAATTCAAACCAAGTAATCTAACCAACTACGCAACCAAACAATTAAACAAACAAGCCATCCATGGTCTGTGGATAACGGGTGTCGGGTGCTACTAAACACCGTCTGCATCCTAGTATATATATATAACTAGAAAAAGAAATTTAAAGTGATAAGTTCTCACCAATAGCTATCCAACTTCACGACACTTCATTTATAGAAATCTTCATCGTTCTCGCCTTTTTGTCATCTTCGTTGCCCGTATTCTCTACATATGTAAAAATCGATTTTTCACTTCGCTATTCAATATATAAAAATTGAATTTTTACTTCGCTATTCAATATATAAAAATCGAATTTTTACTATGCTATTCAATATATAAAAATCGAATTTTTACTATGCTATTCAATATATAAAAATCGAATTTTTACTATGCTATTCAATATATAAAAATCGAATTTTTACTATGCTATTCAATATATAAAAATCGAATTTTTACTAGGCTATTCAATATATAAAAATCGATTTTTTACTATGCTATTCAATATATAAAAATCGAATTTTTACTATGCTATTCAATATATAAAAATCGAATTTTTACTATGCTATTCAATATATAAAATCGAATTTTTATCGCTTTAACTTCATGTTAAAAATCGGATTTTTACATCGTTATTACATAGATAAAAATCCTATTTTTACATCGCTATTTACTATATAAAAATCATCTTTTTAATCTTCACAACATGTAAAAATTATATTTTTAACCTTCTACTATAATCAAAATTATATTTTTAATCTCCTACTATGATAAAAATTACATTTTTATGAAAACAAAGATCATACCTTTCTTATTAAATTAAAACTGAATTTAAACCATGTTTTATATATATTGAAATCAGATTTTAAACTGATCAAACTAAGCTAAATCTTTAAAATAAATTAAAGCAAAACAAAAGAAGTGAAAATAAAATAAAAAGGACTTACAGCGGATTAGGGGGGGGGGTATCGATCGCGCTGAGGAGGGGGGTGTCGCAGGCGGTCTTCGAGCAGGGGGGAGCGGATGACTGGTGTCGCGGTGGAAGAAGGAGGGCAGGCGGAAGTCTGGCGAGGGGTGGGCGGCGGGGTCTCGCAGCGGCGGGAGTTGCTAGGGTTCAGCTGGGTTTATTGAAGAGGGAGAGAGGAGGGGAAAGAAGGGGAAGATGGGGGTGCTGCTTAAGAGGTAGGGAGGTGGAGGATGGCGGTGGGTGGCCAGCGCACGGGCGCGGCGGCGCCGGGAGCAGCTGGGCGGCGATTCCCCCTTTCCGTCGTGGTTTTTTTTTTCTAAATCTGAAAGTCGGGTAGGGAGAGAGATATAGGGGCATTGACTTGGTTATTTAATTATATTCTTTATTATTTTTAATTCTCTAAAAAGTTGCTTTTCATTTGAACTCAAAACGAGGCCCGACGACTGTCGTCCTTAGCTAATTACCCCCATTCCGAACACAATGGGATATGTATCGTAAGCTGATTCGATCATTTCGATCGGTTTCCGTTAAAATTAACATATAACTCTATATATTGAATTTGAACGCGCATTTCAATTTACTGGGGTCACATACTAACACTATAAATTGCAGAAAAATATTTTCTAGCTTCGTATTGACGATACAGTCCTAACAAAACTAGTTTCGTCAAATTCTGAGACCGTTTGAAAAATGGCCATTTTCCAGTCGATTAAAATCAACTGAAACTGGTCAAACGCGTTTTCCTTTGCCACGCTCACATACTGATTCGAAAAATTATGAAATTTGAAACCTAGCAATAACTTGACACTGCGGATCCAACAAAAGTGGTTTCGTCGAAATCCGAGGTCGTTTGCAAAATGGCTATTTTCTAAGGGCCGAAATTCCATAGCGACTATTCAGGATTTTCAACTGGGCATATCTTTTGATTCCCGCTATGAAATTTTGATTTTTCGGATTCGTTGGAAAGATATCATCAATTAGATTCCATTATTTTTGGTTTCACTAAAATCCGGTTTATTTTGCACCCGGTACATTCAATTGAAGTTTGAAATCGAATTATCGAACTACCGCGCCATTTTCAATTCCTTTTATAAATATATATAATTATTTATATTCTAACGACGACGTATATAATATATCCGTTTGAATTATATTCAAAATAAATTTCTCGTCGATATTATTTAAAATAATTCACTTTAAATAATCAAAATTCGCTAAAATTGCCAAAATAAAAATTTTAAACTGGCCCAGATTTTCGGGTTGTTACAATCTCCCCCACATAAAACTTTTCGTCCCCGAAAAGGAACAAAGTCGAAAGTGGTTTGATTAATCAACTCTACGTTCGATCTGGCTTTCATTCTCCAACTTTTCAGTTTCTGAGAATTTTCAAATTCTTCAAAAATTTGGCTAACACCCTAAATTTTCGAAAAATTTCGCCATAACCTCCCCTGCACCGGGAGCCACGGGAAAATCCTGAAATTGCCATATAGGCCTTCAGATCTCAAAAAGAAAAAGAAAAAGCCAAGCGGCTAGCCAATAGGCTCATAAAATCATCATCACCCAAACAAAACAGTAAATTATAGTAAACATGTACCTATTTGTCGGGCAAACAAATTTTATTCTCTGCTCTAGCCTCCTTGCTATAACCTGTTCAATGTTGTCTTTATTTTTCTAACTTATTTTTAGAAAATTTCGGCGGCATAACGGCACGATACTAGAAACGGGACAAGGCCTAGCCTTATCCCTGGTCTAGTGAAGGCCCACGCCATTCACACATCAATCAAATCAATTTCATTTCACCAAACAATTCAATTCAAACCAAGTAATCTAACCAACTACGCAACCAAACAATTAAACAAACAAGCCATCCATGGTCTGTGGATAACGGGTGTCGGGTGCTACTAAACACCGTCTGCATCCTAGTATATATATATAACTAGAAAAAGAAATTTAAAGTGATAAGTTCTCACCAATAGCTATCCAACTTCACGACACTTCATTTATAGAAATCTTCATCGTTCTCGCCTTTTTGTCATCTTCGTTGCCCGTATTCTCTACATATGTAAAAATCGATTTTTCACTTCGCTATTCAATATATAAAAATTGAATTTTTACTTCGCTATTCAATATATAAAAATCGAATTTTTACTATGCTATTCAATATATAAAAATCGAATTTTTACTATGCTATTCAATATATAAAAATCGAATTTTTACTATGCTATTCAATATATAAAAATCGAATTTTTACTATGCTATTCAATATATAAAAATCGAATTTTTACTAGGCTATTCAATATATAAAAATCGATTTTTTACTATGCTATTCAATATATAAAAATCGAATTTTTACTATGCTATTCAATATATAAAAATCGAATTTTTACTATGCTATTCAATATATAAAATCGAATTTTTATCGCTTTAACTTCATGTTAAAAATCGGATTTTTACATCGTTATTACATAGATAAAAATCCTATTTTTACATCGCTATTTACTATATAAAAATCATCTTTTTAATCTTCACAACATGTAAAAATTATATTTTTAACCTTCTACTATAATCAAAATTATATTTTTAATCTCCTACTATGATAAAAATTACATTTTTATGAAAACAAAGATCATACCTTTCTTATTAAATTAAAACTGAATTTAAACCATGTTTTATATATATTGAAATCAGATTTTAAACTGATCAAACTAAGCTAAATCTTTAAAATAAATTAAAGCAAAACAAAAGAAGTGAAAATAAAATAAAAAGGACTTACAGCGGATTAGGGGGGGGGGGGTATCGATCGCGCTGAGGAGGGGGGTGTCGCAGGCGGTCTTCGAGCAGGGGGGAGCGGATGACTGGTGTCGCGGTGGAAGAAGGAGGGCAGGCGGAAGTCTGGCGAGGGGTGGGCGGCGGGGTCTCGCAGCGGCGGGAGTTGCTAGGGTTCAGCTGGGTTTATTGAAGAGGGAGAGAGGAGGGGAAAGAAGGGGAAGATGGGGGTGCTGCTTAAGAGGTAGGGAGGTGGAGGATGGCGGTGGGTGGCCAGCGCACGGGCGCGGCGGCGCCGGGAGCAGCTGGGCGGCGATTCCCCCTTTCCGTCGTGGTTTTTTTTTTCTAAATCTGAAAGTCGGGTAGGGAGAGAGATATAGGGGCATTGACTTGGTTATTTAATTATATTCTTTATTATTTTTAATTCTCTAAAAAGTTGCTTTTCATTTGAACTCAAAACGAGGCCCGACGACTGTCGTCCTTAGCTAATTACCCCCATTCCGAACACAATGGGATATGTATCGTAAGCTGATTCGATCATTTCGATCGGTTTCCGTTAAAATTAACATATAACTCTATATATTGAATTTGAACGCGCATTTCAATTTACTGGGGTCACATACTAACACTATAAATTGCAGAAAAATATTTTCTAGCTTCGTATTGACGATACAGTCCTAACAAAACTAGTTTCGTCAAATTCTGAGACCGTTTGAAAAATGGCCATTTTCCAGTCGATTAAAATCAACTGAAACTGGTCAAACGCGTTTTCCTTTGCCACGCTCACATACTGATTCGAAAAATTATGAAATTTGAAACCTAGCAATAACTTGACACTGCGGATCCAACAAAAGTGGTTTCGTCGAAATCCGAGGTCGTTTGCAAAATGGCTATTTTCTAAGGGCCGAAATTCCATAGCGACTATTCAGGATTTTCAACTGGGCATATCTTTTGATTCCCGCTATGAAATTTTGATTTTTCGGATTCGTTGGAAAGATATCATCAATTAGATTCCATTATTTTTGGTTTCACTAAAATCCGGTTTATTTTGCACCCGGTACATTCAATTGAAGTTTGAAATCGAATTATCGAACTACCGCGCCATTTTCAATTCCTTTTATAAATATATATAATTATTTATATTCTAACGACGACGTATATAATATATCCGTTTGAATTATATTCAAAATAAATTTCTCGTCGATATTATTTAAAATAATTCACTTTAAATAATCAAAATTCGCTAAAATTGCCAAAATAAAAATTTTAAACTGGCCCAGATTTTCGGGTTGTTACAATCTCCCCCACATAAAACTTTTCGTCCCCGAAAAGGAACAAAGTCGAAAGTGGTTTGATTAATCAACTCTACGTTCGATCTGGCTTTCATTCTCCAACTTTTCAGTTTCTGAGAATTTTCAAATTCTTCAAAAATTTGGCTAACACCCTAAATTTTCGAAAAATTTCGCCATAACCTCCCCTGCACCGGGAGCCACGGGAAAATCCTGAAATTGCCATATAGGCCTTCAGATCTCAAAAAGAAAAAGAAAAAGCCAAGCGGCTAGCCAATAGGCTCATAAAATCATCATCACCCAAACAAAACAGTAAATTTTAGTAAACATGTACCTATTTGTCGGGCAAACAAATTTTATTCTCTGCTCTAGCCTCCTTGCTATAACCTGTTCAATGTAAGTACAAGTATATGCAAGCAAACGCGACTAATTTTCGATACAATTCAATATTTGATTCAGTTAGGCATAATGGTTCAAAATTATCAAACAATTAAACAAACAACACAAACATCAATCAATTAGTGAATTATCATTTGAATTTCATAACTTTGATATATAGTCAAAAATCTCATTTTTGATGCCAAATCACAACAATAAGTCCTATCTAATTTTGGTTCTCACGCCAGTCAATAGGAAATATATAGAAATCTCACTTTCGTCACTCGAATATAAACACTGATGATGAGGCCTCATCATCAGAATCATCTCCGGGCGACTAGAGTGTGATTCTATATCTATCCAATATATTAAAATTTCGAACACACGTTTGCAAGACGTATATGCGACATCTCTATATACTGGACTGTCCTAATCAATACAAATAAATAATCAAATACGAATAATTGATTTAAATTTTCAAAACAAAATTTGTTTTTATTTTTAAAAATATACTCTTCACACTCGTTCTAGGATACTACTGATCCTA
This sequence comes from Allium sativum, assembly GCA_030737875.1. Taxonomy (NCBI): domain Eukaryota; kingdom Viridiplantae; phylum Streptophyta; class Magnoliopsida; order Asparagales; family Amaryllidaceae; genus Allium; species Allium sativum. The sequence goes on along the minus strand of CM060913.1, from coordinate 717,648,970 downwards.
TCTCTAACGAGTCATTCCCATTGGATATTACTAATCCAATATCTAATGAACTCTTTCGTATGGTTCTAAGGTACCTTATTCTCTGAGCTTTGTAAACCAAAGCTCTGATACCAACTGTAAAAACCCGAAACATCCCCGTGAAGGAAAGCTCGGATAGTTCGAGAACAAGCCACAAAATAGAACGCAGACGGAAGAACATTTCATTGTATATTACAACAATGCATCAGATTACAAGAATATACAGAGTATAAATGAATATTACACAGAAATATCAGAGATTTAAATTACATTTAAATACATCGTAGCGGAAAATAATACATTACACAACTAGAAGAGATATACGGATACAAAGCTTTCCGGATATCGTTCCAGCTGTAAACCAGGATCCTGTGAATATAAATCTGCAAAACCAAAACTACTAGCTGCCCGTGTCGAAATAAGGGCACCCAGAGTTTAGGTTAAAACAATACTCCAGGTCAGTCATGTGATTGGTGTGAGAACTAAAACAGTTATTAATCTTTATTTTAAAGCCAGGTAAATCAAGGGACCACGCCGCTAACGCGGAACGGGTTTCCTCCCAAGAATACCAATGCATAAAACAGACAGCGCAATGCTAAATAAAGAAAAATGAAGCTGTTATAAGACCTAGGTCCTATCACACAATGCAACGCAAGCCGGGGGATAGGGTTTTCCCTTATAACAGCCAAAGAATGCTTGATACGTTTTAAAACAAATCATTTGATACTATTGTCAGTGCATAGTGTATTAAACAACTTCAAATCATAAGTATCAATCATAGGCGGCATGAGCGTCCCATGCCACTATGTCGCCATATATAGGTTTACAAATAAAACCGCAAAGTTACGTATTTGGAAATTGGATTTCCGTCTATGAACCGAGGCTAGGGATCGTCCTCTACCGATTCGAGACTTTCTAGCCCGAGTCTCAGGATCAGAGCTCGAGTTACCCTTGGAGCAACAGGGCCGGTCCACCGATGTGGATTAAAATGCCTGAACACTACGTTTCCCCACCCTTTGGGGCGTAAATGAGCCAACGAATGACTCCATCGGACCCGGATCGTCCGATCAAACCGAGGCGCCTCGCAACAGCAACAACCACACAGGTGAAAAGTATATAAATGTCAGGGCTGGTAGGTCACTGACACCACCCTAGCTAGAAGGAAACGCATGCCCTCCCTGAGGTCCTCTCCCGTTTTTGGTTCACAACCGGGGTGCGAAACTCGCGAAGTAAACGTTACACAAAGCTATGCCACAAAGGCCGTGCTTCGATCATCAACCACAAGACTTTGCTTTTCAACAGAAGCCTTGATCATTTGCATCTTAGCATGCCACACAGGCAATTCACTCCATGCGATTGATATCCATCAATATATAACCCCTGAGCTCGTACGTCTCAGAGAAGGGCGTTAAGCAAGAGAATAAATTCTCCGCCGCCAAACAGATGTATATTTAATAGAAATCAATCACACAGACTAAAATCCAATGTCAGACACACAGTCCATTTACAAGTTCGCTCTGGGTCTGAACGAAACCGGAGGCACCTAGTACCCCGCATATCCATCGATCTCCAAGTACGTCTGGGCGATCACCAACTGTTTCCATCTTCTTGGGTGTACAGCCCAATCAAGTTCATCAGTAATTACCCAAATGACGTGAAGACCTCCGGTCTTCGACCATCGTCTTCATCTTCGACTTATCGTCGTATCAGTTATTCAGAATGGGATAAACCCGGTCTTCCTGAATAACTCGCGTATATTTTAAATAAGTGTTACACAAACACAACATACGCCTCATTCCAATTCATCAGTCACTAACCGTAAATTAATCAAGAGAATAATTCCTCAAATATTAACCCCGAAGGCCGAAACCAACATCAGATCAATATCCAGAAAACCATTCTGCTTGGCTAACCGATAGTTAGTTTCTGAATTTCACATTCATAGGGAGAGGTTCCCATTAATTTTATCAAAGATAAATTCCTTGAATTTATTCTTTAATCTTCTTTTGAATTTTGATTCAACTAGTCGGGATTAACGAACCTTACCGAAGTAATCATTTGTTTTAATTTCCCAATCCCAACCTATTCATCCCATGAAGTAAAACTGGTAATACTTCATATCTAACACCACGGTATTATCGGTAAATTCAATTACCATTTCACGTTCAAATCTAATTAAAGATTTAACTATCGCTTGGAGTAAAACTGGTGATACTCCATTCTCGATTATTTCAATCTAATTAAAGATTCATTAAAACTCCACTTAGTTTTAATCTTTAACTGGGTTAAAGAATCAGTGTCATTTAAAACACAGTTCACGATAAACCCAAAATCACATTCCATTAATTATTAGGTTAAAGAACGAGTGTTATTTAAAACACTGTCCACGATAAACCCAAAAATCAATATAAATTCAATTCCAATTAAATATTATTTAATTGGTACACTTCATTAAATCTAAATAAAAAGATTTAATCTTTTCTCAACTGGGTTCAAGAACAGTGTTAGTGAAGACACCATTCACGACAAACCCAAATCACATTTGATATTCAATACAAGGCTCTGAATAGAAAATATATCGGCTTATATTCAATATCAAATTCAACGATTAACACATGTCATATTGGAAATAACGATATAAATATATATCTTTCAAATTTTCATAACAACATCTGTATAATCGCGAATTCCAACATCGAAATATTCCGAAGACAATTTCGATTCAAATCCACTCCAATGCAATCATTGGAAATTCTGGTTATTTTTAAAACCCTTTTCAAATTCAATTTATTTATTTAAAAATAAATAGAATTATAATTCTAGTTCAAAACTAGTTCATTTCGATAAAAATCTATTTTTATCCTTTCAAATATTGAGATTTTTCATCCCAATCCTTTCTAAATCATTTCTTATGATTTTACACAAATTATTACTATTTTTAATAATTTTATCAAGGCCCGTACAGTTGATTTCCATCAACGATCATCGAACTGCACATACAGCGACCTTTTTTAAATTTGATTTGGACATAATTCCAAATCCAACCGTTAGATTTCTAATTTCTAATATTCATTAGAAAGCTCTTTTCGATACGAACCCAACGGTTCCGGTTTCAGGAGAATCCGACGGTCGGATCTCCCGTAATATCCATTCGAAGTCAATGGTCGAAATTCGCGAACTGCCGCGGCGCGGCGCGTTCTATTCAGGCCATTATATTATATATATAATATATATAATATATATTTCGCCGATTTCTATTTAAAACGAATTATATAGATTGTTTTGAATTAGTTTCAAAAAAACATTTTCAACTTCCATTTCAATTCAAATCAAATTTGAATTCTTCCTTATAAACTCGTTTTAAAATTCATTTCTATTCAATTCAAATTTGAATTCAATTTGAATTCATTTCAATTCGGTTTCAATTCAATTCGAATTCGTTTTCCATTCGATTCGAATTCGTTTTCAATTCAATTTGAATTCGTTTTCCATTCGTTTCAAATTGGTTTTCTATTCGATTCAATTCAAATTAAATTTCATTTCAAAATATTCGATTTCGAAATCACTTTTCAATATTCGTTTTAAAATGAATAAAATCGATATAAATATCGTTCACGTCAAAATGGCGTCAATCTAATCAATACGGCTTCATATATTGATATTTTCAAATATTCCATTTCGAATATTTCTGTTTCAAATATTTCTATTTCAAATATTTCTTTTCAAATATTTCTATTTCAAATATTTCTTTTTCAAATATTTCTTTTTCTAAACTGGAATGAGGCCCAATCAATTACCATATAACGTTAATTATATGGATTTTCTACAACACATGTATTCAATAACAACGATGAATAATCAACCATCATCCAAAGTGCATTCTACACTGTATAAGCATCAAATATAAATATTCAACGCTTATAACAGTTTGTCAATCTATCGATCGACATACAACTAAATATTGGGATTAGTGTATGTCATATATCATCCCAATACCCGTGTGGGGTTTCAAACAATCAAACACAGATTTTATTTGTGTAGTTGGGCGATGTGTAAAATTTATCGTCCTAATCAATGTCCTTCAAATAGATGTACATAAACAAACCGTCCGGTTTGTAAATGAATATTTATTTGTTCACATTCACGTTAAAAATTATATTTTTAACGATCAAACTATTTTATTCAACCTATGAATATTCTATTCAGTTCATTTATTAAATAAAATGTTGTCTTTATTTTTCTAACTTATTTTTAGAAAATTTCGGCGGCATAACGACACGATACTAGAAACGGGACAAGGCCTAGCCTTATCCCCGGTCTAGTGAAGGCCCACGCCATTCACACATCAATTTCATTTCACCAAACAATTCAATTCAAACCAAGTAATCTAACCAACTACGCAACCAAACAATTAAACAAACAAGCCATCCATGGTCTGTGGATGACGGGTGTCGGGTGCTACTAAACACCGTCTGCATCCTAGTATATATATAACTAGAAAAAGAAATTTAAAGTGAGAAGTTCTCACCAATAGCTATCCAACTTCACAACACTTCATTTATAGAAATCTTCACCGTTCTCGCCTTTTTGTCATCTTCGTTGCCCGTATTCTCTACATATGTAAAAATCGAATTTTCACTTCGCTATTCAATATATAAAAATCGAATTTTTACTTCGCTATTCAATATATAAAAATCGAATTTTTACTATGCTATTCAATATATAAAAATCGAATTTTTACTATGCTATTCAATATATAAAAATCGAATTTTTACTATGCTATTCAATATATAAAAATCAAAATTTTACTATGCTATTCAATATATAAAAATCGAATTTTTACTAAGCTATTCAATATATAAAAATCGAATTTTTACTATGCTATTCAATATATAAAAATCGAATTTTTATCGCTTTAACTTCATGTTAAAAATCGGATTTTTACATCGTTATTGCATAGATAAAAATCCTATTTTTACATCGCTATTCACTATATAAAAGTCATCTTTTTAATCTTCACAACATGTAAAAATTATATTTTTAACCTTCTACTATAATCAAAATTATATTTTTAATCTCCTACTATGATAAAAATTACATTTTTATGAAAACAAAGATCATACCTTTCTTATTAAATTAAAACTGAATTTAAACCATGTTTTATATATATTGAAATCAGATTTTAAACTGATTAAACTAAGCTAAATCTTTAAAATAAATTAAAGCAAAACAAAAGAAGTGAAAATAAAATAAAAAGGACTTACAGCGGATTAGGGGGGGTATCGATCGCGCTGAGGGGGGAGGGGTGTCGTAGGCGGTCTTCGAGCAGGGGGGGGGGGAGCGGATGACTGGCGTCGCGGTGGAAGAAGGAGGGCAGGCGGAAGTCTGGCGAGGGGTGGGCGGCGGGGTCTCGCGGCGGCGGGAGTTGCAAGGGTCCAGGTGGGTTTATTGAAGAGGGAGAGAGGAGGGGAAAGAAGGGGAAGATGAGGGTGCTGCTGACGAGGTCAGCGAGGTGGAGGATGGCGGTGGGTGGCCAGCGCACGGGCGCGGCGGCGCCGGGAGCAGCTGGGCGGCGATCCCCCCTTTCCGTCGTGGTTTTTTTTTCTAAATCTGAAAGTCGGGTAGGGAGAGAGATATAGGGGCATTGACTTGGTTATTTAATTATATTCTTTATTATTTTTAATTCTCTAAAAAGTTGCTTTTTCATTTGAACTCAAAACGAGGCCCGACGGCTATCGTCCTTAGCTAATTACCCCCATTCCGAACACAATGGGATATGTATCGTAAGCTGATTCGATCATTTCGATCGGTTTCCGTTAAAATCAACATATAACTCTATATATTGAATTTGAACGCGCATTTCAATTTACTGGGGTCACATACTAACACTATAAATTGAAGAAAAATATTTTCTAGCTTCATATTGACGATACGGTCCTAATAAAACTAGTTTCGTCAAATTCTGAGACCGTTTGAAAAATGGCCATTTTCCAGTCGATTAAAATCAACTGAAACTGGTCAAACGCGTTTTCTTTTTCCACGCTCACATACTGATTCGAAAAATTATGAAATTTGAAACCTAGCAATAACTTGACGCTGCGGATCCAACAAAAGTGGTTTCGTCGAAATCCGAGGTCGTTTGCAAAATGGCTATTTTCTAAGGGCCGAAATTCCATAGCGACTATTCAGGATTTTCAACTGGGCATATCTTTTGATTCCCGCTATGAAATTTTGATTTTTTGGATTCGTTGGAAAGATATCATCAATTAGATTCCATTATTTTTGGTTTCACTAAAATCCGGTTTATTTTGCACCCGGTACATTCAATTGAAGTTTGAAATCGAATTATCGAACTACCGCGCCATTTTCAATTCCTTTTATAAATATATATAATTATTTATATTCTAACGACGACGTATATAATATATCCGTTCGAATTATATTCAAAATAAATTTCTCGTCGATATTATTTAAAATAATTCACTTTAAATAATCAAAATTCGCTAAAATTGCCAAAATAAAAATTTTAAACTGGCCCAGATTTTCGGGTTGTTACACGTATCTTCGACGACTTAGGTATCGAGGATGCGATGAAGAGAAGGCTAGTGTCTCGTCAGCTGCAAGGGCGAGCGATGAATTGGTGGAATGCCATTAGAACAACTACTCCAGAAGATCAGGTTACTTGGGATCAGTTCAAGGCTCGCTTTAGCGAGAAGTTCATTCCAACTGCCCAGAAGTTAGTGTTGTTTAAGAGATTCTTGGAACTCAAGCAGAATGGTAAGGCAGTCTCTGACTATATTGCTGAGTTCGACACTTTGTCGAAGTATGGACTATCTCTTATCAATACCCTTGAGAAGAAGAATGAGAAGTTCATTACTGATTTGGATGGATACTTGGGGGAAAGGCTTATCAACCAGATCGATGAGACTTTTGAATCGATTGTGGGGAAAGCATTGAGATCAGAGAGTCTTTACCCTAAGTCAAAGACTAAGGCTGCATCTGTAGAAGGGCTGAAACCGCAAGCAGGCGGTGGAGGCAAGAATAACTCTCAGAATAACAGGAAACAGAACCAATCTAAGGATGGCCAGAAAAAGAGCAAGAAAGATGTTGAGTGCTTCAGCTGTGGTAAGAAGGGCCATTATGCTAAAGAATGTCGGGCCAAGCCAACGGATAGGAAGTGCTACAACTGTGGCCAAGTGGGACATCATAAGGATAAGTGTCCACAACCTCTTAAAGAGAAGCAGATTGTGAAAGCATATGCTATTGATGCTGTTCCTTCTTCGTCGAATGCCCCAACTGCGGCGGAGAAAGGAAAGAATGTCGTTATTCAAGGTATGCTTTCTATTTATTATGTACCAGTTCGAGTTTTGTTTGATACTGGGGCTTCCCGTTCCTTCATATCTAGTGAACTGGTAGATAGGTTGAGACTGGAACCCGAGATAGTCGATAGACCATTGGTTGTGACGAACCCGATTGGTGGTTCGACTAACCTTAGTATGATTTGCCGAAATTTGGTCTTATCGAGTCATGGATGTATGATTGTTTGTGATTGCTTTGTTTTGGGCTTTACTGGGTATGACATTATATTGGGAATCGATTGGCTCCAAAGATACGGGGTGGTGGTAGACTGTGAGGGCTTTTTGGTGACAGTTAGGGCGGATGATGGGCGGAAGGTAGTGTTTGGTAGTCTACCTAGTGATGGGGTAATGGCTAGTTTTATAAATTCCCTCGACATCCCGCATGATGAGTTGTCAGATGTGCATGTGGTTGGCCAGTATCCGGACGTCTTCGAGGAGGTGACCGGGCTCCCACCACACCGAGAGATTGAGTTCCATATTGATTTAGTGAAAGATGCCAGACCTATAGTGATGCCACTTCGTCGTATGGCACCAAGGGAGCAGCGAGAGCTCGGGGTGCAAGCCAGCAATCTTTTGAAGAAGGCATTTATTAGAAGAAGTGTCTCCGAGTGGGGAGCACCAGTTGTGTTTGCCACTAAGGCAGATGGTTCCCTTCGTTTGTGTGTGGACTATCGCGAGTTGAATAAGGTGACGAGGAAGAATAAGTATCCTCTACCACGGATAGATGATTTGTTTGATCAACTAGAAGGAGCAAGAGTGTTCTCCTAGTTGGACCTCGCGACAGGATTTCATCATCTCCGAGTAGCGGATGAGAGTGTTCCGAAAACGGCATTTAGGACGCCGTCTGGATTCTATGTGTGGTTGGTCATGCCATTTGGGTTGACCAATGCCCCATCCTACTTTGTGGATCTTATGAATCGAGTATTCAGAGATCAGTTGAATAAGTTTGTTCTTGTGTTCATAGACGACATCCTTGTTTACTCGAGGACAGAGGAGGAACACAAGGGACACTTGAGGATAGTGATGAAGGTGTTGAGGAAACACCAATTGAAAGCAAAATTCACTAAGTGTCACTTCTGGAGGAGGGAAGTGAGATTCTTGGGCCATGTTGTTTCAGAGAATGGTATTGCCGTGGACCCTGCGAAGGTGGCTACGGTACAGGATTGGCCTACGCCCAAGAATGCAACAGATGTAAGAAGTTTCTTGGGGTTAGCTGGATATTATTGTAAGTTTATCCTGGACTTCTCCAAGACAGCGGCACCGTTGACTCAGTTGACTAAGAAGAATCAGGCCTTCGTCTGGGACGGAGTGTGTGAGAATGCATTCAAGAGTCTAAAGGAAAAGTTGACGCGTGCGCCAGTGCTAGTCATTCCTAAAGGGAATGAAGAGATGACGGTATACACGGATGCTTGTGGTACTGGACTAGGTGCTGTATTGATGCAAGGAGGTAGGGTTGTAGCTTATGCTAGTCGGCAATTAAAGCCGCATGAGAAAAGGTATCCTACCCATGATTTGGAATTGGCAGCGATCGTGTTTGCGTTAAAGATGTGGAGACATTATCTCTTGGGAGAGAGATTTGAGTTGTTTACCGATCATAAATCGTTAAAGTATCTCTTCTCTCAGAAAGATCCGAATCTCCGCCATCAGAGATGGTTAGAGTTCTTAGCTTCGTATGATATTGATATCGCATACACACCTGGGAAAGGTAATGCGGTAGCCGATGCCTTGAGTAGGAGACATGCCAGTTTAGGGGCTATGTTTATTGAATAGAAGCAACTGGAGTATATCTCAGGGTTTGATTTCAGACCAAAGTGCGAATTGGATCCAGAAATGCTAGCTAGTTTGGCGATCAGACCCACTTTGATAGAGTGGATTGGTTCCAGCCAGAGGGACGATCCTAATCTATTGGAAATCATCTCCAAGTTAGAGATGAATATCGACGGTGAGGAGATGAATTTGTATGGGCTTGATCGAGATGGATGGCTTAAAAAGAATGGAAGACTAGTTGTACCCAACATGAATGGTTTGAGAGATGAAGTGCTTAGAGAATGTCATCACTCAAAACTAACTATACACCCCGGTGGTGATAAGATGTATCGAGACATGAAACAGACTTACTACTGGGAAGGGATGAAAAGAGACGTTGGGAAGTTTATATCCAAATGCATGAATTGACAGCTAGTTAAAGCCGAGCAAAAGAATCATAGTGGTTTGTTGCAACCATTAGAAATTCCCGAATGGAAATGGGATCAAGTCTCGATGGATTTCATTGATGGTTTACCAAGGACTAGATCGGGACATGATAGCATTTGGGTAATTGTGGATCGATTGACTAAGAGTGCAAGGTTTATACCCGTCAAGTCAAACAGGACGGCAACTAAGTTAGCATAATTGTATATGAAGTGGGTAGTGAGATTTCATGGAGTACCTAAAAGCATTGTGAGTGACCGAGACCCGTTGTTCACTAGTGGGTTTTGGAAGAGCTTACAAGAGGTTCTAGGGTTAGAATTACATCTCAGTACCGCATATCATCCTCAGACCGACGGTCAGGCGGAGAGGGTGAATCGTATATTGGAAGATCTTTTGAGAGCTTGTATATTGGATTTTGGTGGATCATGGGATGACCATTTGCATCTAGTAGAGTTTGCATATAATAATAGCTACCAATCCAGTATCGGTATGGCTCCATATGAAGCTTTGTACGGAAGACCGTGCAACTCACCATCATGTTGGATAGAGACCGGTGAGAAGTTTGTGCTTGGACCAGATGTGGTAAGAGAAACCTCGGACAAGATTAAGATCGTTCGACAACGAATGAATGCTGCCCAAGATAGGCAGAAGAGTTATGCTGATAAGAGGAGAAGAGACTTAAAATTCTCCGTTGGTGACTTGGTGTTTGTCAAGATTTCTCCGTTGAAGAGCGTGATACGATTTGGCAGGAGAGGCAAGTTGGCACCAAGATTTGTTGGCCCATTCCCAGTTCTCGAACAAGTTGGGAATTTGGCGTATAGAGTTGACTTACCAGAGAAGATGGCGGGAGTTCACAACGTATTTCATGTTTCCCAACTAAGGAAGTTTGTGCACGACCCAGATTTGACTATTTCACCTGATCAGTTAGAGGGCTTCGAAGTGGAACCCGAGGCGGTTGGGAACCGCAAGACGATTCATATTGTCGAGCACGATACGAAGCAACTTTGAAGGAAGGCGGTGAAGCTAGTCAAGGTTCAGTGGGGCGAGAACGAGAATGACTGTACTTGGGAGACAAAGGAGAGCTTTAAGAAGACGTATCCAGAACTCTTTGCCTGGTAAGATTTACTTTACAATTTAGTTATTCCACATGCTAGGATAGACTTGTTTTGCATGTTTGATCGTTGTTTTATGGCTGATAAGCATGCGGGACCCTTTGTGTGTTTTGGTTAGGGAATTTCGGGGGCGAAATTTCTTAGGGGAGGGGGGGGGGGGGGAATGTAACAACCCGCATTCTACGCATCGGAGGATCGTAGAATATTTATTTCTTTCCCATATGAAGTCATATGGTCATGTAACTTTGGGAAACAACCATTAGAGTCATTTCCCATGTTCATGATTTTTGCCGATTTTTAAATGACCGTTTTTCCCCTAGCTGATCTTGTTTCGGCCATAACTTTTGATTGGAAAGGAATTTTGACCTGAAACCACTTCTATTAGATTCGTTTGATGGTTTACCTTTCCGTAGAGTGGTTACATGTGAGAAACGGACTTACCGTTTGGGAGATATGACTGAAATAAGGTTTGGAAGGTGAAAAACTGCTTAACCGGGCCAAATAAGGTGATTAACAATTGGGCCCATAACCCATTTCGAGATTAGGGTTATGGGGAGGCTGAAATGAGTTAGGGTTTCATTTCATTTCAGTTTTCTAGCCTCCACTTACCTCTTAGAAACCCTAAAAATGGCCTCCAAGCTCTAAATCACCTCCAAATCACTTTCTAATCAAGGATTAAGCTTAGCAACATCAAATCAAGGGACATCTTCACCAAATCAAGATTAGAGCTGCTGTTTAGCATAAGTATTCGCGCCAAATCAGAGATTTATTTCAGATCTAAGTCTTATTTGTGGCTAAGATGAGTGATTTGCATAGTTCCTCACTAATTATGGTTAATTAAGGGTAATTAGTGTTAATTAGCGAATTTAAGCATGATAAAATTCTGGAAAACTATTTATAAATTCTTAAATGATGTTTTAGACCTCTGATATGAGTTTGGGTTAATTTGGTTAAGTTTTGCTAATCATATCATTAGTTTCACCTAAACATGCTTAAGGGAAAATATGGGGTTTTGGCTATGTTTGATCCATTTTAACCTATCATATTGTTGTTTTGGTGTTTGTGGTTGATTATACATGTTGCTATGACTGTATGGTATGCTTTGTGATTGATTAGAATAGTTGGAATGGTCGAAAACGCCGTCGAGTGGCGTAAACTGCTTGCTGGAGAAAGTGCAGAAAATTGGCCGATCCAGATCGGAACGGAGGAAAGGACCCGATCCGAACCACCTCCCATGCGAGTTCAGAAGCTCCGACCCTTTTATCGTATGAAGAAACTCCGATCCGATCCGTAGCATTGTATGGCAACGCGACTTGGAGACTCCAACCCGAACTGGTGTGCTATGAAGGAGACCGATCCGATCCAACATCTTGTGAGGACTTCCCATCCGATCTGACGTATGAAGAAAAAGGGGAAGCCTGTGCTCCGACCCGAACCGATGCACTTTCCGATCCGATCTGAAGAAGCTTACCAGGGGTGATGTCTGCCGATCCGATCCAGTGAAGAAGGAGCATTCCGATCCGAACCGAACTGATGATTAGGGGGAGATCTGAACCGATTCGGTGATGACCAATAACCCGAGATGCAAAGGTAGTCCAAATGGAAGTTAGAGCTCAGGATCCAGTTGGGAACCAATGAGTTCACTTCATGGTTGGGCTTTGCTGCGGGACGCGTGCTAAGGAGTTGTCGACGTTCATAACTTCGATTCACCACTGAAAGGAATGATGGGCTACGTTATCAGTGCAGTAGAGTCACTATTTCTCGAGGGGAAAAGTGATCGTAGCAGGACTACGTTATCAGTGCAGTAGAGTCATTATGACTCGAGGGGCAAAGTGATCATAGCAAGACTATGAGCCAGTGCAGTGGGGTCATTGCGACTCCATGGGGCAGAGTGGACATAGTAAAGGATTAGTAAGGCTATGAGCCAGTGTAGTGGAGTCATTGCGACTCCATGGGGCAAAGTGGACATAGCGAAGGATTGGTGGCTATTGATCAGTGCAGTGAAGTCATTGTGACTTCATGGGGCAAAGTGATCATAGCAAAGTATATTGGGTGATCGAAGTGGTGGATATCGTATGCTTTACGCACTGAGTGAGAGATGTGAGGATGGTTGTTATGCTTGATTGTTTGCCATCACTATGACATGCACACCCCCACCCCCGTTATCTTTACACCATTTGAAATGGCACCTTAGAGTGTTGTACAGTATGTAGTGCTAACTCTTTGGTTGCAGGTCTAGGTTCAGGTATGGTTTAGTATACCTGTTATTGTTCTGTTTAGCTGCTTATCACTCATACCAGACTTTTTGTATGACCCAGAGTTTTATGTCTCTTCTTATTACTATGGGTGCTCACACGAGCAGACTAGAGACAGGTTAGCTGGTGATGTGCAAGTAGCTGATCTGGAGGCGAGCAGGAGGCTTCCACGTATGATATATAGATATTCTCCCTGTGTCGTTGGTGGTCGCTACTTGGGCATTAGTAGTGTACCTCCCTTATCTTGCTTTTGCTTTTTGAGACAGTTTGAAAAGTTGTAATAATGTTGGCTTTGGATTATAAGCTATACTTGGATTTTCCGCTGCTATGTTAGTTTGTTTTCAGCTTATGCACTGTCTCACCTGTTTTATGTCAAGTATGTTGTTATTATATTTTGTTCCATGCACTGTGAGACATTCTACAGGTTCCTTGTTAGTTCATTTCCTTCTTTCCTTTCCTTCTGACGACCGTCCCGCGCTAACTGGACATGTGTACAGCGCACTTTTGGAGTAAATGTCGGTTGGTGCGGGGTGGGCCGTCACAGCCGGTTATTTAACTATCGAAGAAAAATAAACAAACATTCCAACCATCAAATAAAACACTAGACCCCTTAATTAATATTTCATTAATTAAATCATTTCTCCATTTCTTTATAAATATTTGTTAACCAAAAATTTCCAATAATCATCTTGGCCTCTTACGCCATTTGGAAAACATTTCCTTATATCGACTCTTTTTATTTCCTATACTTAGAAAATATCTTCTATTAATAATTGGAAAATATTCCAATTACTTCTCTGTTTCACGACCATTCATTTCGATACTTAGGAAATATTTATTATTATATTTCCAAAATTCCCTTACTTGGGGGTTAAAACAAATGTAATGTAAAATATCGCTACAACAACCCAAAATACTGTATTCGACTAAATTTCTTTAAATATTTCTCTTTGAGACTGAATCTTGCTATTTATCAGCTAATAATGAAGTCAATCGAGATGGGGTATAATTACCTCTCAGACCTTGACTGAAAATATTATTAACTTCAAACAGACAAGACCACTAACTCGAATAATCAACACTATATTAAACCAATTTTCCATTTCTAAAACGTATATACATTTCTCTACCTATTTTACCAGTTTTGATTATAGATTTCCTTTTTGTTTATAATATTCTATTTTTAAGTTTGTTTCCTTATCGAATTCTATATATATCGAGACATTGATTTCTAACTATCAAATTTTCTTAAAAATATTCTAACTCCTTAAATTCCCGGAAAATTTCGCCATAACCTCCTTTGTACCGGTCGATAGTTCAAACCTCAACTTGCCTCTCTAGGCCCTTTCCATTCAAAAAGGAAATCAAAAAGCCAAGTGGCTTGCCGATTCAGCGCATAAAACTTCATATGGAATTTAAACATGTACCTTATTGTCGGGCACTAAATTCATAAACTTCATTCTCTTCATTCCATACATGTTTAACACATATGCGTCCATTTCTAATTTATTCCAACTCAATCTGGTCAGTTTAACTCAATTCGTTATTTTATACTTTAGTTGGCTCTTTTGCCTATTTCACTTTTCAGTTGAACATATCATGTTCATATATATATATATATATATATATATATATATATATATATATATTTAATTTGCTTATAAACTGATCCAATGCCATTTCCAATTCCAGTTTCATACTCGATTTTGAATATAAATTCACCAGTTCAATTCGCTTAACCAAAAACCAATTTTGATTCAAATCCCATTAACTAATTGTTCTTTACATTAGTTAATTCTATTCAACAATTAAAATTATGATTTTTGTTTCAAAAATCAATTCACTTACTCCACTTGAGTTCGTACTTATTTTACATCTCAAGTCTGGATTTTTCTAATGGAAATTCGGATTTTATTCACTTCAAATCCTTTTATTTATTTAAATAAACCTTTATGGTTTTATAATGGTTATGGCGCTGTTTTTCTGAAAATTTGATTTTGACATAACTAAAAACCTACTCGAAGAAATTCAAATCTTTCTCTTCCATTAGAAAACTATAATCTAATCGGTTCTAACGATTCTTGTTTCAAAGAATTCCGACTTAAATTGAGTTCTATATACTCAACTGAAGTTCGAATCGCCAATTTACGAAATGCCGCACTGCGGCGAGTTCGTTTTAATTATATTTATATATTTATAAACTTATAAGTTTTGTTTAAAATAAATTTAACTCCATTCTGATATATTTTTAATATATAGCAAATTAGTTTCCCAATTCAACATAATATTTTCGATTATCTGTAATTGTCGATTTTTCCTTACTCGGTAATATATCTATTTATACTTCGATCTTCTATATTTAATTCCAATTCCTTTTATAAATAAATTATTTATAAAATTCGATAAAATTGAATTTCAATTATAACCCGTTGAATTCTTCTCAATTCAGCTTATATTCCGAATTCTGAAATATAATCAATCATTTTGTTTGAAAACACTCCCTAGTTTACTTTTGAATTCCTATTTGAATTTAAATGGTTTAAATTATCCAAATGATAATTTATTTCACCAAATTTATAACACTATTTATAAATTCAATTTCCTTGTTTCATATATTTAAACAAGTTCCCTTTTTAAATTTCTATTTGAAACTCCATCTCTTTGATATTCCGAATTGCGGAATAAAAACCGTTGTTCCCTTTAGAATGATTTCAAATTCTATTTTTTAAATTCATATTTGAATTTAAATAATCAAATTTTCTCTTGATAATTAATTCATTATATTTATAAATACCATTTTATAACTTTCCTTGTTTTATATTTAAACAAGTCTATTTCGAAATCTATTTAAAACCAAAATCTTATTTTGGAAATTTCTATTTATAATAACTTCTATATATAACACCCAATTTATTTTCGTATTCAATTTCTTCTATTTAAATAAATTTGAATTAATCGAATTCAAATCATAAATCCTTACGGATTTATTTTAGTTCAATTCATATTCTGAACATCAGAATAAATTCCATCATTTATTTCTTTAAAACGATTTCCCTATTTCTATTTTTAAATTCACATTTTGAATTTAAATATTCAAATTATCAAATGATAATTTTTCCACTTTATTTATAAACACTGTTTATAAATCCATTTCAATTCTATGCATTAATTAATTTATAAACAACGTTTATAAATTCACTACTTGTTTTATATATTCAAAACAAGTTAATATATTTATAGCCTAATTGAAATTCAAATTCTATTTTAGATAAATAGATTTTCCCCTTTAAATTTCAAATTATCCTTTCCTCTGATATTATATATCAACATTTCAGGTCCAGTGATATTTTAACCAATCAAAATATCAATTATCAACCATAGGTTTCTTAACACATCATATACGATAATATATATGAAATAAACGAATAATAATATTTTTGAGGAATCCAGTCGGATCCCTCCAACCTGTTTTCCCTGCATCCACAGACGTTGGTCAACATAAATAATACCCATCCTGCTTCAAGGCAGGATATCGCGGTATAGAAGGTCATCCACTATCATAGCGTGGGGCGTATAGGGTCATCCGCTAATGATACTGTGGGCATCCGCTAATGGTACTGCGGGAATCCAACCACCAATATATGTATATATAATAACCACAACAACCAAATCCTAAATAAGTAATATATATTTAATAGGGATAATAATATTTAAACGCATCCAAGCAGCAAACAATTTATTTTAATGATAAAAATAAATTTAAGTAAATTTTGAAGTGAGAATTACTCACTGTGATTTTCCCATTACCGAATATCCAGTTTATTTCTGTATCGTCCGCTATGAAATTTACTGTGTACCTACAATTATTTAATTTTATATTAAATGATTAAACGACCATTTACTTAAATTACTTAACATAAATAATTAGATTATTAAATTTTGGAATTTAAATTTGGTAATATATATATATATATACACCTTAGTCGTACATCAAAATCTCTTTCTAACCATTTTCATCTTCGAACAAACATCCTACAACTCAATCATCACTACAATACCATTGCATTATCTCAACTGTCAACCTTCATCGTCCAGACCAGCCATAAACTGCTCAGCTCCCTATTATCTAGACAACTCCAACAGATGGCCATTTACTACATTCACCATTGAACTCCAACAATTACAGCTTGGTACTCCCATTTTCATTTTACTGTCGAATTCCCTCAGCATCTTCCCTAAAAACAAACCGCACTCCCCACAGTAAACAAATCGAACTCCCTTGTATCGATTTCCATCCCCTGTGTTGACAATCAGAGGACAATGCAACCAACATCGCTCATCAGCACCATTGTGCCCTCAAACCACTTCTTCCGATCACGAGATTTCCCCAAGCAAATCGTACAAATACAACATCGATCGATCTTCTTTATCTCGAAGTCGTGATACCCACCTGCTTATGTAATCATAAGTCGATCTCCCCCCCATCAGTATCGTGAGCATCGAATCCCCTAATCATCCAGTTTCGAACTTAGATCTCCCAGAAATTTCAACATCCTTCCACTCGCACCCCTCTTCAGACCCTCGAAATCGCACCTCCAAAAACCCTTGAAAACGCACGCAAAAGCATCAACTTCCCCTGCAACGCGAGTCTCCAGATTGATTGAGCTTTGTTGAACTTGTGTTCCCCGAAATCGTGAACTAGAATCACCCCCCCTTGAATCGCGATTTACTCGAAGGAAGTAAAGGTGATTTCAAATAAATGAGGGCCGATTTGATTTTTGAATTTCGGGGAAAGAATGAGATTATCAGTGGAGTTTGATTTTGGCATTAAAAAGGCAACGGCCATTTTATTTTAACAGAAGAGAAAATATATAGGAGGTAGATACTTAAGTATTAAGGAAGTGTTCTGATAAGGGTACATCATATTTAATGTGATTTGAGTTAAAGGGATTTTGTTTCTTTTTAAATTGATTCTGATTTGATTTCGAACCTATCCATAATCAAACATCGGGGTCCATTAATTTAAATCACGAACCGCTATTTTAGCGTGTAGACCGACATTTAAATGTTATTGCGTTATTCTGAACTGAACCGAATATATTTTTATATTTAATTTCAACGTATATACCGTATTAAATTTATATAATATAATTTAAATTCAAAACTAATCAATTCGCTAGTAATAAATTATTTTTATTACCGTCCATATTCAAACACAATTAGTATTTATCATCTGAATTGTTTTAATTCAGTTTTTTTGGCTTCGATTTGGATTATTTTTCGTATTACAATAATTTAATATATTCAATATTAAATCAAAACTGATTTTTAAATCGATAACTTAATATAAAATCCATTTATATTCTCAACTCAATATTTAAAATGATATTAAATATTTAAAATTAATCGAAAAAAATACGGGTCGTTACAACTTGTATTTCATTCCTTAGAACTTTATGTTCTGACCTCTCTCCTTTTAACATTAGCAGGACAATAAGTAAGACGGGTGATTAAGGATGGAGAACGATCTCTTGGAAGAGGAGCCTCTTGAAGACCTAGTTGTCATGGCTATTGCTTATTTACTATTATTGCTATGTAATTGGGATGACAGATGATGTACCTTAAAGTTTGAGACATGTTGTAATTCTAAATTGTGGTTTTTAAATAATTGGTATATCTTATATGTATGCTATTATATTTTATATCATCCACTATGCGAGTTTCTGATTTTCATTTTAGACTGCTCTGTATATCTGTTTAAGTTAATCCTCATAAGAACCAACGACCCATTCAGAGAGACTCTAAGTTCTAATGGACCATTTCTGGGTTAAAATTTAGGCCTATTCTAGGCGGGTTGTTACAGCAACAACCACGCTTCCCATCATGGAACCACCATTGCCGAATGACGAATCACTTTATAGAAGCACCATATCCTTTTTTCATGCCAAAGCCATCGATAATAGAGCTACTGCATCGAAACCACTACCGAAACATCATATCCTGCTCCTCGAAGTCACATTGTTGTCTGTGTTAAATTGGAAAAACTATCCAGTAACAATAGTAGTCAATATCTACCACTTTAAAGTAACCGATAATGACTACTCGGATCATGCATTTAACCAAAACAGGTTAAATATACATTCAAGGAAAACATGCGACATTCGCTGCAAAATCCAGCTCATCGCCAAGTCCATCCTCCATCTTTAAGTTGACCACCAAGCTCCAATGTCGCTCCATCTTCAAATCCGTCGTCGAACTCCAATGTTGTTCCATAGTCATATCTGTCGCCAAGCACCACTGTGGCTTTTGTCATCGAATCCATCCAAGTGCTCTTAAGCTTCTTCGTGAATTTATCTCATATGTTAGATTCTATTATCGTTGTGCACTCAATCAATATACATTTGTGTGTTTGACAGATAAGCACGAAACTCTTACAAACGAGATTTTTCCTAATATTAGATCGCCTTTTAAGCTAACTAAGCAAATAATTCAACCATGCCACCAATAGTCATGTAAATTCCTAAACTTGCATATATGCATCCATAATTGTGTCTATAAATTGAATAATACCTATTTATAGAAATCAAAGTGGAATAAGTGCCCAAATAGCCTAAATCTCGTAGTATAGTCAAAATATTGCATAATATCTTGTAAATGGGTAAAATGTGGCAATCATGTTAAAACCAAGTAAATCACTTTTTAATATTTACTAGGTTCAACTATATTTAAAATTACATTTTATAATTAGAAATCTGTTCAAAACGTCAGATTTATACAGTTCTAGTAAATACATTTCATTAAGAGACAATATTGTTTACCTCAACAAAATCAGTCCAAACTGCTCAAAGCGCAGTGCTCGTCAATACGGGCATAGTGAGGGAAACGATGTCCATATCCGACCTTGTATACGCAAGTTATCGAAGGTATATGTAACACCCCACACCCGCTATGGTCACTCACTAAGGGAATGCCATAGCATCGGTGGAGTATTTTAGTGAATATAGAACAGAAAAATTACAACAAGACAGATATAAGTAGTACTTGAAAATTTTTAAACATCATCTCATAACAGCGGAAATAAACATGTCTGGTTACATCATAAAACCACAATAAAAGTCAAGTACAATATCCATCAAAATAAAGAAGTACATAATCCCACTCTCAATACAATAGCCAGAACGAAAGAAAAGATAACTGGATAACTGGAGCTTTACATCTACCCAAGCTCCTCAAGACTGGAACAGCAATCCGATCAAGCTCTACTACTGCTAGGATCCACCGTAGGACCTGAGGGTTGGGAAAAAGATAGAAACAACGGGGTCAGACATAAGTCTGAGTGAGTCCTATAACTTTAACAATACAATCATTAAAGTAACCAGAGAAGACATAAACTTGACCTACGGTAATATCTGGGGATGAATGGCTACACTAAGCAGCTTGGTAGACTTAGAATAAACTAAGATAACCGTCAGGACGCATCTACCCACCCAAGGATAATTACTAACTGCACCACACCAGTCATTCCTACTTAAAGGTTGATCCCTTCCAAGGACTTAGAAAATTTCCCCAGTAGTTCCATGTACTCCTAGCCCACTACATAGGTGCCGTCTGCCCCTATCTCCACTAGGTGTACTCAGTAATTCTTACCCAGTAGTTTCGTGTACCCCTACATAGGTGCCGTCTGCCCCTATCTTCATTAGGTGTACCCACTACTCCCCATCGATCGGCTCCCTACCGTAGATACCCGTGCTGGTCCCACAGTGGGGTGTATCACTCCCCTAAAGTGGCTACCCAATACTAACGGTGCACGGCTTTATATCTACACGATGCAACAACGGCTTATCTACCAGCCCGGGCCCACACACGCATATGAAGCCCGTTGGACTTGCGTTGCCACCGCTAACCCGTTTTGGCCTCTTATAATCAAGCCCAATATGCGTGTCCCGTCACTCGACATGGGTCGAGCCCACAAAGATACGTTTGGGATATTGGTTGAAATGGGCCCCCACAAGCTACCCACCTAAGCTTGTCAAATATCTAGTGTATCCCACTTAACCCTTTAATCATGTTTAGTTACATGTTTCCACTTGGTTAAGTATTCTAATCGTATTTTCTATTGCCACCCAAGGCAACCCACTAGATTCCACATGCCACCCAAGGCAACCACAGAATTTCCTCATGCCACCCAAGGCACCCACTTAACCCCTCATGTCCCACTACATGCTACTATGGTTAAGTGTTTCTTAATTAATTAAGACCGTGATCTCCCATAAAGACCTCCCACATTAGACTAGCTGTTATGACCGCCTGGTTAAGCCGGTAGAATCCGGGCAGTCTTACGTCATAACAGAGTCTAACCTCGTGTCTTTACCTTAATCACGTATTTAATTTGTGGCTAAGACCTCTCACATTGGGCTGACATTTGTAGCAACTGGTTAAGCCGGTCGGGTCCGGGCAGTTTTACACTACAAATGAGTCCAACCTCGTGTCTTAGTCGATTAATTACACCTAATTAATCACCCCCATATTAATTATCCCTAATTAATATCAAGTTTTTCATAACATGGGTAGACATAACTCAATAGGTAAATTCCCATGGGGTAGACCTAACTCAATAGGTAAATTCCCACTTATGGTAATTTATTTTTATGGTATGCTTAATCATACCCAATCATTCATTTATTAACATATTTACCACCCCATCGTTCCCCACGTAAATCGTTCTCATTTCATGACATAAATAAGGGGAAGATCATCACAAATATCATGGGTTTAGCATACAACTTTGTCATGGGTTAAGAGGATGTCAACTTGCATATATGAACATATATTAACCCAACTATATATAACCCAAACTTGCATATTATCATACACATGATTTGCATAACATGTTGCATATGAGCTTGCATATTATCATAAACATGTTGAACTTGCATATAAGCATTCTCATAACTTGCATAACATGTTAAACATGCATTTAAGCATACACATAACTTGCATAAGTATTCACATACTTGCATAAACATGAATAACTTGCATATCATGTCATTTAAGCATATACATATCTTGCATAAACATTCATATACTCGCATAAGCATGCATAACTTGCATATCACATAAATCTTGCATTTAAACATATACATGACTTGCATAAGCATCCATATACTTGCATAAGTATGCATAACTTGCATATCACATTAAACTTGCATTTAAACATATACTTAACTTGCATAACTCACTTTGTTAAACATGCATAATTCCACTCATTAAATGTGCATAAATCCACTTGTTAAACATGCATATACCAACTTGTTAAACATGCATAAATCAACTTATTAAGCATGCATAAACCAACTTATCACATATGCATAATCATAGAACAACATAGAGTAACATATCATTATACATGATTCAAACTCACTAATCCGCATTTAAGACCATAAGTCTCATTACACCCAATCTACTTACTTTAACAATTGATGTTAAAGTGATAGAAACTCACCAAACTCAAGATTAGCAACCTTATGAAGTAGGATTAGTTGCTAACTATGAAGATAATGATGATTAGAGAATGATTTGAGAGGGATTAGCTTGCACTTCCTTCATGAACTAGTGGAGGCCATGCTCAAATTTCATTTTGCCATAGTTTAGTTACAAGACTTAATTATGAATGAATTAGGGTAGGGTTATGGTCTTATTTATAGGATTAGGTGAGTGTTTTAGGCCCTTAGATTAACCCTAGATTAGATTAGGACCCTTAGATTTAGGAAATCTCTAGAACCAGCCCTCCTAGCCAGCCTGAAACCCAACCTGGTGCAACCTGATGCACCCAGGTTCACTGAACGGTGCCACCCTGTCGACAGGCAAGTCGACAGGCATGTCGACACCCCTGTCAACAGGCCTGTCGACAGCCCTGTCGACATGGGTTGGGCGGGAAGCTTCCCGCCTGACCCCGCCTGGCCCATTCCAAATCTGAATATTTAAATTTTTAAATCTGTTTTAGTTTTGAATTTTCTGCAAACTTCATCGGGCCATAACTGGGCCATACGGACTCCGATTTTCGAAAACTCGGACTCTATTTCGCGTATTTTTCCGAGACGAACGTAATGACGCAGCCCGTTACCCCCAATTCCCACATCTGAGATTATTTATCCTATGATTAGTGAATTTTAGTATTAACTAAAATTCAGGGTGTTACATTCTCCCCTCCTTAAAAGATTTCGTCCCCGAAATCTCTAAGCTAAGGAGAATGCATATCCTACCATCAAAACAACCATCTACTCAAACCATCAACCACGGGCATCCATTGTCCTTAAAACAATTTCTAATGATGTATGAGCATATGCAAAAAGTGTGTATATGTTCCCTATCTAACGTATGAACATATGCAAAC
The DNA here is from genome assembly GCA_030737875.1 of Allium sativum. Classification (NCBI taxonomy): domain Eukaryota; kingdom Viridiplantae; phylum Streptophyta; class Magnoliopsida; order Asparagales; family Amaryllidaceae; genus Allium; species Allium sativum. The sequence continues at coordinate 717,625,644 of CM060913.1, read as the reverse complement.
CATGATAGTGCCATGCATCCATTATGTATGCAAGAAAACCCTATCGACACATACAATATCTACATGAGTGCACAATCATTCACCAAAATGCATCATCCATGTGATAACACAACCATTATACATCCATAAATATATTTTCCTACACACAATTTTATGCAATATGCAATATGAAGTGACTGAGCCGATCTAGTGCCTAGAGTGTGTGTATATGCATCCACGAGCAACCACTAGCAAACACTTGCATCCACTTGCGTCCATCAACCATAACATGTCTCAAACACATGTTTCAACCATAGGTTTACCCTATCTAAAGGTCAAAGGTACTAACGAGAGGACATACCAAAGATAAGATAAGTACTAGACAAGCGATAAAGGAGAAAGTAAAGACATACCCTCAAAAAGAAATGGGTACAATGAACGCATCTTCGCTTCCGTCTCCCAAGTTGCGTTACTCTCATCTTCTCCCCATTGCACTTTGACTAGTTGAACCTCTCTGTTCCTCAACTTCCTAGTCTCTGACCCAAGGATGCGAGTAGGAGCTCGTCGAATAGTCGCATCACGCTCTACCTCTACATCTCTAAGCAAGCTCGGCTCTACCACCTCTGCCGTCTCATGTAAGCACTTCCTCAGATGTGATACATGGAATACATCATGAACACCACTAAGTCTGTCGGGCAACTCCACCCTATATGCCATCCGTCCAATCCTTTCCTTGATAGGAAACGGCCCAACAAACCTCGGTGCTAACTTCCCAACGGATCCAAAGCGAACAACATTTCTCAATGGAGATACTTTGACAAAAACCATGTCCCCAACCTCAAATTCAAGATCCGTCCTTCTCTTGTCCGCATAAGATTTTTGCCTATCCTGCGCTGCTTTCATCCTTCTTCGAATCAAGTCAATCTTCTCTGAAGTCTCCCTAACCATATCAGGCCCAAGCAAGATCTTATCCGTAGATTCCCACCAACATGTAGGTGATCGACAAGGCCTTCCATAGAGAGCTTCGAAAGGAGCCATCCCAATACTGGACTGAAAGCTGTTATTATATGCGAACTCCACCAATGGAAGATGCTCTTCCCATGTACCTCCAAAATCTAAGATACAAAGCCTCAAAAGGTCTTCTAGGACACGATTCACCCTCTCAGTCTGGCCGTCCGTCTGAGGATGATATGCGGTGCTCAAACACAATTGAGTCCCCACTGCTTCTTGCAAACTTCTCCAGAACTCGCTAGTGAAGATAGGATCTCGATCACTTACAATGCTAGAGGGCACCCCATGTAATCGAACTATCTCTCGAAGATATACTGAAGCTAGCCATGGAGCAGTCCTCTTGCTCTTCACAGGTATGAAATGGGCGCTCTTAGTAAGTCTATCTACCACCACCCAAATTCCTGTATTACCCTTCCTCGATCTGGGTAACCCGTCAATAAAATCCATCGAGACGCTATCCCACTTCCATTGCGGAACCTCCAATGGGTGAAGCAACCCACCTGGTTTCCTTTGCTCCGCCTTCACTTGCTGGCACACCAAACATTGAGCGACATACTCGGCCACATCTTTCTTCATACCGGCCCAGAAGAAAACCCTCTTCATATCCTGGTACATCTTATCCCCACCGGGATGAATGGTCATCCTAGAACGGTGTGCATCATCAAGAATAGCTTTCCTCAACCCTTCATCTAGCGGTACACAAAGTCTACCGTCCCTACGCAAGCACCCCTTATCGTCTAGGGTGTACCTACTCAAATGGCTGGACGACTCCCCCCTTATGAGCTTCTCTACTAACTCAACCAACTGCGGGTCGTCCCTCTGGGCTTCCCCAATCCGCCCCAGAAGAGTAGGTCTAACTTCCAAAGAAGCTAGCAAACCGGGTACATAGTCAATGGAAGGTCTGAAATCAAACATCGAGATAAATTCCAAGCTTCGCTGTTCCACGAACAATGGACTCAAGGACAACCTCTTCCTGCTCAAGGCGTCTGCCACCACGTTACCCTTGCCAGGGGTATACGCTATCTCGAAATCATAGGATGCTAAGAACTCCATCCACCTTTGCTGTCTCATATTCAAATCCTTCTGAGAGAATAAGTACTTCAATGATTTATGGTCAGTGAACAACTCGAATCTCTCACCAAGAAGATAATGGCGCCAAATCTTAAGCGCAAAAACAATAGCGGCCAGCTCTAGATCATGGATAGGGTAATTTTTCTCATGTGCCCTCAACTGCCTTCCACCATAGGCTATTACCCTTCCCTCTTGCATTAAGACTGCGCCAAGTCCTGTCCCACAGGCATCGGTATAGACAACAAATGGCTTGCTCCCATCTGGCAACACTAAAACTGGAGCCGTGGTTAAAGCTCTCTTTAACCGTCGGAACGCATCATCACAATCTACGTCCCATGTAAAAACAAGATTCTTCTTCGTCAAGCGGGTTAATGGGGCTGATATCTTCGCGAAGTCTTTGATAAACTTCCTATAATAACCTGCCAACCCCAAGAAACTTCTTACTTCGGTAGCATTCTTCGGAACCTTCCAATCCTGAATTGATACTACCTTCGCGGGATCCACAGCTATCCCTTCCTTGGAGACCACGTGCCCCAAGAACCGTACTTCCTTCCTCCAGAAGTGACATTTAGAGAATTTAGCCTTAAGGCTATGCGCTCGAAGAGTCTTCAACACTTCCCCAAGATGTAGGGCATGCTCTTCTTCACTCTTAGAAAATACTAAGATATCGTCCACAAAGACCACCACAAATTTATTAAGGAACTCCCTGAACACCCTACTCATCAAATCAACAAAGTATGCAGGGGCGTTCGTCAACCCAAATGGCATCACCAGCCACTCATAGAAACCATCCGGAGTCCTAAAGGCAGTCTTATCTATGCTATCTTCAGCCACTCTCAACTGATGAAACCCCGTGGCCAAGTCCAACTGAGAAAATACTGAAGCGCCAACCAACTGATCGAAAAGATCATCTATTCTCGGCAATGGGTGTCTATTCTTCTTTGTGAGTTTGTTGAGTTCTCTATAGTCTACACAAAGTCTGAGGGACCCTTCCGCCTTCGTAGCAAATACTACTGGAGCACCCCACTCCGATATGCTCCGTCTTATGAACCCCTTCTCAAGCAACTCCCCTACTTGCTTATGGAGTTCCCTCCTCTCACGAGGAGCCATGTGGCGCACTGGTAAAGATACCGGTTTAGCATTATCCACCAAATATATTCGGAAGTCAATCTCCCGTTTCGGAGGTAAGCCCTTCACCTCTTCAAACACATCCGGATATTCCCGGACCACTCTAACAGATTGCATACTTTCGACCGAAGCGTCAAGCGATTCAAGATAACTTAGCATAACAGAGTCCATGGGATTACAAGAAATCTCGAGAGTGTTACCCAAACGGGTCATGAGCCTAACAACTCTCCTTTCGCAATCAAGAACGGCACCATTACTGGATAACCAGTCCATGCCCAAAATCAACCCATAGCCCGTGAAGCCCAAAACAAAAGCATCACATCTAAACTCAATGCTAAGTATAGAAATCTTCAAACCCAAACATATCATGGACAAATAAGTGGAGCCCCCAATTGGTTTGAAACAACCAAGGGATCGTCTACCAGACTGGTGTCTAAGTGCAGTGACTCAACTAATGATGATGAGATAAACGAATGCGATGCGCCTGAATCAAACAATGTACGGACAGGATGATCAAATAGAAAAACAAGACTTTCAACGGAGATAGTTCTACCTCTTCCCTGAATCGGTGGAACCGCGAGAGCCTGTACTTGCCCCCTAGCCTGACCTGGTGCCATAAGAGCTTGCACCTGTCCTCCTGAGGTAGACCCCGTCCTTTGCCCTTTCTTAGGGCAATCCTTCACTAAATGCCCTGCTTCGCCACAGTGGAAGCAGCCAGTCTTCTTCTTCTTGCGACAATCTTTGCTTAGGTGGCCAGGTGTCCCACAATTGAAACACTTCTTCTTCTTGTCCTTGCCACCGTTGCCTTTCCCACCTTTGTTTTGTTGTTGTTGCTGAGGTCTCTTTTGATCTCCCTTCTTCTCGGGTGCCCTATTAGCATTGGGACCCTTCTCTTCTTCATACATGAGTGCCATGTCAACTAGCTTCTCAAAGGTGGCCCCCATAGGGATATGAGTCATAGCCAACCCATGCATCGGTTCATTCAAGCCTTTCACGAACCTCAAAGCCTTCTTCTCCGGTGTATTCACCATATCTAGGCCAAACCTTGCCAATTGATTAAACTTGTTAACATACTCCTTCACCGAGAGATTTCCTTGCTTTAGAGTCAAGAATCTTTCCATATACAAGTTTTCCTCCGCCCTTGAGAGAAACTTTGCCACAAATCTTTGCCTAAAATCCGCCCAAGAGTCAACGGGGCGTTCTCCATTAGTAACCTCCCACCAGAATGAGGCCTCTCCCTTCATTAACCAAGCAGCCAACTTGACTTTCTTCCCTTCTTCCATCTCAAAGATATCTATCAACTCTTCCACCTCCTTAAGCCAATCTCTAGCCTCCACAAAGGTTTCAGATCCTTGAAAAGGTTTCCCTCCCATAGCTTTAAATTCCTTGCAAGTCTCAGCAAAAGTATCCGTACGAGGAGGAGGGGGAAGAGGAAGATCGGGTGCTACGGTTGGTGGAGGAATATTCGCTGGACCCGGAGTGGTGGCCCTAGCCTCCATCAATCTCCTATACCATACTGGTACCGTCACACCCTCCGGAAGATTAAGATTCTCGGCCATGCTGAAACGAAAAAGGAAAGATTCAAAACGGAGAATTCGAAGGATATAGATATGGCTATTGGGGATTATGCTTTTCTTTCAAAAACTTTTCTCTTAAAAGACATGTTTTTGAAAATATCTCTTCCAAAAATGTTTTTAGAAAAATAGTTTTCTAAAAATTTTATCTGTTCCGGTAACCTGGCTCTGATACCACGTGTAACACCCCACACCCGCTATGGTCACTCACTAAGGGAATGCCATAGCATCGGTGGAGTATTTTAGTGAATATAGAACAGAAAAATTACAACAAGACAGATATAAGTAGTACTTGAAAATTTTTAAACATCATCTCATAACAGCGGAAATAAACATGTCTGGTTACATCATAAAACCACAATAAAAGTCAAGTACAATATCCATCAAAATAAAGAAGTACATAATCCCACTCTCAATACAATAGCCAGAACGAAAGAATAGATAACTGGAGCTTTACATCTACCCAAGCTCCTCAAGACTGGAACAGCAATCCGATCAAGCTCTACTACTGCTAGGATCCACCGTAGGACCTGAGGGTTGGGAAAAAGATAGAAACAACGGGGTCAGACATAAGTCTGAGTGAGTCCTATAACTTTAACAATACAATCATTAAAGTAACCAGAGAAGACATAAACTTGACCTACGGTAATATCTGGGGATGAATGGCTACACTAAGCAGCTTGGTAGACTTAGAATAAACTAAGATAACCGTCAGGACGCATCTACCCACCCAAGGATAATTACTAACTGCACCACACCAGTCATTCCTACTTAAAGGTTGATCCCTTCCAAGGACTTAGAAAATTTCCCCAGTAGTTCCATGTACTCCTAGCCCACTACATAGGTGCCGTCTGCCCCTATCTCCACTAGGTGTACTCAGTAATTCTTACCCAGTAGTTTCGTGTACCCCTACATAGGTGCCGTCTGCCCCTATCTTCATTAAGTGTACCCACTACTCCCCATCGATCGGCTCCCTACCGTAGATACCCGTGCTGGTCCCACAGTGGGGTGTATCACTCCCCTAAAGTGGCTACCCAATACTAACGGTGCACGGCTTTATATCTACACGATGCAACAACGGCTTATCTACCAGCCCGGGCCCACACACGCATATGAAGCCCGTTGGACTTGCGTTGCCACCGCTAACCCGTTTTGGCCTCTTATAATCAAGCCCAATATGCGTGTCCCGTCACTCGACATGGGTCGAGCCCACAAAGATACGTTTGGGATATTGGTTGAAATGGGCCCCCACAAGCTACCCACCTAAGCTTGTCAAATATCTAGTGTATCCCACTTAACCCTTTAATCATGTTTAGTTACATGTTTCCACTTGGTTAAGTATTCTAATCGTATTTTCTATTGCCACCCAAGGCAACCCACTAGATTCCACATGCCACCCAAGGCAACCACAGAATTTCCTCATGCCACCCAAGGCACCCACTTAACCCCTCATGTCCCACTACATGCTACTATGGTTAAGTGTTTCTTAATTAATTAAGACCGTGATCTCCCATAAAGACCTCCCACATTAGACTAGCTGTTATGACCGCCTGGTTAAGCCGGTAGAATCCGGGCAGTCTTACGTCATAACAGAGTCTAACCTCGTGTCTTTACCTTAATCACGTATTTAATTTGTGGCTAAGACCTCTCACATTGGGCTGACATTTGTAGCAACTGGTTAAGCCGGTCGGGTCCGGGCAGTTTTACACTACAAATGAGTCCAACCTCGTGTCTTAGTCGATTAATTACACCTAATTAATCACCCCCATATTAATTATCCCTAATTAATATCAAGTTTTTCATAACATGGGTAGACCTAACTCAATAGGTAAATTCCCATGGGGTAGACCTAACTCAATAGGTAAATTCCCACTTATGGTAATTTATTTTTATGGTATGCTTAATCATACCCAATCATTCATTTATTAACATATTTACCACCCCATCGTTCCCCACGTAAATCGTTCTCATTTCATGACATAAATAAGGGGAAGATCATCACAAATATCATGGGTTTAGCATACAACTTTGTCATGGGTTAAGAGGATGTCAACTTGCATATATGAACATATATTAACCCAACTATATATAACCCAAACTTGCATATTATCATACACATGATTTGCATAACATGTTGCATATGAGCTTGCATATTATCATAAACATGTTGAACTTGCATATAAGCATTCTCATAACTTGCATAACATGTTAAACATGCATTTAAGCATACACATAACTTGCATAAGTATTCACATACTTGCATAAACATGAATAACTTGCATATCATGTCATTTAAGCATATACATATCTTGCATAAACATTCATATACTCGCATAAGCATGCATAACTTGCATATCACATAAATCTTGCATTTAAACATATACATGACTTGCATAAGCATCCATATACTTGCATAAGTATGCATAACTTGCATATCACATTAAACTTGCATTTAAACATATACTTAACTTGCATAACTCACTTTGTTAAACATGCATAATTCCACTCATTAAATGTGCATAAATCCACTTGTTAAACATGCATATACCAACTTGTTAAACATGCATAAATCAACTTATTAAGCATGCATAAACCAACTTATCACATATGCATAATCATAGAACAACATAGAGTAACATATCATTATACATGATTCAAACTCACTAATCCGCATTTAAGACCATAAGTCTCATTACACCCAATCTACTTACTTTAACAATTGATGTTAAAGTGATAGAAACTCACCAAACTCAAGATTAGCAACCTTATGAAGTAGGATTAGTTGCTAACTATGAAGATAATGATGATTAGAGAATGATTTGAGAGGGATTAGCTTGCACTTCCTTCATGAACTAGTGGAGGCCATGCTCAAATTTCATTTTGCCATAGTTTAGTTACAAGACTTAATTATGAATGAATTAGGGTAGGGTTATGGTCTTATTTATAGGATTAGGTGAGTGTTTTAGGCCCTTAGATTAACCCTAGATTAGATTAGGACCCTTAGATTTAGGAAATCTCTAGAACCAGCCCTCCTAGCCAGCCTGAAACCCAACCTGGTGCAACCTGATGCACCCAGGTTCACTGAACGGTGCCACCCTATCGACAGGCATGTCGACACCCCTGTCGACAGCCCTGTCGACATGGGTTGGGCGGGAAGCTTCCCGCCTGACCCCGCCTGGCCCATTCCAAATCTGAATATTTAAATTTTTAAATCTGTTTTAGTTTTGAATTTTCTGCAAACTTCATCGGGCCATAACTGGGCCATACGGACTCCGATTTTCGAAAACTCGGACTCTATTTCGCGTATTTTTCCGAGACGAACGTAATGACGCAGCCCGTTACCCCCAATTCCCACATCTGAGATTATTTATCCTATGATTAGTGAATTTTAGTATTAACTAAAATTCAGGGTGTTACAGTATAAGTTTCACATATTAATTTAATAAATTTATAACTAATTAAGATAATTAACTACTTAACCTCTTGATTATTTTTAATCACCTTATGTAATTGCTCTTCCCTTCCTATTTGAAAATGGCGACTACACCCAACATTTTCGGCTACTTCAACTCCGCCTCATGCCAACTTCGACCATCGCACTTCCAACTAAACTTCACCAGATCGAGCTACTTTCACTGACGCCTGAGTCATTTCACCTCATCACATATAGCTATCCAAAACGATCAAAAACCTATCGCTATTCATCTCCCTATATCCACCATCACATGCCTCCATGACTTGATCCATCACCTCTGATCTGCTCCCCTGGTCCACACACAACTTTATCCTCTTGAACTCATTGCCAGGCTCGGTCTCATTTGAACGAAGTCACATTGGCCGCTAGTTATAGGGCGACCATTGATTGACATAGAAATGTGTTTATTTTATGCACTTATATCTTATTTTTTTGTATATAAATAAATACTACTTGGATATTGTTTTATTACTTTTACAGATATTCCAACCCAGCCCGCATGCAACCAGAAAAGTAGAGAAATGGAGATCAGATTGCTATATTTTTACATTTTGAAGAATTGTAGATGAAGATCTCACATCTAGTTACTGTTGGACAAGAAAATGATTGATAAAAAGGCCATGCACATCTCAAATTAAAGGAGGCTTGGAAGAGAAAAGGAGAAAAGGCCTATAACTTGTTCCAAATGACAAAAGGCCCAAATTTACTAGATTTCACTAAGGCCCATTTGTAATTCTCATTGTAAACTCTTTTGTGAATTCCCTAAGGCCCATTTATCATTGTATTAGGGTTTGGGTTTGGTTATCTCCTATAAATACCTTGTAATACCATTGTAGCCACCATCCTATTTTTCTATCTTAACCTCCATTAATAAAGCTCTTCTTCTTCTTTTATTTTGTAGCATTTTTCTTTTTCTTAGCAATTGGTGTTGTCTTCACAATTAGTTTTGGTAGAACACCAATTGTATTTTACATTTTTTTATTAGCGATTAGTCGTTTGATTAGACTCAACGACAATCCTAATTTTACTTTTTGTTGTTCTTTTTCTGCAATTTTAATTTCTGCATTTTATTTGTGTTTTGCATTTTATTTTCCAAGCAATTTGTGTCATCTACTCAATTAGATTTGGTAGAGCTCAAGTTGTCTTTGCTATTTTATTTTCATTAGTGATTAATCGTTTGATTAGATTCAATGATATTCCTAATTTTGCAATTTCAATTTGTTTTTATTTCAACCAAATCTCCAAACTTCTTCTAACTCGCCCAAGAGATTAGATAAATAATTTGATTTTAATCTACCTCCCTGTGATTCGACCTGCATACTACACGATCTGTACGCTTGCAGTAATTTAATTTAAAATTCGCGCTTTTCTAATTCATAGGAAAGCGACGATCAAGTTTTTGGCGCCGTTGCCGGGGAGGTAACGATTAAATTTTATTATTTATTTGATTTCTGATTCGTGTTAGTTTTGTTTTATTTTTATTTTTATTTTCATTTTTTGATTTTCTTTATATAAAAAAACGTTCTTAGTTTTGTTTTCTTTGATAAATAGAAAAAAATCTCATTTGGTTGATTTGGTATTGATAGTTGATGCCATAATCTTCTAAATAGAAAAAAACTTTCCACTTTTTCTTTTGATTTCCTTCCCTTTTCCTTTTCTCAATTCTTTCCCTCTTTTCACCAATCTTCTAAAAAAAATTGCTATCCTTACTCAAATTTCTTTCCATCTTTCCAGTCTCCTTTTATTTTTCACATTTATTTCTTTCCTTCCCTTTTTCCTTTCTCTTTGTTTTCCTCTTCTATCTACAACTTCCCAAAAAAAAAAGGGTAACCTCCTGTCTATATATCATCATCCTCTTTCAACTTGGCCACTGCCATCAATCCACTGCAGACCGTCAATTCCCCTTTCCACCCACCGAAACATCTACTCCATCACCCTTTTTTTAGAAAAAAATTAAAAATCTCTTAATTAGTTGATTTGGTATTACAAGTTAATACTATAATTTTCTAGATAAGAGGAAAAAAAACTTGCATTTTTTTTATTGATTGCTTTCCAATTACAACTTTCTCTCACTTCCTCTAATCTCTCTTTCCAATTTTTTTCATTTGTTTCTTTCCCTTTCTTCTTGTACAAATATTCCAAAAAAAGGAAGAAGAAGAATCTTGCCATTTTCTCTTTTACTTCTTTCCTCTTTTCCATTCTTTTCAAAATTTTCTTTTATAATTACTTTTTTTTCCAAAACAAAAAAAAATCTTTCTAAATTTTCTTTTCTTTCTTGCTTTGTTTTCAACCTCTTTCCCCTTTCTTTCATTTATTTGTTTCCCTCTTGCAAATTCATTCCTACTTTAGACAAATAAAAGAAAAAAACTTGCCAAATTTTCTTGACTTTATTTCCCTTTTCTTTCTTTCATTTATTTATTTACTTTTGTTTCAAAAAATCCGCTTTGATTTCTTTCTTGCATTCCTGCTGCCATAAAAACCTTCTCCATCTTCTCTACAAGACTACAACCTCACCTTCTTCAATTCTCAAACAATACAACCACCACTTCTTCACAAAACAATACCCATTAATTCATACATTTCCGTCCACCTTTTTTCTTCCACAAACTCTCACCACAAAACTTTCTTCCACTTCCATCATCTACCATCACAACAATCCAACCAAAGTTCATCACAAACCCCTTCTACAAACCACCTTCTCATAACCACCATCTGCCAAGACTTCCTCCGCTCCTCATCTACAATGTAATCAACACAGCCCTTATCAACTCAGACACCATCAAGAACTCCAGACCACCCTCTCCCTTCACGTTCCTTTTCTGAAGAAAAAAAAGGAAAGAAAGGAACCGCGTCCGCATAAAGAAGAAAAAAATCCATCTTATCATACACTGCGAATGGAGGCGTGCTGATATTTCGGGGATGGGATCGATTGTTTCTAGAGTTTGTTATTTGTTCCCAAAAAATGAATAAAAGTGGGGCTTGAATTTTCGTTGTTTTGTATTTACTGTTGTAGGATTACTTTGTTGTTGGAGTTTGCTTATAAGAGGGAACGTATGCCTTTGGGTTGCTGAAAAAGGCCGTGTCTGTTTAAGGTTGTGTGGGTTGATTGTGTCACTTAGTTATTATTTCTTTTGGAGTCTAGCTTGTTGCGTGAGTCTAGTCTAGTCTTTATTTTTATTTTAGTTTTTCTTTTGTTTAGTCTAGTTGTTAGCTGTCCTGTTTTTCTTTATTTTATTTTTTTCCCATTTATTTTATTTTGAGTTTTTTTTCTTCCTCTTTCCTAAATCAAGACGAACTTTGTAGTGAAGTGTTCAAGCAAAGTGAACAAGGATTTAGAGATCAAGCAGCGAAACAACAGATTTGAATTACTAGTACTGCTCAACTGCTCTGGACGGACTGCCATACCCCGCTCTGTAATATTTTCTAAACTCTACAGGTTCTGCAGATACTTGAAAAACATAGAAATTGCTTGTAAAAATCTTTTGCAGGGGCAGCGGCTTGCTTGTACAACTTTCTTTTTTTATTTCTGCAATTATTCTATGACTGTTCTGTGACTGAAATTTCTGAATCTGTTTGTGAGGAACGAAATTCCATATACTGTCATCATTTTCATTGTTTTTTCAAGAAAAGAATCTGACTAGATATTTCAAAATATTTAACTATAAGAGTGTATTTTGCGAAATTGATCTTCTCAACGGTTTGATCGTGGATATATATTAGTTCAATTTATTGAACTTCTAGCAAAAGAGGTTGCATACTACCCGTAAAACATTGGTCGTATCCCTTAGTATTTATACTATACGTGAACGGCCATAAGACCCTCTTCCCCCTTCAAATCGAGATTATCAGTTAATAAAATATATTTGAGTACGTTATTTATTTTGTAATAACAGCTACTTGTGTCAAATTTAAGTTTGGATTTTCCATATTTGATAACGATGAATGAGAAAAGTCTTAGCCACCATAATTCTTCTAGGGATTTTGAGATTGATAAAATTGACATGATTCAGACCATAGTTGATGACACATTTATTGACACTTCTGAAGCCTTGAAAATGTGTTTTAACCATTTCAACTCTGATTTCGATGAGCTCGATTACTTTTCTGAATTAAATGAACTTCTTGACCCGAAACCGATGTCAATTGGATCTAACCAAGGAACGTTGACCAATGTTAGCACACCAGAACTTCCTAAGTTAGACCTCAAACCCATGCCACAAGACCTTGAGTATGTTTACTTGGACTCTAAAGAAAATTTTCCTGTTATCTTGACCTCTGATCTTACCGAGGACCAAGAAGAAAAACCTTTGAAAATTTTACGGGATAATCTGCATCTGAATTGTACAAATCATTGGCAAGACACAATTTTCATAGGAAAGATTTTTATTTCAGAAAATATCGGCATGTCTCTTGTACCTCAAAAATCATATACGAAATCATCATACATCATTTTCGATAAAGGCAAGTGTGGGCGGAAAAGAAAATTTCATTTTTCACAAAACATGCACCATCATTATAGATTTCATTCTTCATATGATTGGCATTCGCATATAATTGTTAAACATCATTTTATTTTACAAATCATATTGCATTTAATCCATCTTTGGGTACGATCTTTCAAATTTAGGAAACGTTCACAGTGTGGACACTGTTTAGTTATAGTGTTGGGGGAGTCTGCATTACATCCTTTTATTTTTCTTTTATTTATTTTCTTTCTTTTCATGTAGGATCATCATGCATTTTAGTTCGTAGTAACATACCATTTTTATTTTTTTTGAAAAACGACTCATTTTAGATTTGATACAACAAAATAAGTTAAGGATTATTAATCAGTTGATAGTATTTTTTTCTCTCAGCTTAGATCGAATAAGAAATATAATGAAAAGTTTAATTTTGAGGGATAATAGTGTAACCGGTACATAGGGAGATTCTTAAGTGATGGCCATGAAGTTTATTCTATATTGTAGTCTTTGTTTAAATAAGTGGAGGACTTAAAATACTTATATTGGATTTTCGAATCATTAAAACTAGGTTGTGTTAAGTTGAATTCGCGTAACTCTCTTTTGTGTTTATATTTTCAATAATAATAATAGTAATCCAAGGGTATCCAACATTGCTTGTATATCAAGCGTTGGTGTGCAAACCCGCCAAGCTCTATCCGACATGTTGTTGACAAAGTCAGCGTTGGAATATCTTGGTCTCATTTTATGAGATTGGACACCTAAGGATTACCGACACATTGTTGACAAAGTCAAAGTCGGTCTGCACAATCCGCCAAGCTCTTTACCCACTCTCCGTTAGTCCGTGAGGCAGTGCATGGGTGGTAAACCTTGGTCTTATGAGTTAGGTGTATGTAATTAATCGTAAATTTCAATTTTTATAGAGATAGAGAATAAGCGATGATGCCCAAACACTTCTTGACCTTATTGATTTGACTATCCATACACAAGGAAATAATAATACCACTTTACAAACTGTGCCAAGCAAACTAAGAATCTATTTCATGGCTACACTATGTTATCCACCGAATCAACTGGCCAAACTAGAGTTTAACATTGAAAACTTGATTTATATTGAAAATTTGTGACAAGTTGAGATATCTAAAATAAAATCAACTGAGTAGAAATTGTTAATTTAATTTGTTGTATCACTTCAGAAAAAGTCTTGTTTTCATTTTTTGTTTTTATTTTGCATATGTCCATTGCATTCATGTAGTTTCATTAGAATCACAGCATACTGCATTTGGATTTTGTGGGTAGTATCCGCTGAAAACCCTCACGAGACACCACTCGTCCTACTAGGGACACCTAGAGGTTTAACGACTTGTTGCATACGCTCAATGCAATCGTGTTTCCTACGAAAGTGTGACCTATCTAGCTTAGTTTTTCATTTCTTGTTTTACTCGAGGACGAGTAAAAGATAAGTGTGGGGATATTTGATTGACATAGAAATGTGTTTATTTTATGCACTTATATCTTATTTTTTTGTATATAAATAAATACTACTTGGATATTGTTTTATTACTTTTACAGATATTCCAACCCAGCCCGCATGCAACCAGAAAAGTAGAGAAATGGAGATCAGATTGATATATATTTACATTTTGAAGAATTGCAGATGAAGATCTCACATCTAGTTACTGTTGGATAAGAAAATGATTGATAAAAAGGCCATGCACATCTCAAATTAAAGGAGGCTTGCAAGAGAAAAGGAGAAAAGGCCTATAACTTGTTCCAAATGACAAAAGGCCCAAATTTACTAGATTTCACTAAGGCCCATTTGTAATTCTCATTGTAAACTCTTTTGTGAATTCCCTAAGGCCCATTTATCATTGTATTAGGGTTAGGGTTTGGTTATCTCCTATAAATACCTTGTAATACCATTGTAGCCACCATCCTATTTTTCTATCTTAACCTCCATTAATAAAGCTCTTCTTCTTTTATTTTGTAGCATTTTTCTTTTTCTTAGCAATTGGTGTTGTCTTCACAATTAGTTTTGGTAGAACACCAATTGTATTTTACATTTTTTTATTAGCGATTAGTCGTTTGATTAGACTCAACGACAATCCTAATTTTACTTTTTGTTGTTCTTTTTCTGCAATTTTAATTTCTGCATTTTATTTGTGTTTTGCATTTTATTTTCCAAGCAATTTGTGCCATCTACTCAATTAGATTTGGTAGAGCTCAAGTTGTCTTTGCTATTTTATTTTCATTAGTGATTAATCGTTTGATTAGATTCAACGATATTCCTAATTTTGCAATTTCAATTTGTTTTTATTTCAACCAAATCTCCAAACTTCTTCTAACTCGCCCAAGAGATTAGATAAATAATTTGATTTTAATCTACCTCCCTGTGATTCGACCTGCATACTACACGATTTGTACGCTTGCAGTAATTTAATTTAAAATTCGCGCTTTTCTAATTCATAGGAAAGCGACGATCAACCATGAATGTAGTAAACCCTAATATGAATAGTAATAGTGAGGGTAATGGTCCTATAGAACACTAGGGTTCAAGATATACGTTAATTATTTTATTCTCTAATAGGTCTATAAAAACCCAAGAACTCCAATCGATGTGTGCCACCCGTAGATTTGTATGTAAAAAGTCCATATAAATACAGTAACACTTGCTTCGAGATCTAACTTGACCATATGCAGAACTTAACATTCAAAACTCGAATTATATAATTACAGTTCTTTAAATAAATTAACAAGCATTTTAAGCTCGCGTAACTAAATGTTAAAACTAATCGTAATGAAACTCTCCTATGAGTAACAACTCACCATTATGATTCCAAGAATATAAATTTTGTATTAATCCGACATTGTGCCCTGAACGATTATTTACTCATATTTCAAGATCAAAATTTGACCACCAAATAGTCCGAACTCGAAATATAGTAATTTATATATTTTTATTAACGTAATGAACAAACTGGACTCAATGGAAGTGGTATCGAATCATAATTCAATCATATATGGAAGTCACCTTTGGAACCGTCTCTCAGTTAATATTAATATTTAAATATACAATCGATAAATAGGGGTCATTACAAAAAACTTGTTCCTTTTTTAATATCGCTTGTGCATATGATAACTCCTAATTATTAAAACTTTTCTATTTTCAATCTTTTAATGTTTGATCTTAAGTAGGATTATGCATAATTGGTGGTACAATCTTTCCTCACCAGCGAGATGATCATGTGTTGTGGGGGATCATGGACCAAACGAGTGTTGTTTGATAGGCCTTCTTTACCAAGACGGTTATGGTGTTATGATGGATTGACATTGGATGGGCTTGCTTCATCAGTGCTCAAAAACAAAAAAAGGAATTAAAGTGGAAATCTTCAAATTCGATTAAGATTAGTTTGGTGCATCATTATGGGTGGTATGATCTGAGGTTGCATTACTTCCATCACTCCTAAATTTATCTATATGTTTAACAAGGGAAGCGGACCGCTAGAAGGATGTCCTATAGATGTACTCTCAGGGTCAGTATGTTAATCTTGTTTACCATATTGGTCGAAAATTAGTTCCAAAATTATATGTACTATGCACATAACAAGTCAATTAAGGCACGAATTTGTCTTGTACTCATATATATCTATATGGTAATTTCTTTACCATCGTAATTTGTACCACAAACATAAGTAGGAAATGAAAATTCAAACGTAATCTCTACAATTGTAGGAGCATAATTTAGTCTAATTTCGTTTGTCATGTTTATATTTAGTCTCATTGGTTTCCCCATACCAATAAAAACCTGACTAACTGCATCGTTATTCCATGTTTCTAATGGCTAATCTTGTAGTCTTGCCCAAATCGAAGTGGATGAAAAATAATCATGTAATAATTTAATACTAGGCTTTCTGGACTTTAAGATTATAACAATGGAGTTAAACATAAAAGGTTAAGTTTTGATGATCTTTAAACAATAATCTGCATAATCAAATTTAAGAACAATGAACCTATTTAGCTTGTAGTTAAAAGCAATTTATACAATAGGCTTCCATTTTTTCTGCACATAAGAACCAAGCTGATTATCACCACCAAAAACAATTGATTTTCAACGAGTATAAATGTTGCAAACAATATCAGCAACACTTATAAGTGTTACCGTAAAGACGTGAGAATTTATTTGCAACACTTATAAGTGTTAGAAAATATTTTTTCCAATGGTTATAATAGTTGGTATATTTACTTTATCGGTGAGTATAAGCCTATGCAGTTAATGCCCCTCCATTACCCCAACTATAACCCCACTATATCCTGTAGTGGATTACCCCCTCTATGTTTTTTTCTAAATAGCTTCCAATATATCCTCTCCACTTTAAATCTCGCTATATTCCGCTATATTACGTTATTCCCACTATATCTTTAATGAAAGAAACGAACGAAAAATTGACATCTATACATTACAAATACTATGAAGTTAGCTCTTTTAATTGAATTTTTAATATATATTTTTAGAAGCAAAAATATTCTATATTCTATAAAATTTAATTAAGTGAAATAGCAATTTATGTTTATTTACAGCTATTTGCACATGTTTTTGTTTAAAATTAAGAATGTACTAATTATAGTTAAGTTGAGTGCTAGTTTTTCATTTAATTATCGTTTTTACATTGGCAAAAATATTATGAACGTGTTACATGTGCTATTTCAGAGTCATTCGCTATATCTTGTTATTTCTTCGCTTTATCCCCGCTGTGACTTTTTGGACCTCCGCTGCATTAGATTCGCAAAGCTTTTTAACTATAGAGGTATATGCATTGGAATATTTTTGTTTCCTGATGGCTATATGCTTGCAAGTTCCATGACACCAACAAATATAAATGTTAACATAGAAAGGTAACGACATAAATAAATATTGGTAACTTATGTATATATATATATGTATATATATATATTTGCAAGGCAAGCAGGGTTGAGTGGACCCCTACCACATTTATTAAGCACAAGAGACAAACAAACAAGAAGCACTCGACAAAAAAGCCAAGTACAAGACAATGAACGATACAAACAAACACACAATAGAAGAACAATTACAACAGGACATCGAACCAAGAGTCTAAGAAATCACTATCAAAATGAAATAAGGATGTAATCAAATCCCTACGAACAAGAATTTTAAACAACGTCCATAGATCATTAGAACACCGCCTTTTTGACATGAAAGCTCGCAAATTTCTTTCTTCCCAAATCAATCGCACCAGCTTTTTGATGCAAAGAATGAAAAGAATGTGCTCTTGCTTTCTCCATCTGGTTGACATGTGAATGAAATGCCATTGCTCACCCGAAATCAGTGGGATCACATTTTTTCCAAATAGCAACAGGATTCTATTCCACAAATCTTTTGAGTACGAGTATTTAAAGTATAAATATGTTTTGGTTTCTTCACTACTATCACATAGTAGGCACATATTATTCACCATCATTCCCATTTGAGATAATCTGTTCTTCGTCAGCAAGGCACTATTTATCGCCTTCCAACGCACGAAGTTCTCTCTTGGAACTGCGTTATTGCTCCACACGAACTTGTGCCATTGACAAGCAGAAAGGTGCTTGTATCCTATCAACAACGGTAAACATGATTCGTGCTGTGTAAAGCTCCATCCCATCTTATTTTATTCGCCACCGAATATATAATGTGCTGCAGATAATTGTTGCATATAGAGTGTTAGCATTTAGAAAGTATGGAAAGATCACCTTCCCATTAACCAAAAATCTGTTGACAATAGCTTCTCTATGTATACCCGTTTGTACAACAACACTGTATCCAACCAACTTCGACAGAACTATTCCTTTCCCCATCCACGGATCGTTCCAGAATGACACACGACAACCGGAAAAATACTATACTGAATAAAAGGCAGAAACTTCACCCTAGATGCCAACATAGAACACCATCCCCAACAACATGACTGAGGAGCATCCATAGTCCAGAAATTTCGATTTCTTACATTGTACTTCCAGCACCACTTAACCCAAAGACTATCCTTGCGACCAATGAAATTATTGAAGTGAGAGCTAAATGCAGCGAAATTCCACTGACGGAGAGAGTACAGACCTATCCCGCCTTTTTTCTTTGGAAGGAGATTTTTTTTGAAATGAACAAGGAATCAGTTTTCTGCCTAGGACACTACCAGTCCAAAGGAAATGAAGCATAGCAGATGTTATCATCGACAGTAACTTTTTGGGAAGCATGAACGCCCTAGTCTAGTATACAGATAAAGAGAATCCTATGACAAGCATTAGACGGCCAGCTTGAGATAAGAATCTATTTACCCAATTGTTCAAAGTGGCAGTTACCCTATTAAACATAATCATGCAGTTAGCTTTCGTAATCCTTGAAGTGCACAGAGGTAGCCCAAGGTAGATTGAACCCTTTTGGAGAGGTCGCATTTGAAGTGTATATAATCTTTCAGCTTGGGTGTCATGAATTCCAGCGAACATTACATGGGATTTGCTAGCATTGAGTTTTAAACCCGTCTTGTTATAGAAGCAATTAAGGGTATCAAGAATAAATCAGGGAGTTATCATCGGGTCTAGAGAAGACCATTATATCATCAGCAAATAACAGAGTGGATATTGCAATGTGTTAACATTTCAGGTGATAGCGGATTATACCATGGTCAAATTTGTTTTTGAACATCGAAGTGAGCACTTCCATGATAATGATAAAGATGTACGAGGATACCGGATCGCCTTGTTGGATTCCTTGATTGATCTTAAAATACCCAGAGTTCTGACCATTGTAAACAAGAGAGAAAGTAGGCGTAGATATGCAAGTATACACCCACGCAACAAACACCCTCGAAAAATCCATTCTGGCGAGGATACGGACAATCGCAGACTAGTGAATACTATCATAAGCCTTACATAAGTCCAATTTCAACAAGGAAGATGAGGTGGCATTAGCGCATGAATATCCTTTGATTAACTCATTGGTTAGCAAGACATTTTCAAGTATATTTCTTTGAGGGAGGAAAGCTGATTGATTCGCCGAAATGAGCATTGGAAGTGCAGCGAGAAGTTTGTTCGATAAAATTTCTGAAATGCATTTGTATGTAACATTACATCAAGATATCGGTCGAAAAGACAACACCGAACTCGAATGTTTAATTTTTGGAATCAGAACAAGATTTGTACTGTTTACCTCAAAAAGCATCTTGAATTTATCAAAGAAATTGTGGATTGCTCTGTAAACATCCGCAGATATAATGTCCCATGAGGCAATAAAGAAGTTGATATTAAACCCGTCTGGTCCACCGCTGGAATTTCTATTCATTGAAAATAGTGATTCTTTAGTCTCCAAGTCAGTAACCTTTTGGACGAGACAAAGTGATTGCAAAGCAGTGATTATGGGTAGATTCACATTGTCAATGAGATGCAGGTCAGGAGAGAAATTACATTTATTTCCAAAAAGGTTAGTGCGATAATTTAGCAACGCATCATCAACGGTGTCAGGTGTATCATAGAACGTACCTGCCTCGTCAGTTATATTGTAAATTCGCTCCTTAGTTAGCTTCAATTTAACAACCACATGGAAGAAATGGTTATTTATGTTGCCTTCATATTTCCACTTGCGGTTCGACTGTTGTTTCTTCATACTTGCCTCAATAGACAGAGCATCTTTCAATTCGCCAAATAGTCTATTTTCCTCTTGAGCTAAGATTGCATCGTCCGGGTTGCTGAGCATGTTGTTCTGAGCCTGGTTTAATAAAATTTTGAGTCGATCAGACATTTTAGACCCATTACCAAACTTTGAACTCGCCCACAACATGAGAATAGTTTTAGGTTTTTCAATTTCCTGCACAAAACAAACATTGGGTTACCAGAAATTTGAGGAGACCAGGAAGTGACAATTTTAGAAGATAACTCTGGATCAAGGATCCAAGAGTTAAAAAATTTAAAACTTTGACGCTCTCTTTGCAAAGGCAATCTGTAAGATAGGATTATGGGCGAGTGATCTGATAAGATAGGGTTCCGGAGGTAGGCATGGATTGCTGGCCATGAGGAAATCGCTTTAAAGTTGCTGAAAGCATGATCAATATTAGTAAAAGTTCGGGCTCCACTTCTACTACAATTATTCCACGAAAATAGAGCACCCAGTCTGTTAATAGAGATAAGATCGAAATCTATAATAGCAGTATTGAGCGGATCAATGTCATTTAAGGTTAGTGGGACTCCCCCATGCTTATCATCCAAGCTTAGACAACTATTGAAGTCTCCCAAAACAAGCCATGGGTGGGAGTCTTGATGAAATGCAGGGAGAAGGTTAAGAAGAGATTGTCTTGCAACAATACTATTCGCAGCATAGATTACAGTTAGATAAAAAGTTGAGTTATTTGCTAGATCGGTAATGTGGAAATGCATGAGTTGGCGAGTTGCTATATCAAGGCGAAGAGTGAAGGAGGAAGGATTGTGAATAACGAGAATGCGACCATAGTCAGCTTGATCAAGGTTATGCGAAAGGGTCCATGTAGGTTTAGTGTAATAGGCAGAGGAGATGGTGAGAGGATGGTTAAGTTTAGTTTCAAGGATGGAAAAAAGGTGGATGTCTTATTGATTAATAATGTTTCTAACCTGGTCTAGTTTAAGGGAATTATGAGCACCCCTGATATTCCAAACCGATAAGTTCTTACTCATTGATTAAACTTATGGAGAGAGAATCGGCAACGTCATGCTCCTCATTCTAGGAGATTGTAACTTTGTGGTAATGGAAATGGGATTAGTCTTTTTGCTTGGTGTGGAAGTAGTAGAAGAGGGTATTGCATCAACGGTTGACGGAGGCCATCCTGGAATTTTTCCAACAAATGTATAAGGAGATTTGGGAGGAACATCAGTCATGATGGTTGAGGATAGAGGCGGGAGGGGAGCAGGGACTGATAGTGAATTGAGCATATCAGGAGGTCTACTACAGGTTGTGGCCGAGCACAGGGTGATAATAGGGGGATTGAAAGAAGAAACTGGTAGATTAATAGTGTTGCAAGATGCAGAGGACGTTGTAGAGGGAGCTTGGATTGTGGGAGGAGGCACCATAACTTCAGATGAGGAGGTGTCATTGGAAAGGCACAAGTTAATTATGTCACGTTGAAGGGTTTCAGCAAACAATAACTCTTGGGTAGGTGAGGGAACTTCAAAGTTATGAAGGTTTATATTAGAGGGGGTAGGTGCATTAACTGATGAAGGGAACGGGAATGATGGATCATGCACATGCACATCAACTTGCATGTCTATCTAGTAACAGATAAATCAACCTCTGGAATTTCGAATTCTTCATCTTCAATCTCATTTTCTGCTCTTCATTTAATTCCCCATCTTCTTTATCCTCACACTGTTGTTCACTCGTGGAATCAAGTGCCAAAATATTAAAACTGTTGTTCGTTGAAAGGCCATTCTTAGACTTTTGCACATACTGGGGCAAGGTAGCATGTTTTGATTGCCCCACGTTCAAAGCACTAGTTTTACCATTCAGATTGTTATTACTAACACTTGCATTAGCTTCAGCAACTAACTCAACTGTTATTTCTTTATGTCTTGATTCACTTTCTACAATTTCTTTTCCGCTTCTTCTTGAATTATTGCTTCGTACTCTTGTCCATGCTTGCGGCCTTTTCTGCACTGGTGCAACATATTTGATTACCCTATTGGCTCTCACCTCAACCGGCTTACTCATTTCCTTCACTTGCATGTTAGCTCCAAAATTCTGCTCATGGCTGTCTTCATTTATCATAACCATTGAAGACTTCCCACAGTTTTGTTTAATATGTCCGAAATATTTACGCAGACAACATATTTCTGGTAACCAGGCATATTCTATCCTTACAAATTGAATGCTACCATCAAGCAACTAGACAGGAAAATCTTGCGGCAGTTCAGAATTAGGAGTTATTTTGACTAAACACTTCGCATAATCAAGTTTTTTCATTTTTTCAGCGGATTCATCCACACATAGGAATTTCCTAATTCTAGAAGCTAGGCAGCTGACCCCCAGAAGAGTCCACGTGTACATCGGAATATTATACATTTTTATCCATACAGGAACCGCCTTTATCATGCTACTATCATTCCCTATTGACGGATCCCAACCTTTAAAGATAAACAACTTGTTCCTCATTACAACTGGATCAGCGGTAAGAATTTTCATTCTTCCTCCTCGGAAGACAGATTGAATAGGAATAAGAAGCCATTCGTGTAAACTTTAATTATACCTTTCAGCCTCCACTGGTTCTTGAGGTTGTTGATTATAGTGGTATACGGCAGTGGTTGATCCAGGAAAAACCCGACAATGGTTTGATTCCATTTTGCGTCACCAACCTTGATAATCGCTTCAGAAGGCACTAACGCTCCCTTCACGAAGACTAAGGGAGTAACAGCAAGGTTAAAGGAACCCGCTTTACGCTGCTTGTTGGCAAAGAGGGTGTTGAACATGAGCTTTGGACCAAGAATGGAGGGTAAAGAGGAGGAAGAAGTGGCTGGTGGAGGGTCCGGAATCGGGGAAATAGATGGAGGGTTTATGTCAGACGTGGGCAGTAAGGATTCAGAAGTGATAGGAGGAGGAACGACGATGGGATTGGGCGTGAAAGGAAGGGGATGGTTATGGCAGGGTATGGACGCCATTGGGAAAAGAGCTATTGATTGAATTTTGAGCATGAACTATATATAATATAAAATAATTTGGTATCCATGATTACAATATAAACTATACATAATATGAATCCAAAAATAATATTATCAAAACTTAGCAGAGTATAACACAATCAGTATCAATAAACAACATCCATAACCATGGCAACAACATTAAGTATAAATTAACCAAAAGATAAGTTCAATACATAAATAAATTACCAAATTTAATACACAATTAACCAATTCCATAGTGGTATCAAATTGGAACAACAAGAGAGAAGATATAATTTATAGTTAAATAATACAAACACCAAATACGGAACTTCGACCATATAAAGAAGTACCTGTTTGAAGATTTCATGTCTTGTACGTTCCATTTTCAGGACCATCATAGATTGGTGCATCTGATTCATGAGCATCAACCACCCAACTAATTTTCTTTACATTTAACTTTCTTAACCACCCAATTTCATCTTTTTCTTACTTCCTCTAGAAGTGTCTACATACATTCAGTACCATATTAAATTGTACTAAAAAGGTTGACTAATGGTAACCAAGGAAAGCTTAGACATGAATTTATAATAAACTAATCCTAGCCCCGGCGAGGCTCGATAAACTAAGCCAAATGGGATTGGTAAAATTGTGGATCGGTAAAACTGAGCCTCAAAGCTTAGTTTAACATAGCCTTAAGGCTCAGTTTAGCTATGCCTGTGGCTTGATTTTTGTTGAAACTCTAACTCAGTTAAGTTAAGCTACAAAGCTCAATAAACTAAGCATCAAAGCTTAATTTAACAAAGCTTCAAGGTTAGGTAAAACCAGTCATGCGGCTTAGATTTTGCTGAGTCTCTGGCTCAGTAAAACCAAAGAACGAGGCTAAACAAAACTAAGCCTCAAATCTTAGTTTAACACAGCCTATGGGATTAATAAACATGAGCCTCATGGCTAGTTTTAGGCCTCGAGGCTTAGTTTATCTGATCCGCTTTCTCAATTATGGCTGAGCACCTCGCTCAATTTTTGCTAAGCGTCTGGCTTGGTAAAACTAAGCCTTGGGGATCAGTTTAACCGGCGTGCATGCATGCACATATTATGTTTGCATGGATGAATAATTGACTCCAATCAAGTAACTTAACCAGATATAATCAAGTTAGTAATATATTTTTGTCAAACAATTTGTTTCACGTACTTCAATTCTAAAGATGAAATTCACCCAATTATTTCATCTACACTACTTTCTCATCAGAAATAAGTATTCTTGTTCTCGTAGCGGGAACTTTGAAAATAACACATTTTAAAATTTCATCTTCTGTTTATGTGAGATTTCGTTAATACCAAAATCACAATAGAAATATATGGATCAAAAATTATAATCATGGGGTCATGCTTATATAAGTAGTAAAACATTCATGGGAGAAACTGGATGTATGTAGAGCGAAGATACTATATACTGTTTGGTAAATCTCCCAAAATGATCCCTGAATAGAATTTTCCATTTGAAATTGAATTGACTGAACATACAAGCTGTTCAATAATTGACTATCATCACATACACTATTACTGTACATTGATCATAATCTTATGTATCCATGCAATATATTTATTAAGTAGATTTTGCTTAGAAATGCTAGGAAATTATGCAACTTTCCTATGATTAGATTTGTGAAGAAAAGATATAAAATGTAGAATGGGTAAAACACAAAAACTTGATAATGGAGTTTGGCTAATTATGTTTATGCCTTTGGGCTCATGTACATATTTTATTTGAGAGGATATTACAAACTGATTACATATAACACTTTTCACTCAATACTCAATCTTATTCTAAGAGTAGTTCCTTTTCTTTCTATTGGATTTGTGATAAGATGGAACTTATGAAGAAGAATGATGTATTTACAGGATAAGAAGATAATTGTTGGGGGTTGGTGACATGATTGATGGCATCTCCACATTGATCTCATGAGCTTTTGGCTGCCTTCTAAAAATCTTTCACTCAAAGAATGATTTCAATCCATCTTCGCTCCTTGATCAGTGCAACATCCATTCTGATATTTTACTCTAACAGACCAACTGAAGTTGATCACAACTTCAGTTTGTCAAAATTTACCGTCTTTGTCAACATATATGTTGGATTCTTGCTTCCTTCAATCTTCTCCAATATTAACATATCGTCTTCTAATAGAGATCTAGTGAAGTGATAACGAACCCGAATATGTTTGGTTCTAGAATGAAATGTTGATTTCTCTGCTAAGTGTATTACACTTTGATCACTATCATTGTATTAAACATTCTTTTCTCTGTTTGATTCCCAACTCAGTTAACAAACCGTGAAGTAATATTATCTCTTTAGTAGCTTCAGTGATTGCTACATACTCGGCATCTGTAGTGAATAAAGTGGCAATCCTTTGTATTTGTGACATCCAACTAAAGATGTAGTTCCAACCGTGAACATATAACTAATGGTTCTTCCTTGATGATTAACTTCACCTCCAAAGTCAACATCTATATAGTCGTGAGCTTTTAACTTCCCGTTACCAAAGTACAAACTGTTCTCTATGGTGCCTCGTAAATATCTCAAAACCCACTTGACTGCTTCCTAATGAACTTTCCCCGGATTTGACATAAACTTGCTAACAACTCCTATTGCATGGCCAATGTCTAGTCTCATACAAATCATGACATACATTAAACTTCCAATAGCCGAGGAATAAGGAACATCAATCATGAAAATTTTCTCTTCCTCTATTTGAAAGAACCAATCCTTGGATAGGAGAAAATGACTAGCCAATGGTGTGTTGACTGGCTTAACATCGCCCATGTTGAATCTTTGCAAAACATAGTTGATGTACTCTACGTGAGATAGATGTAAAAACCCATTTATCTTATCTTTAGTGATCTGTATTCCAAGGATCTTCTTTGCTAGGCTCAAGTCTTTCATATCAAACTCCTTTGACAGTTATTGCTTAAACTTCTGATATCATCCATATTTGGACCTACTATTAACATGTCATCAACATAAAGCAGTAAAATGATATAACTAGAAAAATATCTCTTGAAGTAGCAACAATGATCATCACTACAATTTTGGAAGTCTTCCTTTTACATGAATCCATCAAACTTTTTGTATCATTGTCTTGGTTGTTTTTAGGCGATACAAAATTTTCTTTAGTCTACACATCATGTTCTTCTTCCCTTTATCTAAGAAACCTTCTGGTTGGTGTATGTTTATCTTCTCATCCAAGTCTCCATGAAGAAGTGC
Source organism: Allium sativum (assembly GCA_030737875.1). Classification (NCBI taxonomy): domain Eukaryota; kingdom Viridiplantae; phylum Streptophyta; class Magnoliopsida; order Asparagales; family Amaryllidaceae; genus Allium; species Allium sativum. Next base: position 717,599,016 of record CM060913.1, on the reverse strand, counting down.
AATCTTCACATCTAATTATTCAAGATGAAGGTCTTCAATAGAAACAATTCTTAATATTGACCTGACAGTATTGGACTTCACAATGGTAAAAAAATTCCATTTAGTCCACTTTTTTTTTGGAATCCTTTGACAACTAGTCGGTCTTTATATCTCCCGGAGCCACCATTCTCCTGTTTCATCTGATACACCCATTTATTATGAAGTATCTTCTTTTTCATGGGTAACTTAGCTAGTTGTTATGTTTGGCTGGAGATAAGAGACTTCATCTCATCTTTCATGGCAATCTCCCACTTTTAAGCATCTTCAGTCTTAAAAGTTTCATCATAACATTTAGGTTCCCCTGCATCAGTCAGCAACAAATAGTTCACGTATCTCTTGTTTGGTACATGAGGTCGAGAGGACCTTCTTAATAAAGGAAATGGAGTAGGATGTTGTGGTATGCCAGACTAGTCCACACTGCCTAAATCAATGATTTCGTCTAGCTGATGACTTGTTATAGTTGGTTTTACTATGAGACTGTATGGAGTATCGTTTGCATCTGCAAATACTGGCTCACTCTGCTTTGAGTTGTTGACTTCTATTTTATATCTGTCTTTGTAAATTATTCTTTCGTTAAAAACCACATCTCGACTATGGATCACCTTACTATTTTCATCATCCTAAATGCAGTAGGCAAACTCATCCTCGTTATAGCCGATGAGAGTGCATTTCTTGGATTTGGGATTAAGCTTATTTCTGCTTTGATCACTTCATTACTCCTCTGGTATTTTATGCTCTAATGGAAAAGATGGACCTTGATTGGTTGATCAAATAAGCGGTTGTGTTAATTGCTTCTGCCTTGAACTGCTTCGGTAGATCATATTGTATACGAATGCTTCTGACTCTTTTCGTTAGCTTTTGATTCATATTCTCAGCTACACCATTATGTTGAGGCGTGCGTGGCACGGTTCTTTGCATTTTGAGCCTATGCTCATAACAGAACTGCTTTAATCTACTGTCTTCGTATTCACCCCCATTGTCAATTTTGATTTTTTTATCAGTATATTTGTCTCATTTTCAATCATAACTTTCCATCTCCTAAAGCCTCAAACACTTCATATTTATGCCTTAAAGGTAAACTATACCTTTCGCAAGTGACCATTGATGAAAGTAACGAAGTGATGCTTCTCATTGATGGATGAGACGGTGGTTGATCCCCAAACATCGGAATGAACAAGCTCTAGCCTTTCCTTCTATGAGATTCTACCATTTATTTGAAAGCTATTCTTTTCTGCTTTGCAAGTATGCAATTTTTGCATGTGATTGTTTCCACAGACTGTAGACTTGGAAGTTTTTTCTTTGAGTGCATAATCTTCATTCCCTTCTCACTTATATGGTCTAGCCTCTGGTTCTATATGTTGGAATTTACATTGCTAATTGCAACCAGTGATCAATCATCGTGCTCCTATTGTCATGTAAAGAGTTTCACTCTTCTTTCCTTAGACAATCATCATTACACCCTTTGAAAATTTCCAATCATTACCATGGAATGTCGTAATGTAGCGTTCACTAGCCAATTATCCTACGGAGATCAAATTTTTTCTCAAGTTAGGTAAGTTCCTGATATTCTTTAACTCCTAAGCTGACGCATTTAACTTAATCTTCACAATGCCTTTACGAATAATATCACAAGGTTGATCGTTACCAAGATGTACCTTTATGAGATATCTAGGGGTGTACCTTTCGAACATTTTTTTTTTTGAAGTGATATGGAACGATGCTCCAAAGTTTAGTACCAAAACTCTTCCTTACTTTCCAAAGAGCATATCAATGCTTCATCTCCTCTTGAGGTGGAAGTCATGTTTACCTTTGACTTCGCCTTCTGATCCTTTGGTGCATTTCTGCATTGATTTTTGTAGTGTTTGGTCTTTCCATAATTCCAACACTCAACATTCTTTGAGCTATGAGAATTATTAGGGTTTCTAGATTTAGATCTTCAGTCCGTTTATCTACTACGGTAGCTCAATTTGCTATATCCTTTTCCTCTTGTTGAATTTATTCATCTTGATTGTGCATGAAAAATTGAAAATTTTAATGACTCACCAGAATCTCTCTGCCTAATTTGTTCACTAAGAACCATATCGCGAATATCATTAAATTTTAACTTATGTTTCTCGATGAGCTACTCACTGTTATGACAGCAACATTCCAACTTTCTAGCAGGGAAGATAAAAGTATCAATGCTTGTACTTCTTCGTCAAATTCAATTTCATTTGAAATCAACTGAGAAGTAACTGTATTCAGTTCGTTGAGATGTTTAACTATCGACACGCCTTCTATCATGCGCAAATTGAACAATCGCCTCAACAAATATTTTTTTTTAGGCTAATGGATTCTCATACATACTAGAGAGAGCAGCCATAAGACCTGCTATTGTCTTTTCCTTTGCTATGTTAAAAGCAACATTGTAAGATAACATCAATCAAATAATTCCAAGGGCTTGTCTATCAAGAAGAGCCCAATCTTCATCTTTCGTATTCTCCGGCTTCTTTATTGAGAGCGGTTGATAAAGCTTTTTTCTAATATAGGTAATCTTCAATCTTCATTTTCCAAAAGTTAAAGTCAGCTCCATCAAACTTCTCGATTATCACCTTACATTCATGTACTGCCAGCGCCCCCCTCGAATTTGAATTCCTTTCTCATAAATTATGGATCTAATACCAATTGTTGTGAAATTTGCAAAATTTCCCTATAATTATATTTGTGAAGAAAAGAAATAAAATGTAAAAGGTAAGGCACACAAACTCGATAACAAAGTTCAGCCATTTATGCATACGTTTTTGGGTTGCTGCAGATCTTTTGTTTGAGATAATATTACAAAGTGACTTCACAAAACATTTTTCACTCAACACTCAATCTCGCTATATGTTTGTTCCATTTTCTTTCTATTAGATTTGAAATGGGATGAAACTTATAAAGAAGAAGTATGTATTTATAGGGTGAGAAGATGGTTTGTGGGGGCTGGTGACAAGATTGGTAGCAGCCTCATGTTGATATCATTGGCTATTGGATGCCTTCCAATAAGAAAATATAAAGTCAAACTTTAGAGAAATACTTACAGAAGAGATCATAAACTTAAGTTTCATTTAGTAGTATTTTATACTTAATTATTAGGCTAAATTTCACTACATAATTACCTAATGGAAGAAAGAATATATAAAATACCGATGCATAGTTAATTTAAGGGTACAACCTTTACAACTTATGGAAAAATAAGAGAAGTAGACAATTTGGATAAACTTTTACATATGTCATGCAAAAGAAACTTTTGTCGCACTTATATAAACCGATTTTAACTTCTATAGAAAGCTCAAATTTTGAACAAAGATTTCTAAATTTGACTCTCTCTCTCTCTCAACAACAATAAAAAATCAAATAGGTGAAATTTACTTTAGCACGTTCATTGTATGAAAAGCAACTGCTATACATCACTAACAAGCATAATTTGAGTGCATATCAAATATTACCTCACTATTACATAAATTGTTTTTATGATAGTTAAAAGCCATTTTGTATAAAGTCGTCTAAGTGGTAACTATTAAAATATAACTTATATTCAATAACTTCCATAAGAGAGAAGCTTGACTTATTTAAGGAAACTAAAAACATGTGCTACAACAACAAAATAAATAGTTCGACTGAACGATAAAAACGACCAATAAATATAAATGTTAGACACATGTAGGAAATGCAATTTCTCAAATATAATTTGATGGATTGTGATTGTTTTAATAACATAACTAACATTTGAGGTTGTTAAGGGCAGTGACATGTTAGCACTTGCTGAAGCAATTAAAGCATGATCAGATGGTCTCCCCTTCACTGTCAAAGAAATCATTGCACATCCAAACAATCCAGCGTTTCTTGTATATTAAAAAATTAAAATGAGATTACTAAGATAAATTTTCTACCTTGGAATCATATATTTTCCCATCTCCCTAAAACTTTCTTATTATGTGACGTATTTTGTCATCTTAAATCAAGTTATAGCAAAATGTAAACAATAATGATTACCTAACATCTAAATTGTTTATGAAAAAGATCAAAACAGTCCAACTTATATTAAATTCATGTATTGTTGCCTATTATTATCTTTGAACGTCATTTTGTAAATGTAAAAGGTGAAAATCTTGTAGCGAATTTTGCTTAATTGCATTGAACAAATGAAAATGTGCAAGTACAGGTAGAAGAAAGGAGGTGGTTTAAATGAACTTTTTTTGTAATAGACTTATTTTTAAATAATAATTATATTGAATTATTAATAGTAATTTAAACCATCGAATTGAGATTTGAAAATAGGATTAAATGGTGCCTTTATAGGAAAACTACTATCATCAAACTAATCTAATTCATATGACAGATATTATGAAACACAATACTCTAGGCAATGAAGTTTTCTTTTTGTAATAAGATATATGGGCCGAGGCTACTTAGTTCTTACTGGTGTTATAAATTTAGAGAAATCATTGTAAACAAATTGTATCAAATAATAAAGGCATTCTCTCTGTTATTTATTACAAGCTTCACTGTTATTACATAATATTGATTATCTGATATGTTGTCTTATCCTACGCTTGACGGCAATTGAATTTCTTTAAGCAAAGGCAAGATTAGTCTTCAAAAATAAAAATGACATTCAAATTAATTATTATGCGTAAGGCTTTTCTCACATTAGAGTAAAGCATCATCATCTGGGAGTCAAAAGCAGTTTTTTTTTTTAGAATTCATGTGCCCTACCAAAGAACTTTTACAAGTTCTTAGCTGCAACAACAATTCTTGAAAAAGATGTTGTGGAATTCAAAAGGAACCAATATAGAAAGCAAAACAGTTCTTTTAAGAAATCAAAATATAGCCAATGCCATCCAAAATTGTTTTAGAAAGCCATCTCATCAAGAAGTGCTTGCTACTGGCAATTCTTATCATATTTCTCAAAAGAAAAGTTTGCTTACCTGTAGGCACAAGTTAACTTCCTGATTTGACATTCTGATTTTCATCAAGAAACTATTGCCTTACTTTGTATTATCTCATATCCCTTTTCTTTTATTTACAATGGCGGGAGATAGAACATCATGAACATCCACTGCAAGATTTACATCAACACAAAACTTTATCAACCAAAAGTGCTCAATGCCATCATCAAACAACATAGTCAAATTATAACTACACAACTCGATGAAACAAACTATTTGATGTGGAAATTTCAAATAGAAACTACCAACCAAGGATATGGACTTGAGGAGTATGTGTTTGGCACCACCGCCAGTCCTGCAAGATATATTACTGACTGTGAGGGAAAACTGGTTAGAAATAATGAGTATGTCACATATCAAAGCCAAGATAATCTCATCAGTGCCTCACTTCTTTCCTTTGTGGGACAAAGTATTTTACCACATTTAATAGGTTGCAAAACAACTCATGATATTTGGAAAACAATTAAGAAAATTTTCAGTTCATAATCTACAACAAATGTAACGAGCTATAGAATAAAACTTCATAACATCAAGAAATGGAACATGTGTATCAGGGAATAGACATCAAAAGTCAAAACATTATGTGACCAACTCGCTTCGTTTGGTCATAAAGTTACAAACTATGAACATATACTGTTTCCATTGAATGTCCTACATGATGATTTGAAATTATCGTAGTTGTTCTATCCACTACTGAAAATTTCCCATCTTTACAATTTATGCAAGCAATTCTATTACTACATGAAGCAAAACTGGAGCACAAGAAGGAAACTACTGAGTACACAAAAAATTACACTACTAACAACAGGAATAAATATCAAGAAAGAAACAACAACAACAATAGAAATCAACCAAGTGGCAGACAAAGAGGTGATTTCAGACAAAGAGGAAGATGAAGGAAATGGAACAGCAATAACAACAACAAACTTAAATGCCAAATCTGTGAAAGAGCTGATCATGCTACAAAATAAATGTTACTTTAGATTCAACATCAACTATACCCCATCTTAACAGAATAACAACTCAAGAAACCCTAGTGTAAATGTGGTAGACAATCAATCAGACAACATAAGAAATTCAAAGGCAACAAATAATGAAATTACAAAAGCAGAAGACATCCTTGATGAAAGCTATTACCCTAATTCTGGAGATATAAACCATGTTACTAGCAACCTAAATAATTTGAATCTTGGCAACAAAGAGTACAAAGGTAATCAAAGTTTAATTGTTTGTAATGGTGAATCTATGCACATAACTCATACAAGCAATGAAAAAATTAATGGTGCTAGGCAAGTTTATCTTAGTAATTTAATTAGAGTACCATTAATTAGGAAAAATCCAATGAGTGTGTCTTAATTTTCCAAAGACAACAGGGTATATTTCAAATTTTACCCAAAATTCTATTTGGTAAAAGATATATTGACAAAAGACACTCTGTTGCAGGGTAAAGAGTATAGGGGACTTAAAGATTTGATGATGCAAATACGAGAAGTACAAGACCCAAAGATAATCACATTAGTTCATTTCAAGTAAAACAAATTGAAAACTGTAAGGATTTTGATGTTTGGCATTGTAAATTGGGTCACCCTAGTTTGAACATTATCAAGAAAATATTGAGTAGCAATAATACGAATATTAATAAAATTCCATCTACTTTTATGTTCTCTTATTGTAAGGTTGGAAAAAGCCACAAACTTGCTTTCCCTGATTCTAAAACCAAGTACTCTAAACCTTCTGAATTAATAGCCACTGACTTGTGGGGACCAACCCTAATTAGTACTGATTATAGATATAGATATTATATTTCCTTTATTGATGCTTACTCTAGACGTGTGAGGATATACTTACTGAAAGCCAAAAATGAAACTTATAATGTTCTAACACATTTCATTTAAAAAGCTAAAAGGCAAACCAATAACTTAGTTAAAGCAATACAAACTGGTGGTGGAAAAGAGTTCTTACCTCTAAACAATATTTTCATAACAAGGGAATATCACACAGAATAACATGTCCACACACATCTGAGAAAAATGAGCTTGTAGAAATAAAACACAGACACATAATTGAGATTGGCTTAACTCTACTTGCACAAGCACCTATACCTTTAAAATTTTAGCTAGATGCATTTACAATTATTGTGTATTTGATTAATAGATTTCCTACTAGAATTTTAAATTATAAAAATCCAGTAGAAGTACTAACTGGAGTTAAACCAGACTATAACAGCTTAACAGCATTTGAATGTTTGTGTTTTCCTTGTCCAAGACGCTATAATGCTCATAAGTTACAATTTAGATCATCACCATGTACATTTGTAGGACATGCCAAAGGGTATAAAGGCTATAAATGTATTGATAAAAATGGAAAAATCTTCATATCACGACATGTCACTTTTAATGAATATGAATTTACGTTTAGTAAAGAGGAAATATAGATAACAAAGATGATATATAACCCACAATGCTCCATACCTGCTGTAACTAACACTTCAGATAAAATAATACCTGTACAAAGTGAAGCTACAATAGGAAATCAACCAATGCAAATAGAAGATGTGGCAGTTCTCAACACAGAATATCCGCTGATGTATCAGGTCAAGAACCTCACTCATATGTAAATGTTCTACCTAGTAACATTGAACAAACAATGAACAAGCTCAAAGTAACCTGAATCAAGATGAAGCTACAAGCAACATACTACAAGCTACCATTGAACCCAAATGACATCACGTGACCACAAGAGCTAATAGTGGTATATTTAGACCAAAAATATACAATACTATGGTTGATTTAGAAGAACCAACGAACTTTCAAAAAGCGATACAAAACAAAGAATGAAAGAGTGCCATGCATGAAGAGTATAATGCTCTCATCAAAACTAATGCTTGAAAACTTTTTTCGAAACCAAGCAATAAAAATGTCATCGGATGCAAATGAACATTTAGAATAAAGAAGAATGCAGATGACATTGTTTATATGTAACGAACTGGGATTTTCGACCCCGAAAATCGACACCAAACACAATGTCGAATATTCAGGTATTGTAAATACCAGACCATTAGTAGAAAGAAGTTAGAGGGTGATAAATAGAAAGAAAGTTAGAATAGAACAAGAAGAAGATCACAACAGAATAGAATCAGAGTAAATGTGAATCTCGCAGCGGAACGAATCAATACAAATTGAAACTATATATATACTTACACACATTATCAGGGTACACCACATGTATATCACAACGGAAATAAACTCGCTTCCTGCTCCGAGCTTCTCCAAGTATATCTAAAAAATCTCGACTACTTGACCGCCCATACAAATTTGGTCACCCAAAAGTTTAGGGAAGACAAAACAAAATAAACTCTGGGTTAGTCATGTGACTGGTATGAGTAAACTCCAACCATTTGGTTTAACCTTTAAAATCCTTTTCAAAAGAAATGATAATCGTAACACTGATCCACACATAATCACGAATGGTTTTTCCTTGCGATAACCCAAAACATCCTTCTAAAATAATACTTTTCTTACATTATAATAGTGTATAATACAAATAGTAATATAGTAGAATGCTTTCATCTCATGCTCCACATATATATTATACAATCAAAACTGCGACTCTTAATGGGTAATGGATTTTCAACTATGACAAGGTATGGAACCACCTTCCGATCAGTGTACTTTAGAGGGGATAAACTGGAGTTCAACAAGAACATCTTGTAACTCAGCCACACATGACTTGTCATTCATTTCGATTGTCACCTTAAGGTTGGTATACCAACATAACCATTTTGGGGAGATACAGAAATGAAAGAAGTAACAAATATGAATATTCTCTAGATGGTGACAATATACCCTAATTAGGTGCGACCCACTTAGCCGTGTTGCCTGCCAGATTTTTTTCATTTCCTAGTTGATGAGGCTTGAGGTCATAACATATGTTTGACAGATCACACCTTCATTTACTTTGAATGCCACATCATCATACCCGCCAAATCACAAATTGATTTCCCTAAAAATACCATGGGTATAAAGCTAAGAGAAACAAATTCCTCCACCACCAAACGTGAATACTTTTGAAAAGATCAAATTACGCGATCTATTAGTTATACTATGTCAGACATACATCCATACATGTTGTCCTAGGACTGAACAAACCGAAGGCACTATTCTGTAAATCCATCTTAGGCAATTTCGATGTAGGATCGCCAAAACAGCCCTTGGATAAACTCCGTCTTCAATTATCTTCATCATATTTGATTCGCAACGCTTATTCCCATATAGAGTGGTTTTCAGATAATAAATGTGATCCTGGTCTCTCCGTATTGACAAAGGAAATATGGTCAAAAACTTTGATAGTTGGTTATTTAACCATCAAAGGAAAACATACATTCAAACCACTATCGTATTTCCAATTGGAAATCTTACCGATCGATCATCATTTCAAATTTTCTTTTAAACATCATTACTCAAATACCTCTCCAACTCGTTTAACCTCCCACGGTCCTTGGAAAACGTTCCATTTATTTTAAACTATTTATTTTCTATATCATAGAAATTATTTCTTATTAATATCAGAAAACATTTCCATATATATATATTCACATTTTCTTATTTTCCATATTTAGAAAATATACTTTATCTTTGAAAAACATTTCCGTTTCTTATTCACACATCACTACCTTCCACATTCATCAGTCACTAACCCTAAACTAGTAAGAGGACAACTCCCTAAGTATCAACCCCGAAGGCCTAAACCAACACCAGATCGATACTTAGAAAATTACCCAACTTAACTAATCTTCAGTTAGTTTCTAATTCCTTAACTCTATTTCTTAATTTCTTATCAAATCACTGCTTATGCAGCTCTCGAATTCAGTTTATAAATTTTTTTTAAGAAAATATTTTTTTTGAGCATAAGGTTGTGTAGAGCAGCTCTACACACCTGATTAGATATATTAATAATAGTAACATATTCGGCCAACAAGCCTGACCGATAGCATTAGTACTAATAATGCATGCAGGGAGTTTTAGCGCCTAGCGCGATTAGTTACATATTATGCTAATGAACGAACAAGCCAAACTAACTTCTAAACACCACAAACTTACTCCACTAACACAACTCCTTGCATGAACAAGTAAATCATCAAGATACACAAGCCGAAAAACACAAAAAAGCTTGCAGTAGCGAGAGAGTTATTTACTTTGAATAAATAACGAAAGCATTATAATTTATGTTTCCAAAATATTCAACTTTAAAATATAACTTGATTCTTTACTTTGAATAAATAAATAATACTTAAATAAATTAATTAAACAAATAATCTTGATTTAAGACGTAAAATAAATAGTACTTCCCCAAATTCAGTATAATCAAATTTTTAAGTATAACTCTATTTCGAATAACTCTATTTGACTAACATTCTGAACGTTGGAATAAACTCACCATTTCAGGTTAACTTGGTTTCTAAATTCACTTTTGAATTTATCACTTCAAATATTTATCAATTTCCCTTTTTAACCCATTTAATCTGCAAAATGTTTTCTTTTAAATCATAATTCACTTTAAATGTGAATATTTTCCTCTATAAAAATATAAACTCATTTTATTAAATCAAATCTTGATTTGATAAATACCATTATGGTTTAAATTCCATTCAACTTGTTATTTGTAACTTCATATTTTATTTCATAAACTCATTTTATAAGTTATAACTTAATCCCGATTATATATTCGATAATAAATTCAAATATTGATTATCTTGTCAATTTCTGAATTTTATTATATAATTTATAAAAATAAATCATTTTTATATTATTCGACACAGTCGAATTCTAATTATAAATCCATACGGATTTATGCCAATTTTATTTACATTTCGAACATCGAAATAATTCTATTGCTTTCTCTTGAAAACAATTCCCAATTCCCTTCTCAGTTCGTTCACGAATTTATATTTCCAAATTATTTCATCCTATTTCTATTTATCGTTTATAAACCAAACTTCTTGTTTTAATATAAATAAAACAGGTTATTATATTCTAGCCAATTGTAATTTGATTTCTATTTTAAAATAGATTTTCCCTTCTTAAAACCCCAATTTTTTTTCCAATATATTCGAATATATTTACGCTTTTTAAATGCCAATTATTTTAGGTCAATGTTGTTCCAACATCCTAAACACAATAATCAACACCAGATTGTTTGTCACATCATATAATGCAATACACGAAAAACAATAATAAAACTGTTGAGGAATCTAGCTGGATTCCTCCAACCTGTTTCCCCACATCCACAGAAGTTAATCAACATTAATCGCATCAATTTCATATCAGTATGAAATATCAAAATAAGTAGAATCAGTGTTCAAACAACGATTTATATATATAACTATATATTATTTCAACCACTTAATTAGCAATTCATCCGAAAAACCATCACACAACATTAAATCGTTATTTATTAATATTAAATAACATTTATAAAATTATAAAACTGGACAGAGTTTGTGAGTTTACTCACCTTGATCGTTAATCGTTAAATAACGATAAACGGTCAGTTGATTAAATCACACATTTTATTTCATCTAAAATTGTGACGACCTCCAAGTTGCTCCAAACTATATTCATTGTGTAGCCTGCCATCATATGATCCCAACGTGATAAACCGCTCGTGATTCTAAGAATGTATGTGCAATATATTAACTTTACAAGTTAATACTAATTTATATTAAAATAAACTTAATTTATATTTTAAATTTTGGGCTTTACCATCCTTTTCAAATCCGACCCACTCAACTTACAACTGCGTTCAATTGTTTCCTCCTTCCCCATATGGAATACGCGACTGTATAAAGATGCCCACACTATTTCTTTTCTCTACCCACTTTTCTTCTATCCTTTTTTTTAATTTGGGCTTTTACCAATACTTAAAACAAGCCCAACAACCCCTATATACAACTTCGGCCTATCTCCATACATACAAACCCACACCACACCTAAATATTACTCCTTCTTCCCAAAAATACAATTGCGAGCTCCAGTAAGCCTCCCTCAATGAATACGTTATGTATGTATATATATATATATGTCTTTTTTTAATAACATACAACCCAAGCCCTTCTTCACCTAGCCCACCTAGCTACTGTAGCTTCTCCTTCCTATCTATACAGCTGTTCCTTCTTCTATACTTCCATGGCTGAATACTTAGGCCACACACTGCTTTGTTCCTTCACTATAGCCACATACGAGGCCACCGTTACACTCCTCTTCAAACACTCCTCACTCTCATCCCCATCCATACGAACTCGTCGCCTCTACCCAGGATACATCGAACTACAGTTTCCACTTACTACAGTGAGAGTAACGCAAGTTTTTATCCTCAAATTCCACTAAACTCCGACGATGCGTGCGCCTCTCACGCACGAACACAACAGCACCTTCGGTTTCATCCCCAACCTCCTCTAAACCCAATGCCACCCCATCGTCTCAACCCCACGACCTTGCTGCCACCCTCTATTCCACCCTAAACGAGTTTCGTTTCTTGCGGTCAGAGCTCTAGGCCATGCCACATTACTGTTAGGTTCCAGAAAAAAGAAGCTTAATGCTTTAGGGTTTTAAATGATCCTTGGAGGTGAGGTTTTCTTTGCTGCCAAGAAAATGAAGATGATGGTGTTTTCTTTCTAAACGCAAAATTAAGGCCAACATGCTTAATTTATAGTTGAGGAGACTTAGAAATTAAGGAATCATAGGGGAGGCATCCATGTTCCTAGGTAGTACTTCGTGTACTGTAGGCTTTTGTTTTCTTATCATGTCGGCTCAAATATCTTAGACCATAACCAACCATCCGTTCTATTCAGTTATTCTCTCTCTTGTTTTTCAACTGGTCCAACGAGCCGAGCAACCAGAAGGGGGGAAACAGCCATGGGGCTAGCCACAGATGGGAATTATAACGACAAACAGTTTGCCATTATAATCAAACTTGTAACATTTCATTTTATAACGGCAAACTCTTTGCCGTTATAAACTTATAATGGCAAAGAGTTTGCCGTTATAAGCTTATAACGGCTTTTTCTTTGCCGTTATAAGCACTAGCCTCTGTTTAGTGAACCAGCCACGAAGGAGCTCAAAACTAGCCACAGACCAGCCACAGATGAGTGAACAAGCCACACCTGGTTGCTCCGTGGCTTGTTTAGTAACTGAACAAGCCATGGTTGGTTGTGCTCTTAGAGTCAGCGTGAAAAATCTTTTGCTTAGCTTAGGGTTGGCGGGCTATGAATTTTCACTTCACTGCTGTAGTTGTACGTTTGTTGGCTTCATCAGTAAAAATAGGATGTCTTACAAATGAAGATTTTATTTTAGAGTTTGATTTTTATTTTGATATATAAGGTTTAGCTTCTTATTTTTGTGTTAACAAAGACTATGAATATTTGTGGTAGAGAAATTTTCATTGCACATATGGAATATCTGTACTGTATATTAATCATTGTGTGATGCAAGTGCAAGCCATTGGACCCTTCGTATTGTTACATTAATATATATAAAGTTTATTGTACCCTGTTGCACCGAATTTCATTCACCTACGGGCCACTATGGAAAAAAGTAAAAAATACGATCGTGTCTAGCAAGACGCTTTGATCCCAAAAATATAATAAAATACACTATATAACTTATTTTGTGATACTCCAAGCACGCTGATATAGGGTGTAAAAGACGTTAAATCAAAAGTTGTTTATTTTTCTAAAATAAAAATTACAGAAAAATTATATAAATTAAATTAAAAATACGTCTTAAAAATCTTATCCCAATCCAAAACCAGTATTTGATTATATTAAATAAATCACTATGGCCTATAAACGATTCCATAACGACTATTTGAAAATTTGATTCGGACATAACTTACACTCTATAAGACGAAATCTCGATTTTTCGCTTCCACTAGAAAAATATAACTCAACAGATTCAAACTCTTCTTGTTTCAAAGAAATCCGACTTATAACAAATCTTCTACACTCAGTTGAAGTTCAAAACTCAACATTACGAGCTACCACGACGTTACAAGCTCGATTATAATTTATATTTATGTTCAATGGTCATCAAAATAATAAATTCATTATTTAACTCAAATTTAAACTCAATTAAATAACTTGAATAATCCGATTTACAAAAAAATGCCAATTCAGCTATTTTCGACTATTTCGAAAATTATATTATTGCACTATTTATATTAAGTTAAATATTCAAAATATTTGAATTCCTACCATTTGAATTATCAAATAATTGTATTAAAATAATTAGTTATTAAATCACTAAAATTCCGGGATGTTACATTCCTTCCCTCTTAAAAGAATTTCGTCCTCGAAATTACTATGGTAGAAAAAATGCTACAAACCCCATTAAATAGGTAAAAATATTTATTTTACTTCTTAGCTTTAATTTCAACTGAACTAGTTGATTTTAATTAAAATATTAATTTTTTTCCTGTTAAATAAAATTTCAAAAAATTCTGAAAAATTTCTAACACCGTAAAATTTCGAAATTTTTTGCCAGCGTTTCCTTTGCACGGCTCAATAGGTACAACTACAACCTGCCTCTCTAGGCCTTCTCCAATTCAAAAGAAAATCAAACAGCCAAGCGGCTTGCCAAACCGGCTCATATCTCATATTCATATAAAATAAACTTTTCGGACATTCAACTCTATCTCTTCCATTTCCTATCACTTCAGCATATACAAACATATTCCCAATTGATCTTCACTCAATTTATTCTCGAACCAAACCATCTGCTTATACCAAGCCAAATTTCATTCAAACTACAATTCCAATCTCAATTCCAAACTCTTGACTTATCCATTCAGTTCTATCCCAGGTAATTTCTACTCCAATCAAATTTTGTTTAACTTAGTTTAAGTTAAATTCCAATTTATTTATTCACTTTTACTATTTCAATCTATTTAACTTCATATGTTAAATTTAAATTTCAGCATTCAAATTTCTAGGTTTTATTTCAAATCAGTTAGAAATAATTTCTAAACAACTTATTTTCTCAAAATAATTCAAAAAAAATATTTGGTAGTAATCCATCACTTAGAAACTTGGAAATGAACACTGATGATGCAGCCATCATCATCAGAATTATTTCCCTGTGACTGAAGTGAGTTCAATAATATATTACCTTTAAAACACATTTTCAAACACTTCTATTTTGAAATTACTTCAAAATATCATTTACAATATTTGATAAACATTTTCAAATCACCCAGGATCTTAAATTTTCCTTATATTTAATCCAAAACCATTTACAAACACTTTTCCCAGTTTTCAGGATTTTAATTCCAATTCTGGTTTATCTCCAGATTTAATTCATCTGATTAAACTTATACGAATTCTGGTTCTTTATTTATAACCATCTCAATTATAATCTTATTTGATTATAATAACAAACCAACACATTCAATATATTATAATAATTCCAATATGTACATACTTCTTTTATATCAAAATATATTTTGGGTAAAATTATTTCATTTACCCAGATTTTAAAACAATATTGTGTCGAATTACTCAATTCAAGAGTTTAGAAACACCTATCGATACAGTTTGCATTATCTTATCGACCAGAATTCATAAACCACTCAACACAATATAAAACAGTTTTTATATCAATCTACAAATACATGCTCATATATATACACACTCAAACACAATCTAGGGTATTACTAACCCCATCTCTATTGAGTTACGCCATAGAGCAAAGGTAATCAATTAACCTTCAGCTCTGATACCACTATAACAAACTGGGATTTTCGACCCCGAAAATCGACACCAAACACAATGTCGAATATTCAGTTTTCGTAAATATCGGACCATTAGTAGAAAGAAATTAGAAGGTGAGAAATAGAAAGAAAGAAAGTTAGAATAGAAAAAGAAGAAGATCACAACAGAACAGAATCAGAGTAAACACGAATCTCACAGCGAAACGAATAAAATATATTATATAACATAGCTTTTGAAATACAAATTGAAACTGTATATATACTTACACACATTATTAGAGTACACCACATGTATATCACAGTAGAAATAAACTCGCTTCTTGCTCCAAGATCCTCCAAGTATATCTAAAAAATCCCGACTACTTGACTGCTCGCACAAATTTGGGCACCTAAGAGTTTAGGGAAAACAAAATAAAATAAACTTTGGGTCAGACATGTGACTGGTGTAAGTAAACTCCAACCATTTGGTTTAACCTTTAAAATCCTTATCAAAAGAAATGATAATTATAAGACCGATCCACACATAGACATAGATGGTTTTTACCTTACAATAACCTAACACATTCTTCTTAAACAATTCTTTTATGATATTATAACATTGTCTAATAGAAGTAAATAGTAATCTAGCAGAAAGCTTTCATTTCACTCTCCACATATATAATATACAATCCAAATCGCGGCTTTTATTGGGTAGTAGATTTCCAACTATGACAAGGTATGGAACCACCTCCCGATCAGTGTATTATAGAGGAGATACACTAGAGTTCAACAAGAACATCTTGTAACTTAGCCGCACATGACCGACCATTCATTTCGCTTGAATGTTCCGAATATATTGTCACCTTACGGTTGCTATACCAATATAACCGTTCCCGGAAGATACAAAAATGAAAGAAGTAACAAACATGAATATTCTCTAGATGGTGACAATATACCTTAATTGAGTGCGACCTACTTAGCCATGCTGCCTGCCCGATTTTTGTCATTTCTCAGTTGATGAGGCTTGAGGTCATAACATATCTTTGACATATCACACCTACATTTACTTTGAATGTCACATCGTCATATCCACCAAATCACAAATTGGTTTCCCTAAAAATACCACGGGTATAAAACTAAGAGAAACGAATTCCTCTGCCACCAATAGTGTATACGTTTGAAAAGATCAACTTACATTATTTATTAGATATACTCTGTCAGACATACATCCATACAAGTTATCATAGGATTGGACAAACCGAAGGCACTATTCTGTAAATTCAGCTTAGGCAATTTCTACCTAGGATAGCCAAAACATCCCTTGCATAAACGACATCTTCAATTATCTTCATCATATTTGATTCACAATGCTTATGCCCATACAAAGTGGTTTTCAAATTATAAATCTGATCCCGGTCTCTCCGTATTGATAATGGAAAAATGGTCAAAAACTTTGATAGCCGGTTATTTAACTATCAATGGAAAACATACATTCAAACCACGGTCGTATTTCCAAATGGAAATTATAAATGATATTTTTCGTCAACACCAGAAATGGGTAAGCAGGGATGGATTTAAAGGGGGAAATAGTGGATTAGCTATTTTTGGGTTAAATCAGGTTACCACCCTAGATATTGAAGTTGGAAGGTATGGGATTGCCAAGGATAATCAGAATGGATTAGAACTCATAGAATGAACAACATTCTAATATTCGAGGACATGTTGAGATAGAAATCCATGCTTATCTAAAAAATGAACAGTGAACTGCATTGGTAATGATCAGAAAATGACAATATACACTTATAGAGCAACTTTCTCATAAGAAGATCCCTTTTTATTCAACTTTCATTGGGAGTACATGGATGTCATAGGGAAAATCCCTTAATTAATCTCAGTGCTAAGCTATTTTTAAGAGTACAAGCGTTAAGGAAAAAAATCGATCCCCCCAAAACGGGACCTCTAGGGTCTTATTTATAGTGGTTTTGGGCTCCTTCTGCTGATGGGCTTTTGGGCCCGTGAGGGTCTTGGCCGGTCATTCTATCCTTGGTTTCGGGTGCTTAATTTCCGGCCAACTTTGGAGTATTAGTTATGGCCTTTGGATGGTACATGAATCCTTGACAGTAGCTCCTGAATGTAGGCTCTCAGACATAAGCTTTCGAATGCAGGCTTCCGGCTTTATCATGAATACTTAGAGGGGCTTGACCTCATGGTGTATGTTGATAATTGCTGGTTCGAAACTGCTACGGGTTTCGGTACTAGGTAGATTAGTACGGGTAGCCTGTATCTCTGCTTTGGTCCCAATTAGTTCTTTGATGGATTTCTTATGGAGCATCTTGGATCCTCGAAAGGGTGGCTTCTGGTGTCACTTCTACTTTATTTGTGGATTTAGCCTTACGGTATTCGTACTGTAAAAGCCCAAGAAGTTGGTCCTGAAAGATCCTTGTGTTTTCTTAGTTTAGTGCCTTCGATGCCCTCACCTTCGTGTGTATCGGTTCTTTGGCGGATCATTATCGTAGGTCCATTTGAGCTTCACCCAACGGGTTTATTATTTTTGACTTTCTTGGTTTTCGATTAGGATGACTCTTTGTCACAGAATCTTCTGTCGAACTGATACTATCGAGAGGATTTTGTCGTATTGACCCCGGTAGATAGATCCTGTCGATTACACCCCATAGTTCCTACGATTCTTTTCTCTAGGTGGGTTTCGGTTGCTGCAGCTTTTTGGATTATTTCTTCCTGCTCTTGCCCTTCCTAGCATTTGGCGCCACTACCTATTGAGCTTTCTGTGAGCTTTCGGTCATCCGACACCCCTTCGCCGCCAGTTCACTTCACTACTGATTTTTGGTAGTAACATTTGGCCCCCTAGTGAAGGGGTATTTTCAACTTTTCAAGTCAAGCTTTTTATCTTTTCTTGAGGCACTATTCCTTTGTCTTCCGATTTCCCTCAATTTTGTGCACTGATTGGTTTCCTTCTGGGCGGTCCAGATCGTCTCTAGATTCTGAATACAAATTCTTCTTTCTTTCATCATTTACCCTTGGCCAACATTTCTATTTTCTTTGTATGAATCATGTTCGTTGATTTGGCCTCAGATGTACGTCTCAGAGGCAAGGTTGACCTTTTTCTTTTTCTCTCTTCTCCCTTTTTCTTATGAAGAAGGAACTTTTCTTCTTTTATCTCTCCTCCTTTTCCTGGCAAAGCATTTCACTAAAGCAAGATTACTGTTCATCGAAATTTGTAATATTATCTCCCTAGGATTTCAGATTCATCTAGTAGTGAGTTTTCCTATTTGAATTCCAATTACTGATTTGGATTATACTTCGAATCAGGAGTGGATGATTCTGACGTAAATTAAACTCTTATTAATCGTCTGAACTGACGATCTACGGCGACCTTTTAGGGAGTCATACCCATCGCCATCCATTACCAGGGATTTTGGAAGTAAAACTTTACACAAACAAATAATGCATAATAGTACGTAACCCAATGTGCTGACACCAATTTTTCTAGCCAAGATTGTTGTCTTATAGGATAACCAAATTGCATGCTACTTGTGTGTCTGTGTGGTGTTTGTATATAAACACTAAACGAAAATTAAACTAGCATACATATTTATGTTATGATATCACCTAGCAAGGCTCTGTCTAAGGCTTCACAAATTGGTGATTCTATCCCGAGTGAATTCGGGCTTCGTCTAAGGAGGAGAAGCTTGGAGTGAAAGGGCTTCAAGTGATTAGCACCATAGATGAAGCCCTAAGTGTCTTGAACCAGCATTCTGCCCTGTTATTCTCAAACTTTCCTGGTGGGCGCGCCCCTTCACCTGTGGGACAAAACTTTCAAGAGCACCCTTCTCCCCTCCTGAACTTTTGTCTAAAAAGAGGTCTACTTCGGCCTTCAATGGTGGTCTTTTTAGAGATCATAGAGGACAAATTTTGCTTCTCGTTCTTCTGGGGAGGGAATTGTTGAGCCAGCCTACTGTCAGCTACCACATACCCCTCTTGCACCTTCTTCTGGAAGTTTTCATAATATCCGCCCTTCCTCAACGGAAATTATAGGGAGTGATTTTGTCACTAGTTTCCTAAGATCTGATTCTTAGGGAGATTCAGATTTAGGGGAGCATGAGCCGGT
This sequence comes from Allium sativum, assembly GCA_030737875.1. NCBI lineage: Eukaryota > Viridiplantae > Streptophyta > Magnoliopsida > Asparagales > Amaryllidaceae > Allium > Allium sativum. The sequence goes on along the minus strand of CM060913.1, from coordinate 717,579,138 downwards.
CCTTTCTCCTTATCAGTTGAGTGACTCCATGAATCTTTCTTTTCAGGCTTAGGATTTTGACAAGATCATCGTATCCGTCTTACGCTCTGTTGAAGTTTCCGATGTCTCGGAACTTGCTTCCAAGGAATGGTCTAAGTTTTGCCTTGATCTTGTTAAATGACAACTTTTGGTTTGTACTATTATTTTCCTAATAAATTTCCATTCGCCTTATTGAGGTAAGGTCTCACATTATACTGTTTCTCCTTTTTTTTAAATATTCAAGAATTGGTATGCTGCCCGGGCGATGGCTACCTCTTTATCCCAAGAGAAAAAAGAACTTCAAGAAGAGGAGACCATATCAGAGTCTTAGCTTCTTGATTTAACTTTTATGAAGAGTAGCCATGAAGAAATCTGTCGCTAACTGAGGGTGTCCCTTGAGAGGGAAAGGGCTAACAATAGTTCTTTGACTGCTTAAGTGTCAGTCCTCAGGCATGAGCAGTCATATATGCTGATGAAGCATGCGAGTAGATTAAAAATAAGGGAAGCAATTCTTTCTGATGTCAGATGGATAGTTTACGAGACTCGGGATCATATTTCCTTGTTTTTGAGGGTGCATCTCCCAGACATGATGTCTAATTGTTATGAAAAGGCTCTCTTTTTAGTTTACCATGATAAATGTGGTGAGTTCCCAGGTATGAGCTTTCCATGTCTTCCCTGATCTCTTCAAAATAGAATTTGGGGGGGGGGGGTGTTACTGCTTCAGATCAGGACGTTGAGGTTTCTAAAGGGGGGAAGGCAAGGGTTGAGGATCTTTTGTTTGTCGAAAAGCTACTCGACTGTTTAATGTATGGAGATGATGAAAATTTGATTCTGCATATAGAAGGTGGTAATGCAGGTGGTTCGCGCGGAGATGGTGGGTTTGTAGAGGGAGTCAATCCTTTGGAGCTTGATGAAAGAGAACAGGTGATGCACACAGCCGCCCCTATTCCTCAGGTATAAATCTCGGTCTTTGAATTTTTCTTTATTTGTAGAAGTTGGCTCTTGATGACTTGTTCTTATGGTGATGGAAATTCTGTTTTTGCTGGTTACCTTGTTCTTCAAGGACGACCTTCATTCTCTCTCTAAGTTGAAGAGGGAATTTCTTATAAGGCCTCCTTATAAATTGGGCAGGGAACGCTTCTTGAAGGAGCTCAAACGCATTTATACGAAGTACGCTCAGTTGTCTTTCAATTTCTTGGGGAATGACAAGGAGGCGATGTTAAAGAAACTTAAAACTCATCACGCAAAATTATTATGTAATATGAGGGAAAAGAGTATTGGGAAGAGAAAATAACTTTGTAGTATTCTTTCTAGTTGACAACAACGCGTGTGGACGCAAATTGTATTTGTTTTTACCCCTTTTTTGTCACATGTATTTCTGAGGTTCAAATAATGATGTTTTCGAGTAATTAACCTCGCAAAATATAGCTTATTTGTTTATATAAACAAGAAAATTCTTCCGAGGACACTTCCTATTTCACAGACACAGGTGTTTTGCTTACTTTGCCTTCAGGGAAGTCTTCTGGGGAGTTCCCTCACCGATATTGGTGGTGCGCCCATTTTATCTAAGGTGCGATTTACGCAATGCTTAATGGAACAAATAAATGTATTGGAGGCCCGGTAAGGCAAAAGGATAAAGACATCCTTGAAGTAAAGAGAAGTATAAGGACAAATCCTTCTATTGATTTCGATGGAGAAAAGGAATAACTTCAACGTGAAGGAATTAGAGGAGAGATGCAAAGACATACTGGTAAAATGTAAAGAGCGAGAAACTGTCTTTGGATGCGTTCTTGGGATCCCCTCTTCTAGCGTTTCTCAAGATTCGACGGACTCTATTTTCCGAAGTTTGAGATAGGGACTCTCCCTCTGGAATGTACTATTCCCTTGCTGTCAGGTGGCATAGGCAGGCTAAGGGCAATATAAAAAGTTTTTATAATAGGAATGGGATTGAGGGTAACTCTCATCGTACCGACTTTTATACCTCCCGAATTATGCAATTACAAAAGGAGAAACAGTCCTTGCGCAAAGATGCCTTTGATTTGAGGGAGGAAAACAATAAACTGCATATGATGGGTAAGGCTTTCACTCAAGCTCTAAAGTGGCAGCCTAAACCTTCGGACGACTCATGTATGGTCATGGAGAAGGTGCCAAAAGTCGACGAGCTATTGCGCGCTGCAATTCATCGTTCCGCCACTTCTTTCCGATCAGGTGAATAAAATACATTCTACTGAGGGTTAGACTACTGCCTATATGGGAGTCGTAGTGTTGGATCATGGTTCCCCATTGTATTTATTTCAAGAGCTTTCTTGTAAACAATTATGTAATGTATGGAGTACAAGATATTTTGTCAATGGAGTATAGTATTTTCGAGAGGTAATATATACGGATAAGGGTAAGACCTACAATGATATTACTTAACACGCGACCACACATCTCAATATAAATGTTTGTCCTTTTAGCTATGGTTATATCATGATAAGGTGCACATTCCCGGCATTTTTCATTGGGAGTTTATCTTGCGGGTTTTTAAATAGTGTCCTATATTCTCTGCGGGATCGACAGTGTCGAGGTGTGTCTAAAATGAACGGTCTTATAGTGTTCCATCGTGTTTTGTGTGTTAGTGCGAACACTTGATATACTCGTGTAAAGCAAAGACACTCTCCTGAGCAAAAAAGAAAGATGAGGTAGGTTACCAGTCCGCGCCTAACGATGGTGGAAATGCGCTTCCAAGACGAATCTGAATGGGGATAAAAGTTGACTAGCTCTTCCTTGTTTAGTTCTAAGAATTTGAACCGATCTAGATCCGGACGCTTTGTGCTGAGACTGGGATACTACCTCCAGTTATGATTCGCGCTTGGGCTCGACATTGAGACAGAGCCGGATTGCTTCCTCCAATGTTTGTAAAGACTAAATTGATCGTGATTCAGATATTAGTATAGAAGACCAGACCCTCTGGTATTTGTGAAGAACCGAATTGACCCAGATTCGGGTGTTTAATAATAGAAGACCGGAACCCCCTCCGGTATTAGTGAAGTGCCGATTAGACTCAGATTTGGGAATTTGATAATAGAGGATCGGAACCCCCTCCAGTATTTGTGGAGTGCCGAATCAACCCAGATTCAGGTATTTGATAATAGAAGACCGGAACCCCCTCTGGTATTTGTGGAGTGCCAAATCAACCCAGATTCAGGTATTTGATAATATAAGACCGGAACCCCCCTCCAGTATTTGTGGAGTGTCGAATCAACCCAGATTCGGGTATTTGATAATAGAGGACCAAAATCCCCTCCAGTATTTGTGGTTTCGACATCCCTTTTTGATTCGATTGATGAAGCAGAGGTTGTATGTGCTTCTTGAGCCTCTCCTTGGGATTTTAATGTCAAAGCAGAGTATGTACGTGCTTTATTGGCCACTCTTTGGGCCTGTGCATCCAGAGAGCTAGCTAGCTTATCCACAAGAAGGGCCCAAGGACTTACCTAACCTCCCTCCAAGAGGCGCCTTACCCTGACCGTTGTAGGCGATGATAAGGTCTTAGAGACTTAGACGGGGCCATTGTAGACACAGAACTAAGATTTTATCTTTTGACACTCTATATGGATCATCGTAGGCTCTGATAGAGGCTTATACACCACCGCTCTCCAAGGGGTGCCCTATCCTGACCATCGTAGGCGATTATAGGTGTTTGCGTTCCCTTCTGCGGGTAATGCAGAACATAAGCAGGCATGCTCTTCTACGAGCAGAGGTAGGACATGCTTAGTTCTAGCAGAGGCAGGGCATACTCTTCTGCGAGCAAAGGCAGGGCATGCTAAAGTTAGATGCACCGCCACGACCATTTCTGGTGTGAAACAGAGGCTCACTCTTTTGATGCTTTAACTTTGCCCCCCTTATTTGGGTATGGAGAAAGACTAACACATCACCCCTATAACAACCCGGAGTTTCTGAACCAATTTAAAATTTTTATTTTAGCTATTTTATGGATTTTGAATATTTAAAATAATTTATTTTAAATAATAACGACTAAAAAATTTATTTTCGATGAACTTAGAACTTATAAATTTATTTTAAATATAAAATGAGCCTGAAAGGGCGCGACAGTTTGAAAATTTGATTTTAAATTTCAAATGAATATACATAATTCATTTTAAATCAAAATTGGACGAAATAAGAAATATTTGAATTTCTTTAACAATATCTTTTTAACGAATGTAAGAAACTGAGATTTCACTTTATAAATTAAAAGTTATGTCTAGTTTAAAATTCAGAATAGTCGGTATGGAATTTATATATATTTAATATAATATATAGCCCTTAAAAATAGCCATTTGACAAACGACCTCCGTTTTCGATGAAACCAATTTTGTTGGATCCGGAATGTCAAATGATTGCTAGATTCCAATTTTCATAATTTTTGGAATTAATATGTGAGCGTGGCAAATTAAAACGTGTTTGGACAATTTTAGTCAAATTGGATCGACCAGAAAATGGCCATTTTTCAAACGATCTCCAAATTCGATGAAATTAGTTTTGTTAGGACCGTATCGTCAAAACATAGCTAGAAATAATTTTTTTGTAATTTTTAGAGTTAGTATGTAGCCCCGATAAATTAAAATGTACGTTTAAATTTAATATATATTGATTTATATTTTAATTTTGATGAATAGTCAAAACAGTCGAATTGGCTTACGAAACATATCCCATTGTGTACGGAATGGGGGTATTTGGCTAGGGGCGATAGTCGTTGGGACTAATTTGGAGATTGAGTGGAATTTCACGTTTAAGGAGAGAAAAAATAGAATTAAATAATATAAAAATCAAAAGGGTATAAATAACATTTGACCCAAACCCTAAGGATTTAATCTGAGCTGCCACCGTTCATAACAAATAAATGGAGGAAATCGTTCCATTTTCAACCCTTAAATTCTTCAAATTCGCTGAAAATTAAATCATGGTTACTAAATGAAAATTGTAGAGGATTTCCCAGACTTCGAATCCATATGGATGTGATCGGAAATTGTGGTGCAGATTGCTGGAAATTGATGCATGAAGTCGGCGGTTTCGATGATGAACTACGCACGATGGGGGATGTCGAGCTTGGCGTGGGTCCTGGTGGTGGATGGCAACATCGAGGGGAGCTGCATAGGGTAGGGCGATGGCGGTCCGATCCAGTCTGGTGGCGGAGCGTGGTGTTCGAAGATGTCGAGGAATGGGTTTATGTGGCTCCAGATTTTCCAAACGACAGAGAAAGGGTTTGTACCCTAAATAATGTAATTAATTATTACTAATTATAATTAGTGGTTAGCTAATTGTTGAATTAAAATGATGAATATATATAAATGTCCATATCTTATTCAAACAGAAACGAAATTGAATAATTTTAGTTGCGTTGGATTCGCAACGACGGGCACTGCATTTCAGAATAGACCAGAACTGAAATGGAGAAAATCAAAATTTGGGGCAAATTCGAATTTGAACTGTACAAAAATAAAAATTAGAATAAAAGAATGACGGAGTGGAAACCAAAGGTGAGAACTCCTCACAAAAATTCTACACAATTATTTATTCTCATAACTAAAAAATATATAGAATTGCCAGTGTAGTTTTTTACCAGTTTAATCATTATAAACTGTATACAGTGCCTGTTAGCTCACCTCCCTCATCCACAGATCATGGATGATTTAATTGATTGTATTGTGTTTTGACTGTGTTATGTGTTGATTGGGATGATTAAAATATTAAAAATAATTTAATATTATCATGTGATAGTAGAAATTAAATTATAAATATTTATTTATAATTTAAAACACAGTAAATTGGCTAAGTAGAAAAATAATTCAAGCCGAATTAGAATTGGTTAAATTTGTTAACCAATAATTTATTTAAATAAACTGTTGTTGTTTGAAAACCCTACACGGGTATTGGGATGATATTTGACATACACTAGTCCCAATATTTAGTTGTATGTCAATCAATGGATTGACGGTCTGTGATGAGCGTTATTTATTTATTTTAACACTCACACATTTGTAAATTTCACTCTGAATGTGATTGGACTGTTTGATGATTATTTATCATTATTGTTGCATACGTGCGATGTATGAAATCCATAAAACTGAAATTATATGGTTATTGATTGAGTCGCATTCCGGTTCAGAAATAAAAAACATTTTTAAATAAAGATCATTTTATAATAAAGAATATTTTAAAATAAAGAATATTTTAAAATAAAGAATCTTCTAAAGTAAAGAATATTTTAAAATAAAATGTTTTAACAATAAAAATCACATTTTTATTGTAGGTATAAACCAATAAAAGAATCATGTGTTAAAATACATTTTTTTTGTTAGATAATAAAAATGTCACCTTTAACATGTTAATGAAAATAATCATTTGTTGAATTATATTTTTGTACATTAAAAATGTCACCTTTAACATGTTAATGAAAATGAAAATAATCATTTGTTGAATTATATTTTTGTACATTAAAATGTCACCTTTAACATGTTAATGAAAATGAAAATAATCATATGTTGAATTATATTTTTGTACATTAAAAATGTCACTTTAACATGTTAATGAAAATAATCATTTGTTGAATTATATTTTTGTATATTAAAAATGTCACCTTTAACATGTTAATGAAAATAAAATAATCATTTGTTGAATTATATTTTTGTACATTAAAAATTTCACCTTTAACATGTTAATGAAAATAATCATTTGTTGAATTATATTTTTGTATATTAAAAATGTCGTCTTAACATGTTAATGAAAATGAAAATAATTATTTGTTGAATTATATTTTCGTACATTAAAGATGACATCTTTAGCATGTTAATGAGAATAAAATTTTTGAACAATAGAAATAACATTTTTATTGAATGTATAAACCATATAAAATATTTATGTGTTGAATAAAATTTTTGAACAATAAAAATAGTTATGTAGTTAAATGCCCTTTTTATTGATGGAATTATTCATTTTATAATGAATATCGAAAAGAAGTGATTTCGAAAATATAATATTTTGAAAATATTATCATTTTAATATGATATAGATATAAAATATTCAATTTTGATTTAAAATTGAAAATGAAGTTGGAATCATTTTAAAACGAATTTATAAACAATTTATAAAATATGTTTTAAAAGGGAAATTGACGAAACATATATAATATTATTATATATATTTAATGGCCTGAATAGAACGCGCCGCGCAGCGACCGTTCGCGGATTTCGACCATTAACTTCAAATTGATGTAACGGGAGAACCGATCGTCGGATTCTCCTGAAACCAGAACCGTTGGGTTCGTATCAAAAAGAGCTTTCCAATGAATATAAGAAGTTTGAAATCTAATGGTTGGATTTGGAATTATGTCCAAATCAAATTTGAAAAAGGTTGCTACGGATGCAGTTCGGTATGGAAACCGACTGTACAGGCCTTGATAAAATTATTAAAAATATTAATAAATTGTGTAAAATCATAATAATTGATTTGGAAACATTTTGGATGAAAAATTCCATATTTGAAAAGATAAAAATATTTTTTTTATCGAAATGAACTAGTTATTAACTAGAATAATAAGCCAATGTTTTTAAATAAATAAATTGGATTTGGAATGGTTTTAATCTGACCAAGATTTTCCAATATATGAATTGGAATGGATTTAAATAGAAATAATCTTCAGAATATTTCCATATCGGATTCTATGATTATATGGATATCGTGGAGGAATTTGGAAGATATATATATATATATATCATTATTCCCAATACGATATTTGTTGGTTTCAGAATTTGATATTGAATATGAGCCGATATAATTTCTATTCAGAACCTTATATGTAATATCGAATTGGCTTTTGGGTTTTTCATGAATGGTGTTTTAAATAACACTGTTCTTAAACTCCATGTGAAAAGAATAAATCTTTTAATTAAGATTATTAGAGTTTCCAATTATATTTAGTAATTGGAATAAAATGAAGTGTGAATTGGGTTTATTGTGAACTGTGTTTTTAACGACATTTGCTCTTTAACCTGATTAAAAATGAAAATATAATTTTGTAATTTATAAATCTTTTAATTAAGTTTATTAGAGTTTCCAATTATATTTGGTAATTGGAATAAAATGAAATGTGAATTGGGTTTATTGTGAACTGTGTTTTTAACAACATTTTCTCTTTAACCCAATTAACAGTGAAAATATAATTTGGGATTTATAAATCTTTTAATAAGATTTAAATGGAAATTTTCCAAAGTAAAGTTTTCCAATTTAGTATATATTAAATTGGAATTGAATGGAATTCGATTTGGTAATAATCGAGATGAGCTTCTGTGAATGAAGACCATTACTATATATGGAATTTAAAAGGCTTTGTCGCTATTCCATTTATATTATTAGTCTGACACGGGAATTTATATCGATTACGCACTGTTATGATTTTCGTGTAAATTTCATTTTGATGGAAGATGATTTTAGGTTTATCGTGAACTGTGTTTTAAATAACATTGGTTCTTTAACCTAGTTAAAGACAAGATTAATTTCTTAAAATTGAATAATCATAAAGTAATGATTTTTGATATTAAAACTAAATTGGAGTTTTAATAATTTTTTAATTTGATTGGAATGGGAATAAGATAATTAAATTTATCGAATTCATGAAATGATCGAGAATGGAGTACCACCAGTTTTACTCGAGGCAATAGTTAAATCTTTAATTAGATTTGAACGTGAAATGGTAATTAAATTTACCGATAACACCGTGGGTATTGGATATGGAGGACTACTAGTTTTTCTCCATGGGATGAATAGGTTGGGATTGGGATTAATAATAAATGATTACTTCGGTTAGGTTCGCTAATCCCGACTAGTTAAATAAATCTTTTGAAAATAATATTCAAAAAAGATTAAAGAATAAATTTAAAAGAATTTATCTTTGATAAAATTAATGGGAACCTTACCCTAAAAATGTGAATATTTTAATAAAAGAATATTCTAAATTGGAATGAGGCGTGTGTTTTTATAGCACTTGATTATAAAATACGTGAGTTATTCGGAAAGACCGGGTTTAACCCATTCTGAATAGTTACTACGACGACCAAAAGTCGACGATGAAGACGGTGGTTGAAGACTGGAGTTCTTCACATCGTTTGGATGATTATTGACGTCTTGATTGGGCTGTACACCCAAGACAAGGTAATAAGTGGTGATGTCCAGACGTACTTGGAGATTGACGGATATGCGAGGACCTCTCTCCTGTATTGAACATATGGGATGAGGAATAAGGTGCCTTCGGTTTTGTTCAGACCCAGAACGGGCTTGCAAATGGATGTGTGTGTCTGACATTGGATATCATTCTATATAAATTGATTTTCATTAAATATATATCTGTTTGGTGGCGGAGAATTTATTCTCTTGCTTAATACCCTTCTCTGAGAGGTACGAGCTTAGAGGTTATATATTAATAGACATCAGTTGTATGGCGTGAATTGTCAGTGTGACATGCAAAGAAGCAAATGATCAAGACTTTTTTTGGAAAGCAGAGTCTTGTGGATGATGATCAAAGCACTGCTTTAATTAGCTTAGCTTTGTGTATAGAGTTACTTCGCGAATCTAACACCCCAGTATGAATCAGAAACGGGAGAAGGACCCCAGGGAGAACATGCGCTTCTTTCTAGCTAGAAGTGGTGTCATGGTATGGATCCCAGACATTTTTACTTATGTAGATGATGGAAAACGAGGTACCTCAGATTTGAGTGGCTCTTGATTTACGCCCTATAGAGTGGGGAAACGTATTGTTCAGGAATTACTAATCCACTAACATATGTGTGGACCAGTCCTGGCGCTCCTAAGGGCTTGACTGAGTACTTGCCCTGAGACATGGGCTAGATTGCCTCGAATTCGGTAAGGACGATCCCTTGCCTTGGTTCATGATGGAAATCCAACTTCCAATACGACATAGTACTGTTTTGATTGTAGAACTAGTATGGCAACATGATAAATGGTACTCATGCTGTCTATGATTGATATATTTAAATTTGAAGTCGTTTTTAAACATTATGCACTTATAATATCAGAATAATTTGTTTTATATGTATCAAGCATATTTTGGCTATTATAAGGGAAAACTCTATCCTCCGGCTTGCGTTGCATTGTGTGATGGGACCTGAGTCTTATAATAGCTTCGTTTTTTCAAAAAGCATTGCGTTGTTTAATTTTAAACTAAGGTTCATGTGGAGTAAACCCGTTCCGTGTTATAGGGCGTGGTCCCATGATTTCCCCAACTTTTAAAGTAAAGATTTAATAACTGTTTTAGTTCTCAACACCAGTCCCATGACTGACCTGGAGTTTATTGTTTTAACCTAAACTTTGGGTGCCCCTATTTTCCATACGAGCAGCTAGTAATTTTGCTTTTGCAGAGATTATATTCACATGATCCTAGTTTACAGCTGAAGCGATATTCAGAAAGCTTTGTATTCATGTTTTTCTTTCAGTTGTGTTTTGTATTATTTTTCCACTACTATTTAAATGTAATTTAAATCTCTGATATTTTTCTAATGTATATTACTCATTCATACTCTGTTATATTCTTGTACTCTTATGTAAATTGTTGTAATAACAATGAAATGTTCTATTGTTTGTGTTCTGATGCGTCGTGTTCTCAGCTCAATCCGGGCTTTCCCGAAAGAGCAAGTTTGGGTCGTTTCAACCCCCTTCCGGGGATGCCTCGTCCTGACCATGTTGGCGATTACGAGGGATTTAACCCGTTTACAATCTGATTCTCTTTCGGGTTTTCTTGTGTCTTCCGAGAAGAGGGCTTTCCAAACCCTTGAATCATCTTTGGTAATCTTTTCCTTAAGGATTCTTACTGAATTTTCCTCGATCTTTTCATAAATTCTCGGAATTGGCCTTGGCTGGTAAATCTAACGATGGTTTCCCTATGGGTTCTACAATGATTAGTCTTATGTCTATTCGTCAGGTGGTAGTGGTAGTAAGGCCCTCCCGTTTCCCTTTTGTATTTGGGCTTTTTCTTTATGAATGCCCAATAGTTGAGTTCGTGTTTGGTTAGGAAGTAAACATTCTCCATCGAAGTAGTGAGATAATATTCTTTGGGTACCTCCAGCGTACGTTCTTCTCTTTGTTGCTAGGATCTAATCCTCCCATGGCCTAACCTAGCTATGGTGTTCATGATTTCGTTCTTTCCTCCCAGAATATGTTGAGATTGAGGTGACATCTTTTTAAACCATTTGTTGGTGAAATGGTCGAAATCATCCATTATTTATCTTTCGAGTGTCATTCCTTTAACTTGCTCGTAGAGAGCATTCTTTAGGTGACGAAAAAAAACTAGTATCCTTTGATGTGGATCCACTGGGTGGGAGCACTAAGGTTTGTCCTATGTGGGAAAAGCCATCATCTCCAGTATCGTGAACACGTAGTTCCATTTTTCTCTTTAGCTTCATCGCCAGTAAGGCTTCTGCTCTTAACCTTTGCTCCTCCATCACACTATGGCTGTTGGTTCTTGACTTATTCGCTCGATATCCTGAAAACCTCCGTTTAGGTCTCTTACTCATAACTTTTCTTCTTCAAGGCTAGTCAAATCCAGGACAGAACAGCTCAGGTTGATATGTGATAGGGTTAAACAAAGGATCATAGGTTCAGGCCCTCCTTCTAGTGCTAAAATGTTAACGATATTTTTCGCCAACACCGCAGATGGGTTAGCAGGGATGGATCCAAAGGAGGAAATGATGGATTAGCTATTTTTGGGTTAAATCAGGTTACCACCCTAGATATGGAAGCTGGGAGGTATGGGATTGCCAAGGATAACCAGAATGGATTAGAACTCAGAGAATGAATAGCATTATACTATTCAAGGACATGTTGGGATGGAAATCCATGCTTATCTAAAAAATGAACAGTAAACTGCAACGGTGATGATCATAAAATGACAATATACACTTATAGAGAAACTTTCTCATAAGAAGATCCCTTTCTATTCAACTTTCATTGGGAGTACATGGATGTCATAGGGAAAATCCCTTAATTAATCTCAGTGCTAAGCTATTTTTAAGAGTACAAGCTTTAAGGAAAAAAATTGATCCCCCCAAAATGGGACCTCTGGGGTCTTATTTATAGTGGTTTTCGGCTCCTTCCGCTAATGGGCTATTGGGCCCGTGAGGGTCTTGGCAGGTCTTTCTATCCTTGGTTTCGGGTGCTTGACTTCCGGTCATCTTTGGAGTATTAGTTATGGTCTTTGGATGGTACTTGAATCCATGACAACAGCTCCTGAATGTAGGCTCTCGGACGTAAGCTTTCGGATGTAGGCTTCTGGCTTTATCGTGAATACTTAGAGGGGCTTGACCTCATGGTGTATGTTGATAACTCCCAGTTCGAAACCGCTACGGGTTTCAGTACAAGGTAGATTAGTACAGGTAGCCTATATCTCTGCTTGGGACCTAATTAGGTCTTTGACGGAGTTCTTATGGAGCATCCTGGATCCTCGAAAGGTGGCTTTTGGTGTCACTTCTACTTTATTTGTGGAGTTAGCCTTCCGGTATTCGTACTGCAAAAGCCCCGGAAGCTGGTCCTGGAAGATCGTTGCATTTTCTTAGTTTAGTGCCTTCGACGCCCTTACCTTCAGGTGTATCGGTTCTTCGACGGGTCATTATCGAAGGTCCATTTGAGCTTCACCCGACGGGTTTATTCTCATTGACTTTCTTGGTTTTGGATCAGGATGACTCTTTGTCACATAATCTTCTGTCGTACTGGTACTATCAGGAGGATTTTGTCGGATTGTCCCTGGCGGATAGATCCTGTTGGTAACACCCCGTAGTTCCTACGATACTTTTCCCTAGGAGGGTTTCGGTTGATGCGGCTTTTCAGATTGTTTCTTCCTGCTCTTGCCCTTCCTAGAAATTGGCCCCACTTCCTATTATGCTTTCTGTGAGCTTTCGGTCATCCGACACCCCATCACCGCCAGCTCACTTCGCTGTTGATTTTTGGTAGTAATAGAAAAATTACCGATCAATCATCATTTCATTTCCAAATTTTCTTTTAAACATCATTACTCAAGTACCTCTCCAACTCGTTTAACCTCCCATGATCCTTGGAAAATGTTTCCATTTATTTTAAACTATTTATTTTTTAGTGAATATTAGGCACAGGTCCCTAAAACGAAACTTAATTAGGCTCACCCCCGGTCATAAACTTATTGTAAATTTAGTCCCTATTTTCAAAAACATATAAAAACATACAAAAAAAATATAAAAAAATCATGTAAATTCGTAATTAATTAAATCAAATAATCGTGAAAAAAATCAGACCAAAAAAACATCAAAAACAACGTCGAAATCACGAAATACAGAAAATCAACGAAATGCAGTAAATTGCATCAAAACATGCATATAAATCGATTAGTTGCATACATGTATGCATTTATTTCAAATCTGCGTCAAAACTGCAGTATAAATGCATACATGTATGCACATATTGTTAAAACATGCATCTGCTGATGCATTTATTTAAAAACCGCATACCTACGTGCAACTTATTCACGTTTGCATGTATTTTGACATATATGCACACATGTATGCAGTTATATAGAAAAACTGCATACATGTATGCAATTTTTCAAACAGGCGTGCATAAATATATGCATGTGTATTCGAATAGTTGCATAAATGTATGCAACTATTCGTAAAAGTTGCATACATTTATGCAACTTTTTTTTTTAAATTTCTGTGGACTTCCGAGAATGTTTACAGATTTTAGAATTTTTTTTTTTTTTAAGTGATAGCGCCTGAAAATTTGGACAGAAAACGAAAGAGGCGGAGGTATGGAAAGTGGCAGGCGGAAGATTCCAGGCGGCAGCTAAAATAGGGGGCGGGTTTACAGAGAAAACATTAATTACAGGGATGTATTGTGAATTTAAAAACTTGCAAATAGTTGCATACATGTATGCAACTTTTGCCAATAGTTGCATACATGTATGCAAGTATTTCTGAAGCTGTTTTAGTTGAAAATGCATGCAGAAACCTGCATACATGTGTGCAACTATTTGAAATACTTGCACACATGTATGCAAGTATTTACATGTGAAAATAAAATATGTGCAGAAACTTGCATACATGTATGCAACTATTTTAAATACTTGCACACATGTATGCAAGTATTACATGTAAAAATATAACAGAGAAATACTTGCACAGATGAATGCAAGTATTCCAAATATGTGCATGATTTGATGCAGATTACTGCATTTTTCGCTGTTTTCTGTATTTTTTTGATTTTGATGCATGTTTTGATTTTATTATGATCTGAATTTTTGTGCGAGCACATGTTTTATTTAAATACGAATTTACGTGATTTTTTTATATTTTTTTAATATTTTTTTGATGACTTTTCAGAAAATAGGGACCTAATTTACAATAAGTTTATGACCGGGTTTTTTTTTATATTTTGAAACTTAATAGGGACCTCTAAAAAACGCACCCTATTTTTTATATCCCAAAAAATATTTCTTATTAACATTGGAAAACATTTCCATATATACATTTAAATTTTCTTATTTTCTATATTTAGAAAACATCTGTTATCTTTGGAAAATATTTCCGTTTCTTATTCAGACATCACTACCTTCCACATTCATCAGTTACTAACCGTAAACTAGTAATAGAACAACTCCCTAAGTATCAACCCCGAAGGCCGAAACCAACATCAGATCGATACTTAGAAAATTATCCAACTTAACTAATATTCAGTTAGTTTCTAATTTCCTTAACTCTATTTCTTAATTTCTTATCAAATCACTACTTATGCAACTCTCGAATTCAGTTTACAAATCTACTTCTTTTACGAAAAATATGGATTATAAGGATAGCATAATAATCTTCGTTTGCAAAATATTCAACTTTAAAATATAACTTAATTCTTTAATTTAAATAAATAATACTCAAATAAATAAATTAAACAAATAATCTTGTTTTAAAACAGAAAGTAAATAGTACTTACCTAAATTCGATATAATCGAATTTTGAGTATAACTCTCTTTCGAATAGACTCTATTCCACTAACGTTCCGAACATCAGAATAAACTCACCATTTTTAGTTAACCTTGTTTCTAAATTCGCTTTTGAATTATCACTTCAAATATTTATCAATTTCACTTTTTAACCCATTTAATCTGCAAAACGTTTTCTTTTAAATTATAATTCACTTCAAACGTGAATATTTTCCTCTATAAAAATATGGACTCATTTTATTAAATCAAATCTTGATTTAAACAATAAATACCATTACGGTTTAAAATTCCATTCATCTTGTTATTTATAAATTTATACTTCATATTTTATTTCATAAACTCATTTTATAAGTTATAACTTAATCCGGATTGAATATTCGACAATAAATTCAAATATTGATTATCTCATCAATTTCTGAATTTTATTATATAATTTACAAATCCCTATGGATTTATGTCAATTTTTTTTACATTTAGAACATCGAAATAATTCTATTGCTTTCTCTTGAAAACAATTTCCAATTCCCCTTTCAATTCATTCATGAATTTATATTTCCAAATTATTTCATCCTATTTCTAATTATCGTTTATAAACCAAATTTCTTGTTTTAATATAACTAAAACAAGTTATTATATTATAGCCAATTGAAATTTGATTTCTATTTTAAAATAGATATTCCATTTTTAAAATCCTAATTTCTTTTCCAATATATTCGAATTTATTTACAGTATTTAAATACCAATTATTTCAAGTCAATGTTGTTCCAAAATCCCAAACACACAATAATTAACACTAGATTGTTTGTCACATCATATAATGCTATATATGAAAAACAATAACAAAATTGTTGAGGAATCCAGCCGGATTCCTCCAACCTTTTTCCCTGCATCCACAGATGTAAATCAACATTAATATCACCAATTTCTTCTCAATAAGAAATATCGAAATAAGTAGAATTAGTGTTCAACCAACAATTTATATATGTAACGGTATATATTATTTCAACCAATTAATTAGCAATTCATCCAAACAGCCATCACGCAACATTGAATCATTATTTATTAATATTAAATAATGTTTATAAAATTATAAAACTGGAAAGAGTTAGTGAGTTTACTCACCTTGGTCGTTAATCGTTAAATAACGATAAATGGTCGGTTGATTGAATCACGCATTTTATTTCATCTAAAATTGTGACGATCTCCAAGTTGCTTCAAACTATATTCATTGCGTAGCCTGCCATCATATGATCCCAACGTGAAAAACCACTCGTGATTCTGAGAATGTATGCACAAGATATTAACGTTACAAGTTAATACTAATTTATATTAAAATAAACTTAATTTATATCTTAAATTTTGGGCTTTACCATCCTTTTCAAATCCAGCACACACAACTAGCAACTGCATTCAACTGTTTCCCCCTTCCCCATATGGAATATGCGACTGTATGAAGATGCCCATTCTATTTCTTTTCTCTGCCCACTTTTCTTCTATCCTTTTTTTTATTTTGGCTTTTACTAATAATTAAAACAAGCCCAACAACCCCTACATACATCTTCGGCCTTTCTCCGTACATACAAACCCGCACCGCACCCAGATATTACTCCTTCCCAAAAATACAATTGCGAGCTCCAGTAAGCCTCCCTCAATGAATATGTTCTCTCTGTGTGTGTGTGTATATATATATATATATTTTATTTTTTTAATAACATACAACCTAAGCCCTTCTTTACCCATCCTGCATAGCTATTGTAGCTTCTCCTTCCTATCTATACAGCCGCTCCTCCTTCTATATTTCCATGGCTGAATACTTAGGCCATGCACTGCTTTGTTTCTTCACCAAAGCCATATCCGAGACCACAGTTACACCCCTCTTCAAAATCTCCTCACTCTCATCCCCATCCACACGAACTCGCCACTCCACCTAGGATGCGTCGAACTGTGGCTGCCACTTGCTACAGTGAGAGTAGCGCAAGTTTTTATGCTCAGATTCCTCTAAACTTTGGCGATGCGTGCGCCTCATACCACGAACACAGCCGCACCTTCTGTTTTATCCCCAACCTCCTCTAAACCCAATGCCACCCCATCGTCTCAACCCTGCGACCTCGCTGCCACCCTCTGTTCCACCCTAACCGAGCTACGTTGCTTGCGGTCAGAGCCCTAGTCCATGCCACACTACTGACAGGTTCCAGAAAAAAATACAGCTTAATGCTTTAGGGTTTCTAAACGATACTTGGAGGTGAGGTTTTCTTTGCTACCGGGAAAATAAAGATGATGGTATTTTCTTTCTAAACGCAAAATTAAGGCCAGCATGCTTAATTTATAGTTGGGAGACTTAGAAATTATGGAATCATAGGGTAGGCAACCATGTTCTTAGGTAGTACTTCGTGTACTGTAGGCTTGTGTTTTCTTATTATGTCGGCTCAAATTTCTTAGAGTCTGCGTGAAAAATCTTTTGTTTAACTTAGAGTTGGCCGGCTATGAATTTTCACTTCACTGCTATAGTTTTACGTTTGTTGGCTTCAGCGGTAAGAATAGGTTGTCTTACAAATGAAGATTTTATTTTAGAGTTTGAATTTTATTTTAATATGTAAAGTTTAGCTTCCTATTGTTGTGTTAATAAAGACTATGAATATTTGTGGTAGAGAAATTTGCGTTGCACATACGAAATATTTGCACTGTATATTAATCATTGTGCAATGCAAGTGCAAGCCATTGGACCCTTCATATTGTTACGTTAATGTATATAAAGTTTATTGTACCTTGTCGCGCCTAATTTCATTCACTTACGGGCCGTTGTGGACAAAAATAAAAATACGACCGTGTCGAGCAAGATGCCCCGATTCCAAAAATATAATAAAATACACTATATAACTTATTTTGTGATACTCCAAACACGTTGATATAGGGTGCAAAAGATCTTAAATGAAAAGTTGCTTATTTTCATAAAATAAAAAATATAGAAAAATTCTATAATTTAAATTAAAAATACTACTTAAAAATCTTGTCCTATTCGAAACCAATATTTAATTATATTAAATAAATCATTATGGCCTATAAATGATTCCATAGCGACTATTTAGAACTTTGATTTGGACATAACTTACACTCTATAAGACAAAATCTTGATTTTTCACTTCCATTAGAAAAAATAACTCGACATGATTCAAACGTTTTTTGTTTCGAAGAAATGTGACTTATAACAAACCCTGTACACTTAGTTTAAGTTCAAAACTCAACATTGCGAACTACAGCGACGTTACGAGCTCAATTATTATTTATATTATAATTAATATGTTCAATCGTCGTTAATATAATAAATTCGCTATTTAACCCAAATTTATACTCAATTAAATAACTTAAATTATCCGATTTACACAAATTTTCCAATTCAGCTATTTTCAACTATTTCGAAAATTATATTATTCCACTATTTATATTAACT
Source organism: Allium sativum (assembly GCA_030737875.1). Classification (NCBI taxonomy): domain Eukaryota; kingdom Viridiplantae; phylum Streptophyta; class Magnoliopsida; order Asparagales; family Amaryllidaceae; genus Allium; species Allium sativum. The sequence continues at coordinate 717,560,659 of CM060913.1, read as the reverse complement.
AGTGCGAACCCGTGCTACGCAAACGGAGTTTCCGTTATATGAATGAATTGTATTGGTTTATACTGTAAAGAATAATTGTTGATCTTTTCATCCATTGTTTAACATGAATGCATTTTGCCGAAAATTTTGGTATAAATTTTCGAAAACAGCACAAAAATATTGTTGCTTGATAAAGTTAGCATTGCAATATTTGTAACACAACAAATGATTTCATGGTAGATAAATTTCCTTCTCAATCATAGCCTGTATTGCTTACCAACTATTAATACAAAGCAGGTTAATGGAAAAACAAAAGTAATTCACAACCTCAACCAAGGACAATTCCAAAGTAACACTCATCTAATATGTGGCCAGCTAATGGTGTATGTGAAAGTTATAGTAATGTTAATGATGCAGATTTGCATTTTAATTATATGAGTAAAAATTCATATGCAATGGAAATATCACATGGGGCTACCTTGGGGCACCCTTCTACTGACAGCCAGCATGAGCATGACAACCTTGTAGCACTTGCCAATAATGTTAATAATGTACAATCTCAAAAGAGCACCGTAATGAGTTATACATTATTATAGGAATAAAAACTGTAGGAATTTCAAAGAACTATGCAAAACAGTCAGTGTAATGGGAGGTAGCAGTATAAGCCTATGTTATTTGAACTGAATGATAGGCGAGAACATAGGCTATGAGGTATTGAAAAGGAGGAACAATTAACATCACCTAAAAAATTCGATTTTAAATATCTTATAATAATACATTAAAGGACAACGGTAAAGGAAAACCCACTATAATAAGAAGCATATCAATCTAACTAAAACTTCAGAACTTTCTGTAAGAATTTCTAATCCTAGTAAAATTGGTGCTCTTTTGATATGGTATACTTAGCCATCCAAGACTCCAAATTCCTGAAGTAGAATAAAAAGACATGAAATTTTTAGAACAATTAGAGACAAAGATCAGTTAAAACATGAAATGAAATAACTAAAATTCAATCTGTAATGAACGCTGATATTAATCTTGATAAGAAAATTATGATAATACATACATAATTCGAGGCATGTAATTGAAACCTGCTGTTCTAAAATTTATATATTGTCCTGTGATTGAACAGAACAAAAGATAAAATTTGATTAAAGTTATACAATTTTATGAAGTCAATGAAATGTAAAATATAAATTAAGGCAATTTTCACAACTAACTACTCTATATGAAAAGCATGTGAATACATCTTCTAAAATTAGAGATTATTTTGATTAAATAAAAAACAAAAAACAATCAAATAATTTATAATATTAGTGCCAAAAATCAAAGATTTTTTTTATTTTAATTAAATTTATTACAAGGAATTTCTAGTTTTGTGTATTTAGTTGTAAGGTTTAAAAAGGACAGATGATAAAGATGTGTTAGAAATAAATGAGTTGTAGGGTAATAGTCTCATATCTTGTAAGACTAAGGGTTATAGGTCCTTATATATTAGGGTAGTTACCCTATACTAATTACAAGGATATGAGAGAGGTGAAATAGAGGGATGCAAGACCAAGGGGTGGTGCACCGCACCACCCCGCACCCGCATAACGGTCATGGGTTTTTTGCGAAGCGGATACGAATTCAAATGGTTGCAACGTTTGAAAACGGGTCGCTACCTTTCCAAACGATGCATCCATTGATTCAAATCGTCACCCATTTTAGATATATATAAAGATGGAGTCAGAACAGTTTCCTTCACCGAAAAATCTCTGACCATCTTCTCCCTCCCGTACTGTTCTTAATTCTTCTCTTGAGTTTGTCGCCGTTCGCATCGCCAGCGCAGCCTTGCGAACCAGATTCCGTTTCACCTTGGGAAACAGTTGCTCATTTCAACCCGACCGCGCCGTAGGGGGAGCAAATCTGTTTTAAGGGAGCAGCAAAGTGCTAGACTCGGATTTGACAATCAAACCTGTAATCGGAATACAAACCGGTAAACTTTCCTAACCCTATTCTAATTTTCTGTAAACCCAATTTTCGAATTAGGGTTTCCTGTATAACATCTTAAAACAGATTTTTCTTTGTGCTTGTGTATAACCGTGTTACTGATTGAAGTCAACTGCTTGCAGACGATGACTCAAGACAGTAACAGTTCAGCGAACAAGCAGCCCGTACCACCCACTGTTCCTCCCGTTCAGCCCGGTACTATGGTTCCTCAACATGTACCTTTCTCGCATGGGGAACGGCCAGAGAAATTCACCGGTGTGGATTTCAAGCGATGGCAATAGAAAATGCTCTTTTACTTGACCACACTAGGACTGGCCAAGTACCTTGAAGAGGACCTTCCGAAAGTGGATGAACTCGAGCCTGACGCCACAAAAGTCGAAGCGCTCACTGCCTGGAAGAGTTCAGACTTCATTTGCAAGAATTATATACTAAATGGCCTCGACAACAGCCTGTACAATGTATATTGTACTGTTCAAACTGCAAAGATCCTCTGGCAGGCATTGGAAAAGAAATACAAGACTGAAGACGCCGGCATGAAGAAGTTCATAGTCGGAAGATTTCTGGATTACAAAATGGTCGACTCTAAGACAGTTGTCAGCCAAATTCAGGAACTTCAAGTCATTATCCATGAAATTCATGATGAAAAGATGGCATTGAGTGAATCTTTCCAAGTCGCTGCGGCAATAGAAAAGTTACCTCCATCATGGAAGGAATTCAAAAACTACTTGAAGCATAAGCGCAAGGAGATGTCCATGGAGGATCTGGTTGTTCGTCTCAGAATAGAGGAAGACAACAGAAAGTCTGAAAGGAAGACAACAAGCACCATGGTGGCCAAAGCAAATGTGGTCGAGTCCGAAAAGAATAACAGAAGAAAAAGGGAGCATAATCCAAATGCAAAGAAGGCTAAGAAGTTCAAAGGAAACTGCCATAATTGCGGAAAGAAAGGTCACAAAGCAGTTGAGTGCCGAGGACCGAAGAAAAAGAAAGACGAAGCCAATGTTACTGAATGTGATAGGCTCTCAGATGATGTTTCAGAAATGAACTTATCTGCTGTGATCTCCGAATGCAACTTGGTTGGCAACACGAAGGAATGGTTTGTGGATACTGGTGCCACAAAACACATTTGCGCTAACAAGTGGATGTTCTCCAACTACAAGCCTGCGACACAAGAAGAGCAACTCTTTATGGGAAACTCCTCCACGTCAAAGGTTGAAGGCAAGGGAAAAGTGGTTCTCAAAATGACTTCTGGAAAAGAACTTACTTTGAATGACGTGCTCCACGTTCCAGATATTCGGAAGAACTTGGTCTCGGGATCACTACTGAGCAAGAATGGATTCAAATTGGTCTTTGTTTCTGATAGTTTTGTATTATCTAAAAATGGAGTGTATGTGGGGAAAGGGTATGTGAGTGATGGTCTGTTCAAAATGAATGTAATGACTATTGTACCAAAAGATATGAATAAAGTGGAACCTTCCATTTATATCGCTGAGTCATTTAATATATGGCATAATCGATTAGGACATGTTAATTTTGATACTTTGCGAAAAATGATAAACTTAGAATTTATACCTAAGTTTACCATATACTCAAATTACAAATGTGAAACATGTGCCGAATCAAAACTAACTAGAACTTCCTTTCATCAAGTTGAAAGGAATACGGAACCTCTAGAGTTAATTCACACAGATGTGTGCGATTTAAAAATGTGTCAAACTAGAGGAGGAAAACGGTATTTCATTACCTTTATTGACGACTGTACGAGATATTGTTATGTATATCTCCTTAGAAGCAAGGACGAAGCATTCGACGTATTTAAACAATACAAAGCAGAAGTTGAAAATCAACTTAATAAAAAGATAAAATCACTAAGAAGTGATAGAGGAGGAGAGTACGAATTTCCTTTTGAGGAGTTCTGCGCTGAACATGGTATTATACATCAGACAACGGCACCATATTCCCCTTGTAACAACCCGTATTTTTGAATAACATGTTATAACATAAATGGAGGCAGAATTAAACTGTAAAATCTGAATCAAGGGAAACGGGCTATGCCATTGCGTTCGTCTCGGAAAAATACGCGAAATTGAGTCCGAGTTTTCGAAAATCGGAGTCCGTATGACCAAGATATGGCCTCGCGAACTTTCACGAAAAATTCCCAAATTAAAGTATACTTAATTAAGTGAAATGGGTTGCGCAGAGAAATATATATATATTGATATATATATATATATATAATTGAAAATTAAATAAATAAATATGCAAAAATGTTCAAAACAGCGAATTGGGAGAGGGGAATAACCGAACCGGCCGATTTTTGAGGTCGACCCGAGCCCGCTGGGTCGACTAGGGGTTAATCCAGGGTGTTTGGCTGTCAACCCGTGGGTCGATTCGCTCAAATGCAGATTTTGCATTTGAATGGTTCTCATGGTTCATCTTTAATCTAAAGGCCCTAGATGGTTCCTACACTTGACTTCTTCCCCAAGACATGCTTTGATGGCTTGGATTGAATCTAGGTTTAATCCTATGGCCTAAAACACTTGCCTAATCTATAAATAAGACCCTAACCTACCCTAAATCATCATTATTCATTCATACAACTAAACTATGGCAAAATCAATCCTCTCATGGCCTCCACTCTCTTCATAAAATTCCTAAATAAATTCCTAAGTGATTTTCCATGCATACAAGTGTTTTCAAACTTGTACGAGCATCATTAGCTTGCATTCAAGACAAGTTTATATATTTGCATCATAAAGAAAGAGTCTTGATCATTTTGGCTTAAGGGTTTTGCTTGCATTTTGGGTTTAATTGATTTCATAAGGGCTTTGTCATATTTTTGTGACTTCTTAAGCATTGTAAGCCCTATTCTACTTTCATACTTAAACTCTAAAGTTAAATGTATGATATGCAAGTTTATCATGTTGTGATATGCAAGTTTATCATGTTGTGATATGCAAGTTTATCATGTTGTGATATGCAAGTTTATATGCAAGTTTATCATGTTGTGATATGCAAGTTTATATGCAAGTATGCCAAGTTATGTTATGCAAGTTTGGGTTGAACATTTTGTTCATGCTATCATGTTATGCAAACTTATTTTGGGTTTATGAACATAAAGCTTTAAGCTTTATGCCAAAGGTTGCATTTTAGCAACATGTAAGTTATCATATCTCTTATGATAACTTGCATGTGAGGCTAAATGCGAACTTATGGCCATCTCTACATGTCATTTAGCACCATGTATCACCAATATGCTAAGATTGGTTTTATGCATGCTTTTGAGGCCTAAAAATGTAATATGCAAGTGTATGAACATATGAACATTTCATATGCCACCATGTAAGCTTGTGGCTTCAATACCTTTATGTCATGATTATGCCAAGTTCCCTCTTTCTATCCTTTATGCGCTATTGCGATATGTAAGCGATGGGATTGCGTTTGGGGTTGGGTAAACTTAAAAGACATAAAACATAAGCTTGGGAATTTACCTATTAAGTTAGGTCTACCCATTGGGAATTTACCTATTAAGTTAGGTCTACCCAATTGCTTGAAAACTTGTAACATGTTTTGGAAACATGATGGACATGACACTTAGAAAAGATAAGTGTGGCCAACTCGAGGTTGGGTTGAGTTTGTAGCGTAAACCTACCCGGAACCGACCGGCTTAACTAGTTGCTACAAACAATAGGACCCAATGTGAGAAGTTGGTCATGTTGTACCTTGAACCCGAGGTTAGACCAAGTTGTGGTGTAAAGCTACCCGGACCCGCCCGGCTTAACTAGTAACCACAACAAGGTCTAATGTGAGAGGTTAAGGCGCATTAAATTAATAAATGCCTCGTGATTAGGGTTAAGTCATGGTCCACTTAATACTTAACCAATTTGGGCTTGGTAGATTAATCGGGGTTAAGTCGTGAACTCATCGTTACACTTAACCAAGTTAATCCAGGATTAGCAAGAGGGTTAAACCGTACTTAACCCACTAGAAAAATCCTAGCAATGGGGGCCCACTCCAGCAGTAATCCCAAGTTAGTATCATCATGACCCTAGGGACTAGGCTAGGGTGGGGGCACGATTACTGGACTGGATGTAAGTGACCAAAAGCGACGGCAAAGGGTACGCCGGTGTAGTTCCGGGCGGACTCTGGTCGTGCACATAGTCCGTAGCCGGAGAAAACATGCACGGGTACCAGTAGATCGGGACTGTGCACTCATGTTCATGGTGTCCAGGGGTTGACACCCTAGGGCTTGATACACCCGAAGGGTGGACCCGGTACAGTTCGACTACAATTATGATTGGGCCGTATTGACACCAACACGTGACGAGTTAGGCTTAGGGAGCCGATCGACTAGACCGTTTGGTTGGACCTTGTATTAGGGTCATTTCATGTTATTGGGCCAAAGCTTGGGCCAAGGGATCAATACTTGTTTATTCAAGTCATGTTAGTTTGCTAGTACACCTGTGGTGCAAAACCTTAATCCTGATTATGCGATGACACCTTTATCTACCTTGTTAGTTAATCATCATGCTAGTATATTGTTATCCTTATGTTCATCCCTGCTGCTCATGCCAGTTAACTTTATCAGTTTACATTGATTGTAGTAGGGCTTACTCAGTCTTTTTGACTGACCTGTCTTCTTTCGCCTCTTTTCTTCCGTTTCCCCCCCCCCAGGTTCTCAGGGAGGGAATACTGGAGCTTAGCTTGGATTTCGGATTGCTTGCTTGTGGGATTTCAGCTCATGTACGGTTTCGACATAAAGCTAGCTATGGTTACCACTTAATTGGGGATAGCACTTATTTATTTCAGTTTTTCAGTTGATGTTGTTTTATCTAGACTTGTTTATTTGGAAAGCTATGTTGTACCAGACTTGTTTTGAAATGTTTTGAAATCTTCCGCTGTTTTATCTATGTTATTTACTCTGTTTACATATATATATATGTTCTTGTTCTGCCTTGATATATCATTATGCATGTTTACCTGATTCAAACGCCCCTCCAAAGTCAGAGTGCTTGCAAGAACCACCCTGGTGGAGGTGGGGTGTTACATTTGGTATCAGAGCATATGGTACGAGAAGGAACAAAAAAAAGATTTTAGAAAACTTTTGGAAAACTATTTTCAAAACCAAGTATAAAGTATTTTCCAAAGAAAAGTTTAGTTTATTTTAAAGGCTATTCCCCAAAAAGCCATTAGCAAAATTCCTTCGTTTTTCTCCATTCTGAATCTGTCTTTTTCTTCGTTTTCAGTATGCCGATAACTTTGCTATTCCGGAGGGAGTACATGTACCTGTTTGGTATAGGAGACTTTTGGAGGCTAGGGCGACCGAAGTCGGCCCCGCAGATGTTCCTCCTTCTCCTCCTCCGGTAGTTAATGTTCCTCCTCCTCCTCCTCCGGTGGTTAATGTTCCTCCTCCTCCTGTCGTTGAGGTTCCTCTTCCTCCTCCCCCTCAGCATCCTCAAGTGGACTTCGCAAAGACTTGCAAAGATTTCAAAGCAATGGGTGGCAAGAACTTTCAAGGCACTGAGACTTTTGTAGAGGCCAGAAATTGGTTGAAAGAGACCGAGGATTTGTTTGCTATCTTTGGGTTAGACGATCAGAGGAAGCTCTTGTTGGCGGTTTGGCTTATGAAGGATGAAGCCGCTTATTGGTGGGAAGTCACCAATGGTACTAGGCCTGTTGAGACTTGGGCCGATTTCAGGGCAAGGTTCATGCTTAAGTTTCTATCTTCTGCTGAGGAGAATCTGCAAATGGAGAGGTTCATAACTTTGAAACAAGGAGATATGTCTGTCAAAGAATATGTGAACAAGTTCAATCAGTTAGCTCGTTTTGGCTTGGATATGGTGAATACTCCTCAGAAGAAGGCTCTTCGTTTTGCTAGAGGATTGAATGAGCCGTTGCAGGGATTGGCTATGTCACATATTCCCCATGGGGCCACGTTTGAGAGTTTGGTTGATATGGCGTTACTTCAGGGAGATGTCAAGAAAGAAACCAAGATGAATGATACTCAAGCCAAGAAGACTGATTCCCAGGGAAAAGGAAATCAGGGTAATCCAAGTGGTCAGAGCAGTCAAGGCAATCAGAACAAGAACAAGAGTCAAGGCAACAAGGGGAACAACAACAAGGGCAAGAACAACAAGGGCAAGAACAACAAGGGGAAGTGCCATTATTGCGGTTCAGTTGGGCATCTTATTAAGGATTGTAAGAAGAGGAAAAGGAAGAATGGTGAATGCTTTTTCTGCGGTGAGACTGGACATTTCAGTAAGGATTGCCCGAGGAAGCAAGGGCAAGGCCAGGGTCAGACTCAGCGTGTTGGACCTTCAGGAGGGCAAGTTCATGCTCTCAATGTCGCTCCAGTTCCCGATCGAGGTAGTATTTCTGTTGAGAGCCTTGTATATATTTCTGATTTTCCAGTTCGTACCTTGTTTGATTCTGGTGCATCGCATAGCTTTATCTCATCTGATCTTGTTGATAGTTTGCACCTTAGTACTAGCTTGGTAGATGATCCCGTCTGTGTCTCAAATCCTATTGGGGGTTCCGCCCATTTGTCTATGATATGTGGGGATTTGAGGATCTCTATACTGAGTGTAGAGTTCTTGTGCAATGCTTATGTTCTTGGTTTTAGGGGATACGGATTGATATTGGGCATGGATTGGCTATCCAGATATGGAGCCATTCTTGATTGTGAGCATAGGGTTGTGAGGCTCGTGACTCGCCTCGGAAACACCCTAGAGATTTCTTGTGATCCCAGAGGTCCCGTCATGTTGTGCTATCTGGAATCACTCGACTCTTCAATGGAAACTCTTCAGTCTGTGAGAGTGGTTCGAGAGTATCCGGATGTTTTCGATGAAGTTAGGGGGTTGCCCCCTAAGCGAGAGATTGATTTCCGCATTTATCTGGTGGATAATGCAAAGCCTGTTTCTTTGCCCGTTCGGCACATGGCTCCGCGTGAAAGGTGGGAGCTAAGTAAGCAAGTGAAAGAGTTGCTTGAGAAGAACTTCATTAGACGAAGTATATCTGAATGGGGAGTGCCTGTGGTATTTGCTACCAAGGCGGATGGTTCTCTCCGACTTTGCGTTGACTATCGAGAGTTGAATAAGCTGACTAAGAAGAACAGACACCCGTTACCGAGGATTGATGATCTCTTTGACCAGCTTGTCGGTGCTTCTGTTTTCTCTCAGCTTGATCTTGCTACGGGGTTCCATCAGCTCAGGGTAGCTGAAGATAGTATAGACAAGACTGCGTTCAGAACTCCAGATGGATTCTTCGAATGGCTTGTCATGCCGTTCGACTTGACTAATGCACCCGCATATTTCGTGGACTTAATGAGTAGTGTGTTCAGGGAGTTCTTGAACAAGTTTGTCGTGGTCTTCGTAGATGATATTCTGATCTTCTCTAAGGATGAGGAAGAGCACGCAAGGCATCTCATGGAGGTGATGGATACGCTTAGAGCGCATCAGTTGAAGGCCAAGTTCTCCAAGTGTTACTTTTGGAGAAGGGAAGTTAGATTCCTTGGGCATATAGTATCTAAGCAAGGCTTAGCGGTGGATCCCGCTAAGGTAGTGGCAGTTCAGGATTGGAAGACTCCAAGGAATGCAACCGAAGTGAGAAGTTTTCTAGGTCTTGCGGGTTTCTACCGGAAGTTCATCAAGGACTTCGCAAAGATATCCGCTCCTCTCACTAAATTGACGAAGAAGAATTTAGTTTTTGCTTGGAGCATAGAATGCGAGCTTGCTTTTCAGAAGCTCAAGAGAGCCCTCACATCAGCACCTGTTCTAGCTTTGCCCGATGGAGGGAAGTTATTTACCGTATACACCGATGCATGTGGCACGGGGTTAGGAGCTGTTCTTATGCAAGAAGGAAGAGTGATATGCTTTGGCGGTAGACAACTCAAAGTGCATGAGAAGAATTATCCCACTCATGACTTAGAGTTGGCAGCAATAGTATATGCACTCAAGGCTTGGCGCCATTATCTTCTGGGAGAAAGATTTGAGCTTTATACCGATCACAAGTCATTGAAGTATCTCTTTTCTCAGAAGGATCTAAATCTGAGGCAACAAAGATGGATGGAATTCTTGGCGTCCTACGATTTTGAGATAGCTTATACCCCTGTCAAGGGGAATGTGGTAGCAGATGCATTGAGTAGAAGAAGGTTGACCCTAAGTCCCCTATTCGTTGAGATGAAGAATTTAGAGTATGTGGCAACCTTTGATTTCTCTTTGGCGATTGAGTCGATGACCGGTTCTTTAGCATCTCTGGAACTCAGACCTAACCTTCTTGATCAAGTTGGGGCTTCGTAGAGAGAAGACCCTCAGATAGTTGAGATTATGGATAAGCTAATTCGAGGAGAGACGTCTAGTCATCTCGCTCGATATTCTATTGGTGACAAGGGTTGGCTGAGGAGAGACGGAAGGTTATGTGTTCCAATGGTAGAAGATCTAGTAAGAAGAGTTCTTGAGGAAGCGCATCGCTCTAAGTTGACTATACATCCGGGCAGAGATAAGATGTATAAAGATATGAAGCGCATTTTCTTTTGGCCTGGGATGAAGAAGGATGTGGCAGAATTTGTCTCTAGATGTATCATTTGCCAGCAAGTTAAGGCCGAGTCGAAGAAGCCCGGTGGGCTATTGCATCCTCTAGACGTTCCACTATGGAAGTGGGAGAGTATTTCCATGGATTTTATCGATGGGCTACCAAGGTCAAGGAAAGGGAATACGAGCATTTGGGTTATTGTGGATAGACTTACGAAGAGTGCTCATTTCATTCCGGTGAAGAGCAAGAGGACCGCATCTTGGCTAGCGTCTGTATATCTTCGTGAGATTGTGAGACTACATGGAGTCCCTTCTAGTATAGTCAGTGACCGTGACCCAATCTTTACAAGTCAATTCTGGAATAGCTTACAAGAAGCTATGGGCACAAGGTTGAATCTAAGTACGGCTTATCACCCACAAACGGACGGTCAAACCGAAAGGGTAAATAGGGTACTCGAGGATCTGTTGAGGCTTTGTATTCTGGATTTTGGTGGTACTTGGGAAGACCATCTTCCTCTTGTTGAGTTTGCATATAATAACAGTTATCAGGCAAGCATAGGGATGGCACCATTTCAAGCTTTATATGGGAGGCCGTGCAAGTCGCCTACATGTTGGTGGGAGACTACAGATGAGCTTATACTTGGGCCTGATATGATCAGAGATACATCCAAGAAGATCGAGTTGATTCGGAGGCGGATGAAAGCGGCCCAAGACCGACAGAAATCCTATGCTGATAAGCGAAGAACGGATTTGGAGTTTGATGTTGGGGATATGGTTTTCGTGAAGGTTTCTCCTTTGCGGAATGTGGTCCGATTTGGAGCTGTTGGGAAGTTGGCACCGAGGTTTGTTGGACCATTCCCTATTATAGAGAGGATCGGGCAGATGGCTTATAGAGTGAAGTTGCCTGAGAAGCTTGCTGGAGTACACGATGTTTTTCATGTCTCGCATCTCCGGAAGTGTTTACATGAATCAGCAGAGGTTGTTGAGCCAAGTGTTCTAAAAGATGTAGAAGTGGAGAAAGAGGCTACCTGGAGGAGAGCTCCGATTCGTATCTTGGGGACGGAGACCAAGAAGCTAAGTAATCGAGAGGTCAAATTGGTGAAGGTTCAATGGGGTGAAGCCGAAGAAGACGCAACTTGTGAAACCGAGGAGAAGATGCGTGGGCTTTATCCATTCCTTTTTGAGGGTACACTCTCAATCTCTTTTCTTTGTTAGCATATCTTTCTCTTTGCTATCCATGTTTATCTAGTTTATCGTGTTAATCTTGTCATGAGAACCTTAGGTAGAAACCCTTTGGATGAAACATGTGTTTGAAACATGTTATGCTTGATGGTTGCAAGTGGTTGCAAGTGTTTGCAAGTGGATACTCGTGGATGCATAATACACGTTAGGCACTAAGATCGGCTCACACACTTTCATACCACATATGCATGAGTGTTTATGCTTATTCATGGATGAAAACTTGTTATGCTATCACGTGGATGTTGCATATGGATGAATGTTATGTGCACTCATGTAGAGATTATAAATTATGTTAGGAATTTGCATACATATGGACTCATTTCACTAACATATTTTGCATTAAGGGGGTTTACTGAATCAGTAACTTCCTGATTTTCGCATTAGATAAGTACATATACACACACCTTTGCATATGATCATATAGCATTTAGAACCTTTTAAGGACAATGATTGCTCGTGGATGATGTTTTGAGTAGATGGGTGATGGATGGTAGGATACGTTCTTCCTAACTTGGAGATTTCGGGGACGAAATCCTTTAAGGAGGGAAGAATGTAACAACCCGTATTTTTGAATAACATGTTATAACATAAATGGAGGCAGAATTAAACTGTAAAATCTGAATCAAGGGAAACGGGCTTTGCCATTGCGTTCGTCTCGGAAAAATACGCGAAATAGAGTCCGAGTTTTCGAAAATCGGAGTCCGTATGACCAAGATATGGCCTCGCGAACTTTCACGAAAAATTCCCAAATTAAAGTATACTTAATTAAGTGAAATGGGTTGCGCAGAGAAATATATATATTGATATATATATATATATATATATATATAATTGAAAATTAAATAAATAAATATGCAAAAATGTTCAAAACAGCGAATTGGGAGAGGGGAATAACCGAACCGGCCGATTTTTGAGGTCGACCCAAGCCCGCTGGGTCGACTAGGGGTTAATCCAGGGTGTTTGGCTGTCAACCCGTGGGCCGATTCGCTCAAATGCAGATTTTTCATTTGAATGGTTCTCATGGTTCATCTTTAATCTAAAGGCCCTAGATGGTTCCTACACTTGACTTCTTCCCCAAGACATGCTTTGATGGCTTGGATTGAATCTAGGTTTAATCCTATGGCCTAAAACACTTGCCTAATCTATAAATAAGACCCTAACCTACCCTAAATCATCATTATTCATTCATACAACTAAACTATGGCAAAATCAACCCTCTCATGGCCTCCACTCTCTTCATAAAATTCCTAAATAAATTCCTAAGTGATTTTCCATGCATACAAGTGTTTTCAAACTTGTATGAGCATCATTAGCTTGCATTCAAGTCAAGTTTATATATTTGCATCATAAAGAAAGAGTTTTGATCATTTTGGCTCAAGGGTTTTGCTTGTATTTTGGGTTTAATTGATTTCATAAGGGCTTTGTCATATTTTTGTGACTTCTTAAGCATTGTAAGCCCTATTCTACTTTCATACTTAAACTCTAAAGTTAAATGTATGATATGCAAGTTTATATGCAAGTTTATCATGTTGTGATATGCAAGTTTATCATGTTGTGATATGCAAGTTTATATGCAAGTTTATCATGTTGTGATATGCAAGTTTATATGCAAGTAGGCCAAGTTATGTTATGCAAGTTTGGGTTGAACATTTTGTTCATGCTATCATGTTATGCAAGCTTATTTTGGGTTTATGAACATAAAGCTTTAAGCTTTATGCCAAAGGTTGCATTTTAGCAACATGTAAGTTATCATATCTCTTATGATAACTTGCATGTGAGGCTAAATGCGAACTTATGGCCATCTCTACATGTCATTTAGCACCATGTATCACCAATATGCTAAGATTGGTTTTATGCATGCTTTTGAGGCCTAAAAATGTAATATGCAAGTGTATGAACATATGAACATTTCATATGCCACCATGTAAGCTTGTGGCTTCAATACCTTTATGTCATGATTATGCCAAGTTCCCTCTTTCTATCCTTTATGCGCTATTGCGATATGTAAGCGATGGGATTACGTTTGGGGTTGGGTAAACTTAAAAGACATAAAACATAAGCTTGGGAATTTACCTATTAAGTTAGGTCTACCCATTGGGAATTTACCTATTAAGTTAGGTCTACCCAATTGCTTGAAAACTTGTAACATGTTTTGGAAACATGATGGACATGACACTTAGAAAAGATAAGTGTGGCCAACTCGAGGTTGGGTTGAATTTGTAGCGTAAACCTACCCGGAACCGACCGGCTTAACTAGTTGCTACAAACAATAGGACCCAATGTGAGAAGTTGGTCATGTTGTACCTTGAACCCGAGGTTAGACCAAGTTGTGGTGTAAAGCTACCCGGACCCGCCCGGCTTAACTAGTAACCACAACAAGGTCTAATGTGAGAGGTTAAGGCGCATTAAATTAATAAATGCCTCGTGATTAGGGTTAAGTCATGGTCCACTTAATACTTAACCAATTTGGGCTTGGTAGATTAATCGGGGTTAAGTCGTGAACTCATCGTTACACTTAACCAAGTTAATCCAGGATTAGCAAGAGGGTTAAACCGTACTTAACCCACTAGAAAAATCCTAGCAATGGGGGCCCACTCCAGCAGTAATCCCAAGTTAGTATCATCATGACCCTAGGGACTAGGCTAGGGTGGGGGCACGATTACTGGACTAGAGGTAAGTGACCAAAAGCGACGGCAGAGGGTACGCCGGTGTAGTTCCGGGCGGACTCTGGTCGTGCACATAGTCCATAGCCGGAGAAAACATGCACGGGTACCAGTAGATCGGGACTGTGCACTCATGTTCATGGTGTCCAGGGGTTGACACCCTAGGGCTTGATACACCCGAAGGGTGGACCCGGCACAGTTCGACTACAATTATGATTGGGCCGTATTGACACCAACACGTGACGAGTTAGGCTTAGGGAGCCGATCGACTAGACCGTTTGGTTGGACCTTGTATTAGGGTCATTTCATGTTATTGGGCCAAAGCTTGGGCCAAGGGATCAATACTTGTTTATTCAAGTCATGTTAGTTTGCTAGTACACCTGTGGTGCAAAACCTTAATCCTGATTATGCGATGACACCTTTATCTACCTTGTTAGTTAATCATCATGCTAGTATATTGTTATCCTTATGTTCATCCCTGCTGCTCATGCCAGTTAACTTTATCAGTTTACATTGATTGTAGTAGGGCTTACTCAGTCTTTTTGACTGACCTGTCTTCTTTCGCCTCTTTTCTTCCGTTTCCCCCCCCCCAGGTTCTCAGGGAGGGAATACTGGAGCTTAGCTTGGATTTCAGATTGCTTGCTTGTGGGATTTCAGCTCATGTACGGTTTCGACATAAAGCTAGCTATGGTTACCACTTAATTGGGGATAGCACTTATTTATTTCAGTTTTTCAGTTGATGTTGTTTTATCTAGACTTGTTTATTTGGAAAGCTATGTTGTACCAGACTTGTTTTGAAATGTTTTGAAATCTTCCGCTATTTTATCTATGTTATTTACTCTGTTTACATATATACATATGTTCTTGTTCTGCCTTGATATATCATTATGCATGTTTACCTGATTCAAACGCCCCTCCAAAGTCAGAGTGCTTGCAAGAGCCACCCTGGTGGAGGTGGGGTGTTACACCCCTCAATCAAACGGGATAGCAGAACGTAAAAACCGTACACTAAAAGAAATGATGAATGCTCTACTCATTAGTTCTGGTTTGCCAGATAACTTCTGGGAGAAGCTATACTTTCTGCTAATCACATTCTTAACAAAGTGCCTCAAAAGAAGACTTCTAAATCACCACATGAATTGTGGAAAGGCAGACCACCATCCTACAAATACTTGAGAGTGTGGGGGTGTCTTGCCAAAGTTGAAATACCAAAACCAAAGAAGGTCAAAATTGGACCTAAGACTATAGATTGCATATTTATAGGATATGCTCATAATAGTGCTGCATATCGATTTTTGGTGTACAAATCTGAAATCGATGACATTCATGAAAACACAATTATCGAATCTCGAAATGATAGATTTTTTGAACACATTTATCCTCTTAAAACATCTGTTAAAACGATAGTTCAAAAGAGATCAAGGGTTACAGATACTCCTGAGGATAATGTTAATCAAAATTCGAATGAAAAAATTGTTGATATCGAGGAACCCAGAAGGAGCAAACGTCAAAGGACTTCGAAAACCTTTGGACCCGATTTCTATGCATATATGATAGAAAATGAACCTCTAACTTACCAACAAGCAATGTCATCTCCCGATGCTCCTTATTGGAAAGAAGCCGTCAATAGTGAAATAGAATCCATTTTACAAATCCATACGTGGGAACTAGTGGATCTCCCTAAAGGATCAAAACCACTAGGGTATAAATGGATATTTAAGAAGAAACTCAAGGCTGACGGCTCTATAGATAAGTATAAAGCTCGTATAGTAATCAAAGGATTCAGACAGAAAGAAGATCTGGATTACTTTGATACATACTCTCCAGTTACCAGAATAACATCAATTAGGATGCTTATTGCAATCGCATCTATATTGAATTTGGAAATACACCAAATGGATGTGAAAACTGCGTTTTTGAACGGTGAACTGGAAGAAGAAATATACATGCTGCAACCTGAAGGGTTTGTAAGCCCAGGAAATGAAAACAAAGTATGTAAATTGATTAAATCACTTTATGGTCTTAAACAAGCACCAAAACAATGGCATGAGAAATTTGATGAAACTATGTTATCAAATGGATTCAAAATAAATGAATCAGATAAATGTGTTTATATAAAATGCACAGATATTGGATATGTCATTGTATGTCTCTATGTTGATGACTTATTAATCATAGGCAATAATAAGGCCATAATAACATCAACAAAAGATATGTTATCCTCTAGATTTGACATGAAAGATCTAGGACTAGCTGAAGTAATATTGGGTGTCAAAATTGTAAGAACACCACAGGGATATGTATTATCCCAATCACATTACATAGCCAAGATACTTGAAAAATTCAAGCAATACAATATAACTATTGCAAAATCGCCAGTAGATATGAACCAAAATTGGGTTAAAAACACTGGTGACAGTATATATCAGCTTGAATATTCTCGCATATTAGGAAGTATCATGTATGTAATGAATTGCACAAGACCAGATATCGCATATGCTGTAAGTAAACTTAGTAGATTTACCAGCAATCCTGGTAAACATCATTGGAAAGCAATAATAAGAGTTCTTGGATATCTAAAATATACACAGAACTTTGGTTTGCATTATACAAATTATCCTTCAGTGGTGGAAGGTTACAGCGACGCAAATTGGATAACTGGCTCAAATGACACAAAATCCACAAGTGGATATGTGTTTACATTAGGAAATGGAGCAATCTCCTGGAAATCATCCAAACAGACTTGCATAGCAAGGTCGACAATGGAATCGGAGTTCATTGCTCTAGATAAAGCCGCAGAAGAAGCAGATTGGCTTAGGGGTTTTTTGGAAGATATTCCAAATTGGGAAAAACCTGTACCTCCAATATGTATACATTGTGACAGTCAATCTGCTATAGGTAGGGCAAATAGTACATTGTATAATGGTAAGTCACGACATATTCGTCGTAGACATAAAACCATAAGACAACTTCTCTCTAATGGAGTTATCACTATAGACTATGTAAGGTCAAAGGATAACATAGCGGATCCACTTACCAAAGGCTTGCCAAGAGAGAAAGTTCAAACCTTATCAATGGGAATGGGTTTAAGACCTATGAACTAAAAGTTTTCTAAAACAGAAACCCCACCTAGTTGACTGGAGATCCCAAGATCTAGGTTCAAAGGGACAACTAAGTTATAGAAAAACTTAATGGCACTGTTAAAATACAAACCATTCCTATGATAAGTCAGTGCACGACCCGTCGGAGAATAGGATAAGCTTAGCTTTTAATGATGCCTATACTGTGGTGTTATAAAAGACCCAAGTGGAGTATTACGGGATACTCTTTATAGAATCACCTACGTGAGTGTGAAGGTGCCGCTTCAAAAAGAATTGTAAGGTCGAATTCTTTAAACACTCATGAGACCAAGCAGGTGTTCATGGCAAAAAAGAACACAAACAGAGAACCAAGGAAGTTTAGAAATCATGTTCTGTGTTATCTGCTATCTTGACCTATGCAAAAAGCTTACAGTTCAAGGACATTTACAAGTCTACTGATTCGCTAGTAGGTCAAATAGATAAACACTAGGAAAGTTCAAGGCCATAGTGCTACTTTAACCGATACAACATTATTTCAATAAGTTAAGAACGTATTAAAGAATTACTCATTTATGTGGGGGATTGTTAGAAATAAATGAGTTGTAGGGTAATAGTCCCATATCTTGTAAGACTAAGGGTTATAGGTCCTTATATATTAGGGTAGTTACCCTATATTAATTACAAGGATATGAGAGAGGTGAAATAGAGGGATGCAAGACCAAGGGGTGGTGCACCGCACCACCCCGCACCCGCACCCGCACCCGTACCCGAACCCGAACCCGAGCCCGAGCCCGAGCCCGTGCTCGTGCCCGTGCCCGCACCCGCTCCCGTACGTGTGTGCGAATGGGCGTTTGAGGCGTCTTGTAGGCACTTAGCACTTTGCAATGTGCACTGTGCATTAGCGGGCCGGAACTATATTTTTGCTGCACTGTGCATTAGCGGGCCGAAACTACTGGGCTAAACGGTCATGGGTTTTTTGCGAAGCGGATATGAATTCAAATGGTTGCAACGTTTGAAAACGGGTCGCTACCTTTCCAAACGATGCGTCCATTGATTCAAATCGTCACCCGTTCCAGATATATATAAAGATGGAGTCAGAACAGTTTCCTTCACCGAAAAATCTCTGACCATCTTCTCCCTCCCGTACTGTTCTTAATTCTTCTCTTGAGTTCGTCGCCGTTCGCATCGCCAGCGCAGCCTTGCGAACCAGATTTCGTTTCACCTTGGGAAACAGTTGCTCATTTCAACCCGACCGCGCCGTAGGGGGAGCAAATCTGTTTTAAGGGAACAGCAAAGTGCTGGACTCGGATTTGACAATCAAACCTGTAATCGGAATACAAACCGGTAAACTTTCCTAACCCTATTCTAATTTTCTGTAAACCCAATTTTCGAATTAGGGTTTCCTGTATAACAAGATGTAAAAATGGGAAATTCTGTAAATGACTTGGTGTATGTAAAATAATTTTTGATGTGGGCTATTTTATTTTACGGTGTATGTAAAGCGATTATGGGTGTAGAAATAGAATTAGCCTCATATGAATGTTCCAGCATATATTTAAAAAAAAACCTAGGAAAAGAAGTTAAAAAGGGATTAAAAAAACATTCAGAAATATCTTTAATTACCGTACATAATTTAATCACTATAGTAGATTATGAAGGATGTGAACCTGTATGGCATCATGGATCTTTAAATAAGCTGCGATAGAAGCAAACAGGCTAACTTCAATTGTAAAAACAATCTAAATGTCACTATAGAAGAACCGGGTACAACATTATATGAATGCAGAACAAAGGAAAAGAGAGAGATTAAATGACAACAATACAGGCAATGTTTAAGAAATAACATCAACCATATATGCTTAACATCTGTGTACTTTTAGGTGTTTTTTTAGCATGTTGGAGAAAAAAATGGTTATAAATTACGCGCTATTTCACAATATACATGAAGTGTAGAGAATTATTCCAAAGAGCCTATCAAAATTTTGTTTGAGGTTAACCCTTAAGAAGGGTCACTACCTTATTAATTTTTTATAGAATCATGTATGTAACTAATAGAATATCGTTATATAAAAAACATGCACACATTTGAGTATTATGCTGATATTTAAGTGCTACAACGGTTAGTGAACAACCACTAAATGACCACTTATATGCAGCGGATTTCCAATGGTCATCAAAATCGGAAACATGGTTGGAATTATGAAATTTAAACAGATCAACAATTATATTATTTTGTTATTATTGGTCTTTGCTTTTTTGAAATGTGAACCAAGCATTTCAGCGTTCAAAAAGTGACACTCGGTAAGCTATAAAGAAAAATTTATCAATTAAAAATAAGATGATGAGAAGGAAAGACTATTCATGAAATGACAATTATACTATCTTTCATCATTATCAATTCATCTGAAAGTATGAAGAAGTACCATCAAATGTTCTTGCAGAACTGTTTTTATATATTTCACTTTATTTTCTGGTTTTTGTTGGCTTTAAGTGGAGGCGAGAATACATTTTTGATGATGTAAACGGCAGATTAAAAGTACAAAACAAATAACCTACTCTAAATATAAATGAAATGGGCAATCAATTAATCTAGTGATGTTGAGTTTTAGCATTGGCATTTTTGCAGGGAAAAAAAGAAGAGAAGGGTTTTTGGTTTTTAATAAAATGTAGTAGAGGTAAGAGAGCGAACGACATTGGAAAATCGTATGTATAGCAGTTTATTGTTTGATGTGTAATTTTAACAATGGAATACTACGTGCTTGTCAATACAATCATGTAATCTGACTCAACATAGCAAAGCAATACGTAAACACTTTACTTATATTGCTTTTATTGGCAAAAGGAATGGAAATATGCAATAGAGATCAATATTTATCTGAAAAAAAGGAAAACAGAAGTCATATTACACTAAATATTATACAATAGAAGGAACTCACATTGGGAAAGATGACACTATAGTTTAGTTTGTCGCAAATTCAAACGTCGACATCACATTGCAAAAGCTTTTGGTTTCAAGATGCATTCCTGGAGTTGTTAAACAAAACAGTTATCTAATCGCCAGTGATAATAATGCACTGCTACAAAATTGTATGAGGATTGACAGTACATCTTCTTTGTTAATAGGGTGTTGAATTACCTTATTTTTACAATTCCATAGTTGATTCTTGTGGTGAGGTACACGGCTATTGCAGTTTTTTTAACCTCTTCAAGCCTTGCTGCTTTGCACAGCAGTTCCATGCCTGTTACATGATGCACCCCCCAGAACCCCAAGAGAACACCTACCTTTAATAGTTAGTAATATTTCCAGGTGAAATATAAGTAATAAGGATATAGAACTTAAGTGTGGCTTTCACAGTTGTGCACATCTTTCTCGGTAGTTTGAGCATTACACATCATTTTTTCACGTTCTTTCTACAACACTGGTCATCTCATTTTGAGGCTGTAATGAAATTGCATGTTAGTAGCTGCGAATAGATATGTAAGTACATGACATTTGTGCATAGCAATGTTAGTTAATTGTTGTCTATGTACCAAAAATGGTGATACATGCACATATTTTCAAACCACGATCGTGAACAAAATAAAAATAAACTCAGTTTCTTTCAACTTAACTTCACAGGAGTATATGGTTCTACTATGCACACCCAAGTTATAATTTATTTTAGTTAAATGATTTTTTTCTTACATAATGACCGAGAAAGGAGGCAATACCATCCGACACTAAGTTAACTTCATATGTCAAAATAACATGTGACATTACATGTATTAAAAAGCAAAATTAACCATTATTTACATGTATGACATGAAGTCTAAAAAGCATTAGAATGTTGTATGTATGATCTATCTCAATCAATAATTAGAACATACCATGAATGAGATGGTATGTCGTCTGTAGTAACAAAACAAAACGATGGGGGCTAATATAACAACACTGTTCATATACTTGGTTGAAATGATAAATCGCTTCACTTCCACTTCAGCCTGTAAGCAACATCATATTCAGTTTTGGAAGAATTGAATCAGCCGTTGCACATAAAAACTAGATAAGGCGGCTAAACCTAAATACCCATGTACATATATTATTATAGAAAATGCGTATGCTTTTTTCAGTATAGATACTGAACATGTGCTAGAATCAATTATAGTTATTGTAGCTAATCTATAGCAACCAATGGATGAAGGTGAATTTCGATCTTTAACTTGGGAAGAGAAAACCTTCGATCTAAGCACAAACCCTTACATTGATTCAGCAAAAGATACCTTAAATAAAATAAATTAGTAACATTATTGCTCTCCATAACGGAAAGACTTGACGTAAGAAATTAAAGATCATATTCCAAGATGGCGGCTCTGGAAAGTAAAATAAATAATCATTCAATATACAATATGACTTGCATTATGCTGGCAAGGTTCTTTTCATAACCTTTTATTTGTATCTTTTCAAAAACAAAAGAATGTTGTTCGCATTAAATGTTAAATAAGGAAAAGGCAGTCAAATTATGGTGGTGAACTTTCTATTAGTTTGATCAAACTATGAAAAACAAATATTAAATAACCATACAGATTGCATGCGTAAGAGTTATGGAAATCTATATCACATTTATAAGTAAATATTAAATAAGTTTTTGGACATTTATGCATAGTAAGGTATCAATATCTAACCAAGGACGGGAAATATAGGGAATTAAACAATCACTTTCATAGTCTACCATGATTATTTTGAAGTGTTCCGAAATATATTAGAACCCACTGCCTTTTATAGCATCTTCAATACTATTTTGCAATTTAATGATATATTTTCTTGTTTGCTTTCCTAAAATATAAAATTCAACATTCGAAATTCAATCAGCTGCTGGGTATCATCCATATCTTACCAAAGAACTATCCAAAATTTGTGATTAAAACATCAGTACAAAAAATAAAGATTGTTAGCATTAATGTGTAAAACGTAACAACAAAAGTGGCAAAAAAATCATTTGCTGGACACTTGGCAATTTAGTTCAATATTCTATCGAATTAATTAGTCTAGCAAATTAAACAAAAAAACGGGTAGACAATAGTTATAAAACTTTTCATAAGTTGTTACATAAGTAGAAAGTATTTAAATTGTGAAGTATAGTACTGGTTTTTGCATAACCTATTAGAAAAGAGTCGCTAAAACTGAAGATCAGAACCCAAAACCAACATAGATTAATATGAGACACCACTTACATCGGAAAGAATGGCCAGCTTTTTATATCCTAAACACTATGAGACACCATTAACATGTAACATACATTTTGATGTATGGTAGGAGGTATTGTAGCAACCAAAAGTACTTCTAATTCATCTCACCTACTTGTAAAATGTAATACTGTATATGACAGCAATACTACGTAGAAAATTGCATTAAGTTTCAAAGTATAAGTAGCATTTACTAACGATGACGAATAAGAAGGCATAAATAATAAAGCAAAAGTGACCATTATTTACATGTCATGAAGTCGAAAAAGGTTAAATTTTTTGTATGTAAGATCTATCTCAATCTATAATAAGAATAGGACAAAAATGAGATAATATGTGGTAACATATTGCTTCACTCCCACGTCATCCTACAAGCAACATCATGTTCAGTTTTGGGAGTGTCGAATCGGTCACTACATATAGAAAATAGAATAAAGTTAAACCTAACTAACCAAGTACAGATATTATTAAGACCAATGTATATACTTTTTCAATATAGATACTGAACATGTGCTAGAAACAAATGTAGTTATTATTGCTGATTTATGGCATTCAATAGATGAAGAAGAATTTGGAACTTTAACCTAGGAAGAGAAAACCTCTGTTCTAAGCACAAACCCTTACACTGATTAAGAAATATATACCTTATATAAAGTATATTAAAAACATTATCGCTCTCCATAATACTCAAGGTTGGCTAAAGAAATTAGAGATCATGTTTTAGGGGCAAATAAAACAGATAATCATCATTCAATATACAATATAAGTTGCAAGTGTCTTCAAGCATAATTATGCCGACGAGGTTCTTGTAACACCCCACTCCCGCTATGATCACTCACTAAGGGAATGCCATAGCATCGGTGGAGTATTTTAGTGAATATAGAACAGAAAAATTACAACAAGACGGATATAAATAGTACTTGAAATTTTAAAACATCATCTCATAACAGCGGAAGTAAAACATGTCTGGTTACATCATAAAACCACAATAAAGGTCAAGTACAATATCCATCAAAATAAAGAAGTACATAATCCCACTCTCATACAATAGCCAAACAAAAGAAAAGATAACTGGATAACTGGAGCTTTACATCTATCCAAGCTCCTAAAGACTGGAACAGCAATCCGATCAAGCTCCACTACTGCTAGGATCCACCGTAGGACCTGAGGGTTGGGAAAAAGATAAAAACAACAGGGTCAGACATAAGTCTGAGCGAGTCCTATAACTTTAACAATACAATCGTTAAAGTAACCAGAGAAGACATAAACTGATATACGGTAACATATAGGGATGAATGGCTACCCTAAGCAGTCAACTAAACGAAGATAAAGGATAAAGACGCATCTACCCTCCCTAAGGTAAATTACTAAACTGCACCACACCAGTCGTTCCTAACTTAAAGGTTGATCCCACCCAAGGACTTATAAAATTTACTAATTAGTACCTGCGTACCCCTAGGTGACCAAGTAGGCGCCACGGGGCCCTACAATCCACTAGGTGTACACACTACTTCCCATTCGATCAGCTCCCTAACGTAGATACCCGTGCTGGCCCCACCGTGGGATGTATCATTCCCCAATGTGGCAACCTGATGAAACTAAAGGTGCACGGCTTATATCTACTCGATGCAACAACGGCTTACCTACCAGCCCGGGCCCACTCACGCATATGAAGCCCGTTGGACTTGCGTTGCCACCGCTAACCCGTTTGCCTCTTACAGTCAAGCCCAGTATGCGTGTCCCGTCCTCGACATGGGTCGAGCCCACAAAGATACGTATGGGTTACTGGTTGAAATGGGCCTCCACAAGCTACCCACCTAAGCTTGTCCCTTTTTCTAGTATATCCCACTTAACCCTTTAATCATGTTTTAATTACATGTTCCATTTTGGTTAAGTATTCTAATCGTATTTTCTATTGCCACCCAAGGCAACCACTAGATTTTCTCATGCCACCCGAGGCACCCACTTAACCCCTCATGTCCCTCTACATGCTAATGTGGTTAAGTGTTTCTTAATTAATTAATTAAGAACGTAACCTTTGTAAAGACCTCTCACATTAGACTGTCTTTTATGACCGCTGGTTAAGCCGGTTGGGTCCGGGCAGCCTTATGTCATAACAGAGTCTAACCTCGTGTCTTTACATTAATTACGTATTTAGTTTGTGCCTAAGACCTCTCACATTGGGCTAACATTTGTAGCAACTGGTTAAGCCGGTTGGGTCCGGGCAGTTTTACGCTACAACTGAGTCCAACCTCGTGTCTTAGTCAATTAATTACACCTAATTAATCACCCTCATAATTTTATATTAATTATCCCTAATTAATCAAGTTTTCTTAACATGGGTAGACCTAACTTAATAGGTAAATTCCCATGGGGTAGACCTAACTCAATAGGTAAATTCCCAACACATAGTATGGGTACACCTAACCAAATAGGCAAATTCCCATACTATGTTTATTTATTTTGTGTTATGCATAATTATATTAATTTCACACAATCTTATTAACTTATGCATTTAATTACCCCATCGTTCCCACGTAATTTCGTTCATGATATAACACATATAAAAGGTGTCAACTTGCATATGAATGAACATGTTTCAAAGGTGCCATCTTGCATATTAACAAACACATAACTTGCATATGAACTTGCATAACATGTCACATAACTTGCATATAATATGTCACATAACTTACATATTCATTTTGCATAACAAACTTGCATATTAGCTTATAGACTTGCATAATGTGTCATCATGAACTTGCATATTAATAAACATGTAACTTGCATATTTACATACATGTAACTCGCATATTAACAAACATGTAACTTGCATATAAAGAAACATGTAACTTGCATATTTACATACATGTAACTTGCATATTAACAAACATGTAACTTGCATATTAACAAACATGTAACTTGCATATTTACATACATGTAACTTGCATATTAACAAACATGTAACTTGCATATTTACATACATGTAACTTGCATAGCATATTACCATGAACTTGCATAACATGCATATGATTACATAGCCCACAACTTGCATATTTAGCATCATGCAAACATAACATGCATCATATTAAACTTGCATAAGCTTACATACTCAACATGCATAAACATAAGATTAATGCTAACATCATATCATATGATTCAAAGCTCATTAACCCACATACAAAACCATAAATCTCATCACATCTCATCTAATTAGTTTACCAAAAGATCATCAAAGTGATAGAAACTCACAACTAGCAACTTTGAACACCAAATGAAGAAGATTAAGATGCTAAGAAGGGATTAGAAGTTGATTAGAGAGTGATTAGTATGCAACCCTCTTCATAAAATTAGTGGAGGCCATGAGAGCTAGCATTTTGCCATAGTTTAGTCACTAGGTTTAATTATGAATGAATTAGGGTAGGTTAGGGTCTTATTTATAGATTAGGCAAGTGTTTTAGGCCATAGGATTAACCCTAGATTCAATCCAAGCCATCAAAGCATGTCTTGGGGAAGAAGTCAAGTGTAGGAACCATCTAGGGCCTTTAGATTAAAGATGGACCATGAGAACCATTCAAATGCAAAATCTGCACTTGAGCGAATCGGCCCACGGGTTGACAGCCAAACACCCTGGATTAACCCCTAGTCGACCCAGCGGGCTCGGGTCGACTTCAAAAATCGGCCGGTTCGGTTATTCCCCTCTCCCAATTCGCTGTTTTGAGCATTTTTGCATATTTATTTATTAAATTTTCAATTATATATATATATATATATGTATCAATATATATATATATATATCTACACAACCCATTTCACTTAATTAAGTATACTTTAATTTGGGAATTTTCGTGAAACTTCGCGAGGCCATATCTTGGTCATACGGACTCCGATTTTCGAAAACTCGGACTCTATTTCACGTATTTTTCCGAGACGAACGCAATGGCATAGCCCGTTTCCCTTGATTCCCATTTTAGAATTAAATTCTGCCTCGATTTATGTTATTACAGGTTATTGAAAATACGGGTTGTTACATTCTCCCCTCCTTAAAGGATTTCGTCCCCGAAATCTTCAAGTTAGGAAGAACGTATCCTACCATCCAATCATCCATCTACTCAAAGCATCATCCACGAGCAATCATTGTCCTTACAAGATTCTAAATGCTGGATGGATATATGCAAAAGTGTGTGTATATGTACTTACCTAATGCAAAAATCAGGCGGTTACTGATACAGTAAACCTCCTTAATGCAAACCATGATAGTGCCATGCATCCAATATGTATGCGAAACCCTATTGACACATACAAATTTCTACATGCGTGCACAACCATACACAAAAATGCATCATCCATATGATAACACAGCCATGATACATCCATCAATCTAACTACCACATCCATTTATGCAATATGCAACATGAAGTGACTGAGCCGATCTAGTGCCTAATGTGTGTGTATATGCATCCACGAGCAACCACTAGCAAACAATTGCATCCATATGCATCCATCAACCATAACATGTTTCAAACACATGTTTCAACCATAGGTTTTACCCTATCTAAAGGTCATAGGTATTAGCGAGAGGATATACTAAAGATAAGATAAGTACTAGACAAGCAATAAAGGAGAAGTTAAAAGACATACTCTCAAAAAGAAATGGATACAAAGAACGCATCTTTGCTTCCGTCTCCCAAGTAGCATTGCTTTCGTCATCTCCCCATTGCACTTTAACTAGCTGAACTTCTCTGTTCCTCAACTTCCTAGTTTCTGACCCAAGGATGCGAGTAGGAGCTCGTCGAATCGTCGCATCACGCTCTACCTCTACATCTCTAAGCAAGCTCGGCTCTACCACCTCCGCGGTCTCATGTAAGCACTTCCTCAAATGTGATACATGGAATACATCATGAACACCACTAAGTCTGTCGGGCAACTCCACCCTATATGCCATCCGTCCAATCCTTTCCTTAATAGGAAACGGCCCAACAAATCTCGGTGCTAACTTCCCTACGGACCCAAAGCGAACAACATTTCTCAATGGAGATACTTTGACAAAAACCATGTCCCCAACCTCAAACTCAAGATCCGTCCTTCTCCGATCCGCATAAGATTTCTGTCTATCTTGCGCTGCTTTCATCCTTTTTCGAATTAAATCAATCTTCTCTGAAGTCTCTCTAACCATATCCGGCCCAAGCAAGATCTTATCCGTAGATTCCCACCAACATGTAGGAGATCGACAAGGCCTTCCATAAAGAGCTTCGAAAGGAGCCATACCAATACTGGACTGAAAGCTGTTATTATATGCGAACTCCACCAAAGGAAGATGTTCTTCCCATGTACCTCCAAAATCCAAGATACAAAGCCTCAAAAGATCTTCTAAGATACGGTTCACCCTCTCAGTCTGACCGTCCGTCTGAGGATGATATGCGGTGCTCAAACACAACTGAGTCCCTACCGCCTCTTGCAAACTTCTCCAAAACTCACTAGTGAAAATAGGATCTCGATCACTCACAATGCTGGATGGTACGCCATGCAATCTAACAATCTCTCTAACATAGACTGAAGCAAGCCATGGAGCGGTCCTCTTACTCTTTACGGGTATAAAATGGGCACTCTTGGTAAGTCTGTCTACCACAACCCAAATTCCCGTATTGCCCTTCCTCGATCTCGGTAACCCGTCGATGAAATCCATCGAGACACTATCCCACTTCCACTGTGGAACCTCCAATGGGTGTAGCAACCCACCGGGTTTCCTTTGCTCCACTTTAACTTGTTGGCACACTAAGCATCTAGCCACATACTCGGCCACATCTTTCTTCATACCGGCCCAGAAGAAAACTCTCTTCATGTCTTGGTACATTTTGTCTCCACCGGGATGAATAGTCATTCTTGAACGATGTGCATCATCCAAAATAGCCTTCTTCAAACCCTCATCTTGCGGTACACAGAGTCTACCGTCTCTATGCAACCATCCCTTATCATCTATGGTGTATCTACCCAAATGGCTGGACGACTCCCCTCTTATAAGCTTCTCTACCAACACAACCAACTGTGGGTCGTCTCGCTGAGCCTCGCCAATCTGTCTCAAAAGAGTAGGTCTAACCTCCAAGGATGCCAACAAACCAGGTACAAAATCAACAGAAGGTCTGAAGTCAAACAAAGAAAGAAACTCCAAGCTTCGTCGTTCCACGAACAATGGACTCAAAGATAGCCTTTTTCTACTTAAGGCGTCTGCCACCACGTTACCCTTACCAGGGGTATACGCTATCTCGAAATCATAGGATGCTAAGAACTCCATCCACCTTTGCTGTCTTAGGTTTAAATCCTTCTGAGAGAATAAGTACTTCAATGATTTATGGTCGGTGAACAACTCGAATCTCTCACCAAGAAGATAATGGCGCCAAGACTTAAGTGCGAAAACAATCGCGGCCAACTCTAGATCATGGGTAGGGTAATTCTTCTCATGCACTCTCAATTGTCTCCCTCCATAGGCTATTACCCTTCCCTCCTGCATCAAGACTGCGCCTAATCCTGTTCCACAAGCATCGGTATAAACAACAAACGGCTTACTTCCATCCGGGAGCACTAAAACTGGAGCGGTGGTCAAAGCTCTCTTTAACCGTCGGAAGGCATCATCACAATCTACATCCCACGAGAAAACCAGATTCTTTTTCGTCAAGCGGGTTAATGGGGCTGATATCTTCGCGAAGTCTTTGATGAACTTCCTATAATATCCTGCCAACCCCAAGAAACTTCTTACCTCGGTAGCATTTCTAGGAACTTTCCAATCCTGGATAGATACTATCTTTGCGGGATCCACAGCTATCCCTTCCTTAGAGACCACATGCCCTAAGAATCGCACTTCTCTTCTCCAAAAATGGCATTTAGAGAATTTAGCTTTAAGACTATGCGCTCGAAGAGTCTCCAACACTTCCTTGAGATGTAAGGCATGCTCTTCTTCATTCTTGGAAAAGACCAAGATGTCATCCACAAAAACTACTACAAACTTATTCAGATACTCTCTGAACACTCTACTCATGAGATCAACAAAGTATGCGGGGGCGTTTGTCAACCCAAATGGCATCACTAGCCACTCATAAAAACCATCCGGAGTCCGGAAAGCAGTCTTCTCTATACTGTCCTCCGCCACTCTTAACTGATGAAACCCTGTAGCTAAGTCCATCTGCGAAAATACTGACGCGCCAACCAACTGATCAAAGAGATCATCTATCCTCGGTAATGGGTGTCTATTCTTCTTCGTGAGCTTATTAAGTTCTCTATAATCCACACAAAGTCTGAGGGACCCATCCGCCTTCGTGGCAAACACTACTGGAGCTCCCCACTCCGATATACTTCGCCTTATGAACCCCTTCTCAAGCAACTCCCCTACTTGCTTATGAAGTTCTCTTCTCTCACGAGGAGCCATGTGGCGTACTGGCAAAGACACTGGTTTGGCATTATCCACCAAATAAATTCGGAAATCTATCTCCCGCTTCGGAGGCAAACCCTTTACTTCTTCAAACACATCCGGATATTCCCGGACTACTCTGACAGAACACAAACTCTCGACCGAAGCATCGAGCGATTCAAGATAACTTAGCAAAACAGATTCCATGGGATTGCAAGAGATCTCGAGAGTGTTACCCAAGCGGGTCATGAGCCTGACAACTCTCCTTTCGCAATCAAGAACGGCACCATTACTGGATAACCAGTCCATGCCCAAGATCAACCCATAGCCCGTGAAGCCCAATACAAAAGCATCACATCTAAACTCAACGCTAAGTATAGAAATCTTCAAACCCAAACATATCATAGACAGATATATGGAGCCCCCAATTGGGTTTGAGACAACCAAGGGATCATCAACTAGACTGGTGTCTAAGTGCAGTGACTCAACTAACGATGATGAGATAAAAGAATGCGATGCGCCAGAGTCAAACAAAGTACGAACTGGATGATCAAACAGAAAAACCAGACTTTCAACGGAAATAGTTCTACCTCTCTGCTGAATCGGTGGAACTGAGAGAACCTGAACTTGCCCCCCTGACTGAGGTGGTGCTATAAGAGCTTGCACCTGGCCTCCTGAGGTAGACCCCGTCTTCTGCCCCTTCTTTGGGCAGTTTTTCACAAGATGCCCTGCTTCACCACAATGAAAGCAACCGGTCTTCTTCTTTTTGCGACAATCCTTACTAAGGTGTCCTGGTGTTCCACAATTGAAGCACTTCTTCTTCGTCTTCTTTTTGTCACCATTGCCTTTTCCGCCCTTGCCTTGTTGTTGCTGTTGCGGTTTCTTCTGATCCCCCTTTTTCTCTGGTGCCTTAGAATTCTTATCATCCTCATGCATAAGTGCCATGTAGACAAGCTTCTCAAAAGTGGCCCCCATAGGAATGTGAGTCATAGCTATTCCTTGCAATGGTTCGTTCAAGCCTCTAACGAACCTCAAAGCCTTCTTCTCCGGTGTATTCACCAACTCTATGCCAAACCTTGCTAATTGATTGAATTTGTTGACATATTCTTTCACCGTGAGATTCCCTTGCTTCAAATTCAAGAACTTCTCCATAAACAGATTCTCTTCCGCCCTTGAGAGAAACTTAGCCCCAAACCTTTGCTTAAAATCTGCCCAAGAGTCAACAGGGCGTTCTCCATTAGTGACCTCCCACCAGAATGAGGCCTCTCCCTTCATTAACCAAGCCGCCAACTTGACTTTCTTTCCCTCTTCCACTTCAAAGATATCTAGCAACTCTTCCACTTCCTTAAGCCAATCTCTAGCCTCTACGAAAGTCTCTGAACCAAGAAAAGGTTTTCCTCCTATAGCCTTGAACTCCTTGCAAACCTTAGCAAAATTATCCACTCTAGGCTGAGGAGGAGGAGCGGTTGTCTCTGGTGTAGTAGCATTGGCCGGACCCGCAGCCGCGGCCCTAGCCTCTTGCAACCTCCTATACCATAGTGGTATAACTAAACCCTCCGGGATGTTAAGATCTTCAGCCATGCTGAAACGAAAGAGGAAAGATTCAAAAAGGAGATTCCGAAAGATAAAGATATGGCTATTGGGGATTATGCTTTTCTTTTTCAAAAACTTTTTCTCTTAGAAGACATGCTTTTTAAAAATACTTTCTTCGAAAATACTCTTAGAAGGTAGTTTTTCTCAAAAATTTTATCTGTTCTGGTAACCTTAAGCTCTGATACCACGTGTAACACCCCACTCCCGCTATGATCACTCACTAAGGGAATGCCATAGCATCGGTGGAGTATTTTAGTGAATATAGAACAGAAAAATTACAACAAGACAGATATAAATAGTACTTGAAATTTTAAAACATCATCTCATAACAGCGGAAGTAAAACATGTCTGGTTACATCATAAAACCACAATAAAGGTCAAGTACAATATCCATCAAAATAAAGAAGTACATAATCCCACTCTCATACAATAGCCAAACAAAAGAAAAGATAACTGGATAACTGGAGCTTTACATCTATCCAAGCTCCTAAAGACTGGAACAGCAATCCGATCAAGCTCCACTACTGCTAGGATCCACCGTAGGACCTGAGGGTTGGGAAAAAGATAAAAACAACAGGGTCAGACATAAGTCTGAGCGAGTCCTATAATTTTAACAATACAATCGTTAAAGTAACCAGAGAAGACATAAACTGATATACGGTAACATATAGGGATGAATGGCTACCCTAAGCAGTCAACTAAACGAAGATAAAGGATAAAGACGCATCTACCCTCCCTAAGGTAAATTACTAAACTGCACCACACCAGTCGTTCCTAACTTAAAGGTTGATCCCACCCAAGGACTTATAAAATTTACTAATTAGTACCTGCGTACCCCTAGGTGACCAAGTAGGCGCCACGGGGCCCTACAATCCACTAGGTGTACACACTACTTCCCATTCGATCAGCTCCCTAACGTAGATACCCGTGCTGGCCCCACCGTGGGATGTATCATTCCCCAATGTGGCAACCTGATGAAACTAAAGGTGCACGGCTTATATCTACTCGATGCAACAACGGCTTACCTACCAGCCCGGGCCCACTCACGCATATGAAGCCCGTTGGACTTGCGTTGCCACCGCTAACCCGTTTGCCTCTTACAGTCAAGCCCAGTATGCGTGTCCCGTCCTCGACATGGGTCGAGCCCACAAAGATACGTATGGGTTACTGGTTGAAATGGGCCTCCACAAGCTACCCACCTAAGCTTGTCCCTTTTTCTAGTATATCCCACTTAACCCTTTAATCATGTTTTAATTACATGTTCCATTTTGGTTAAGTATTCTAATCGTATTTTCTATTGCCACCCAAGGCAACCACTAGATTTTCTCATGCCACCCGAGGCACCCACTTAACCCCTCATGTCCCTCTACATGCTAATGTGGTTAAGTGTTTCTTAATTAATTAATTAAGAACGTAACCTTTGTAAAGACCTCTCACATTAGACTGTCTTTTATGACCGCTGGTTAAGCCGGTTGGGTCCGGGCAGCCTTATGTCATAACAGAGTCTAACCTCGTGTCTTTACATTAATTACGTATTTAGTTTGTGCCTAAGACCTCTCACATTGGGCTAACATTTGTAGCAACTGGTTAAGCCGGTTGGGTCCGGGCAGTTTTACGCTACAACTGAGTCCAACCTCGTGTCTTAGTCAATTAATTACACCTAATTAATCACCCTCATAATTTTATATTAATTATCCCTAATTAATCAAGTTTTCTTAACATGGGTAGACCTAACTTAATAGGTAAATTCCCATGGGGTAGACCTAACTCAATAGGTAAATTCCCAACACATAGTATGGGTACACCTAACCAAATAGGCAAATTCCCATACTATGTTTATTTATTTTGTGTTATGCATAATTATATTAATTTCACACAATCTTATTAACTTATGCATTTAATTACCCCATCGTTCCCACGTAATTTCGTTCATGATATAACACATATAAAAGGTGTCAACTTGCATATGAATGAACATGTTTCAAAGGTGCCATCTTGCATATTAACAAACACATAACTTGCATATGAACTTGCATAACATGTCACATAACTTGCATATAATATGTCACATAACTTACATATTCATTTTGCATAACAAACTTGCATATTAGCTTATAGACTTGCATAATGTGTCATCATGAACTTGCATATTAATAAACATGTAACTTGCATATTTACATACATGTAACTCGCATATTAACAAACATGTAACTTGCATATAAAGAAACATGTAACTTGCATATTTACATACATGTAACTTGCATATTAACAAACATGTAACTTGCATATTAACAAACATGTAACTTGCATATTTACATACATGTAACTTGCATATTAACAAACATGTAACTTGCATATTTACATACATGTAACTTGCATAGCATATTACCATGAACTTGCATAACATGCATATGATTACATAGCCCACAACTTGCATATTTAGCATCATGCAAACATAACATGCATCATATTAAACTTGCATAAGCTTACATACTCAACATGCATAAACATAAGATTAATGCTAACATCATATCATATGATTCAAAGCTCATTAACCCACATACAAAACCATAAATCTCATCACATCTCATCTAATTAGTTTACCAAAAGATCATCAAAGTGATAGAAACTCACAACTAGCAACTTTGAACACCAAATGAAGAAGATTAAGATGCTAAGAAGGGATTAGAAGTTGATTAGAGAGTGATTAGTATGCAACCCTCTTCATAAAATTAGTGGAGGCCATGAGAGCTAGCATTTTGCCATAGTTTAGTCACTAGGTTTAATTATGAATGAATTAGGGTAGGTTAGGGTCTTATTTATAGATTAGGCAAGTGTTTTAGGCCATAGGATTAACCCTAGATTCAATCCAAGCCATCAAAGCATGTCTTGGGGAAGAAGTCAAGTGTAGGAACCATCTAGGGCCTTTAGATTAAAGATGGACCATGAGAACCATTCAAATGCAAAATCTGCACTTGAGCGAATCGGCCCACGGGTTGACAGCCAAACACCCTGGATTAACCCCTAGTCGACCCAGCGGGCTCGGGTCGACTTCAAAAATCGGCCGGTTCGGTTATTCCCCTCTCCCAATTCGCTGTTTTGAGCATTTTTGCATATTTATTTATTAAATTTTCAATTATATATATATATATATATGTATCAATATATATATATATATATATCTACACAACCCATTTCACTTAATTAAGTATACTTTAATTTGGGAATTTTCGTGAAACTTCGCGAGGCCATATCTTGGTCATACGGACTCCGATTTTCGAAAACTCGGACTCTATTTCACGTATTTTTCCGAGACGAACGCAATGGCATAGCCCGTTTCCCTTGATTCCCATTTTAGAATTAAATTCTGCCTCGATTTATGTTATTACAGGTTATTGAAAATACGGGTTGTTACAGTTCTTTTCACAACCTTTGAAATAGACATATAATTTGTGACATAGACATAAAAATATATCATTCAACAAAGCACCTACAAAACATATAATTTGTGACTTTCGGCAAATCATGCCAAATGGTAATTATAATTTATAGAAAAAACATTCTAACTTTTGAAATTTAATTTAAAGAAAAAATGAATTATAAAATGCATAGTCAAATTTTGAGTACTGTAAACACTCTAACTATGATATTTTCATGAAATATTTTGCTATCATCTTTTTCACAAATGCTTAAAACAATATAATATTTTGGAATACTTATAACATTATGAAAAAATGAAAAACTTATCTACAACAAATTCATATTAAAATCACATCCACGGTTACAAAGTAAAAATTATATTGCTACCTTCTTCGGGTAGAAATTAAATTTCTGCTATAGCTATGCAATATTTAACATGACAGGAGCTTCGATTTTTTTCCCTTGTGACAGAAACTTGGATAAAATACAGGTATGGAAGTTTCACTATTTAGAAATTATCTAAGAAGCGAAAGTAAAATAATTTTCATTTAGTAGCACACTATGCAAGCAGCAGAACCTTTGTTTTCGTGAAAGTGGGTCTTTGCTTCCATGCTATTCCGCTAATAGAAAACATGGTAATAAGCTATATCCTATTTCAACGTAATCTCTATCTTGTCAGAATGTAACATAAAAATTACTAAACTGTAATCTTTTAAGTTGTTTCTATAGTTCCCAACCTGTTGAATTTGAGGTATCTTGTTCTTAAT
Organism: Allium sativum; assembly: GCA_030737875.1. Taxonomy (NCBI): domain Eukaryota; kingdom Viridiplantae; phylum Streptophyta; class Magnoliopsida; order Asparagales; family Amaryllidaceae; genus Allium; species Allium sativum. The sequence goes on along the minus strand of CM060913.1, from coordinate 717,524,773 downwards.
AATTCGTTATTTGCATATAGGCTTTTCGCCTTTAATTTTATGCAATGTCCAAGAATATGGTATTGAATTATTGATATATTGACCATGGTGCAGACTTGAATACATACTGCAGAAAGATTACCTTAAATGTAGGTAAATAGGACCAATTCGCACGATGTTTGATAAAGTAAACTACAACAGAAAAATAGATGTTTGAAGATCAATTTTCAAACAAAATAGTCAATGTCAAATATCAAACAAAGTCGACAAATTTAGCAATATTACGTCGAATTTGAAAATCTAATAGTAATAGCTGAAAAAGGATAGAATTACCTTCAATTGTAATAAAATCTATAAATCGGACCTAGCCGAACAAAATCCTGAAGCTAGAGCATACACGGAGAGGGTATTAGTGGGAATCAGAAAAAATCGGATGTAGCAACTATTCGGCGGAGAAGTGGAGAAAGATGGAGAAGGGATGTCGTTAGATCTAGTGGTTTGGGGTGCTTTTTCTTCCGTATGTCACATAAAATAATGAATAACAGGACAGGGTAGGAGGGGATCGTGGGTAAATGGAGTTTTTCGTAGTGATTGGAGAAGGCAGAGAAGGAGGGGAGTTTTTTTTTGTATCAGGTGAAAAATGGGAAGGGTATAGCCGTGTAGGTGGGGAAAGGCGAAAGGTTTTTTGGGGAGTGGGTGCGGTCACTAAAGAGCTAAGGATGGGTTATATTCAACGGCGAGGATTGAAAGGTTATACACATGTCGACTTGTGAATTTTTTGGAGAATCTGGATCTGAAAGGTCTTCGAAGAAGGATTGTGCTTTCATATAATATAATAGATTTTAATATTCAAAATATATGAATTCCAACCATTTAAATTATCAAACAATTGTATTAAAATAATTAAATTAATTAATTATTAAATCACTAAAATTCCGGGATGTTACATTATAGAGGGAAGGAAAGACTGGTGGTAAAGGGCTAATCACAATAATGTGGTTTCAATTTAATGAATCATTTTCACTTGTTGTCAAGCCCCCATCAATCAGAATTATTTTAACAATTGCCTTATCTAAAAACTGGGTCGTCAAATAATTAGACGTAAATAATGCCATTTCAAATGGTTATTAGCAGGAGGAGGTATACATGGAATAGCCAAAAGGATTCAGACAACAAAGCAAAGAAAGTCATGCGTGCAAACTCAATAAAGCAATATATGGACTAAAACAGGCAGCCAAAATGTGGTTCAACAACCTGAAGACAACACTAATCAGCCTTGGATATCAACCAACAAAATCATACAATTCCCTATTTACAAATTTTTTAAATAAAACTGTTACCTTTATACTAGTTTATGTCGATGACTTTTCAATTACAAGTAACAGTGAGGGGGAGATTCAAAGGATAACACAATGTATAAACTTAGAATTTTTAATCAAAGATCTGGGTGATGTCACACGCTTTCTGGGCATTGAAGTAAGTAGAGCATCAAATTTTGAAATACACGTAGGTCAAAAAAATATTTCAGAATTACTTAGAAAATCAAAGATGGACAAAGAATATCCTATTGCAACCCCTATGATGAGCAGCCTGCAGTTATCCAAGTCAAAAGGAGAACCCATAATTAAAGAAAAGCAGTACAGAAGCATTGTTAGAGCTCTAATATAAAACCATAACAAGACCAGATATTACATTCATTGTCAACAAAGTAAGTCAATACTTGCAACAACCACTAAATGAGCACTGGACATTAGTCAAAAGAATTCTAAGGTAGCTCAAGGGTACAATGGATTATAAATTAAAGCTACAATCCAGTAGTACACTCAGCATAAGTGCATATTCAGACTCTGACTGGGAAAATGATCATGATGATCTAAAATCAAATAGTGGATACTGTGTATTTCAAGGGAAAATCCTATGTCATGGTATGAAAAGAAACAAGCCCCGGTATCTAGATCTAGTACTGAAGTATAGCTACCACTATTGCGGAGATAATGTGGATACACTCATTGTCAAGTGAGCTAAAGATAAACACTAAAAATATGGCTACTACATGCTGTGATAATATAAGTGCAATAATGCTTACTATTAATCTTGTTCTTCACTCTAGAACTAAACACATGGAGATATATACTTCATTAGAGAGCAGATTCACAAGAGAAAATTGAACGTAAATCATATACCTTTATCATATCAAGTTTCAGATATGCTCATAAAGCTCCTGTCGAAGTCCAATTTCAATCGACTCAGAAACAAGCTCTGCAGCGGAGAAGCAAAGAAAGAGGCAGATGATTCAATAACAAGGCTCCAAGTTAAACTCAGTCGCAAACCTCGAATCGATGCCAAATCGCAGAAGCACAACCATACTTCTCAGTTCTGAAACAAATCCAAGTGTTTTACTTGAATTTGCCCCATTTTGAAGTTGCCATAATCCCTCTCTCGTCAAACCAGTAGAAAACTCAAGTGGAAGACTCAGGTTTGCCTAAATTGAATGGATATTGATGGGATATGGCACGATCTGTCTCTTTGCAACGTGAATTTATGGCGACATCATTATTTTACTTCTATGGAAAGCAAATCCTAAGCGGATGCTAGGGTTTGAGGGGGAGTATTATGAAATACAATATGTTGGGCAACAAAGTTTTCTTTTTTAAATAAGATATATGGGCCGAGGCCCACTTAGTCCTTATTACTATTATAAATACATAGAAAGCATTGTAAAGAAATTGTATCAAATAATAAAGCCGTTCTCTCTATTTTTCATTACAAGCTTCACTTCTATTACAATACTTATTATCTAATAACAGAGTTAAATAAGATACAGTTAGGCATAATATGTTTATATATTTGTGTGTACATGAAAATGTGTGTGTGTATGGTTGTGCACATGTATAGTAGCGTGTGTGGGCTCTAGTCTCCAGTGGTAAGCGTGTGTGTATATCTTCATGATCAATATGTTCATTTGTTTAAGCATGCATGTGTGCTTATTCCTAGGTTCTGTGCTCACTGATGTTCATGGTTAAATATGCACATCCATATTTATACATGCGGTCCTTTATATATTTTAATGCATTTGAAAGGACGATTAGGTTCGTGTATAAGTGTGATTATGTTGTGTTAGTGTATTTCTATATTATTTATCATTTCAATTCATCTTTTTTTATTTGTTTAACACTTTTACATTTATAGTTATTGGACCTTGATTTGATGAATGCTTTATGTATATTTTAGTCTTAGTCCACTTTTAATAAACAAACACGATATAAATAATGATATGGTCTTAAAAATGGATGTAACAAGATTAAGAATATTATACAAAATCCATTTGGTAGTTGTCCCCATCTACACTGCAATTATTAAACAAGTAGTTTTTATGCCATGTGGCCACTATAGCTTTAGTGAAAAATGTATTTAGTCAACATAGCTTGAAGGGAAGTGTATGTATTTGAATGTGAAGTGTATTGTTGATCCCTTGCCACCTAGACGTAATATGAGTCAAGAAGTCGGGTATTTTATTGGGATATAAGAAAACAATATTACTACTAAGAGCATCTCTAGATGTTTGGAGTGTATATATTACATTTTGTACACTCCAAATTCCCGCATCCGGTAATTGCCCAAGAGATTAGTAGACCAAGCGTCTGTTCAACGGGTGTCCAAAATAAAAACAATCGAAAGCCTGTTGAACAGGCGTTGGGTTACGTCTGCATATGTCAGGCGCAAAAATTATTTTTTACCCACTTTTTTTTACTTTCTACCACCCTTTTTTAGTTTATTTGCCGAAATTTCCAAATGTCGTCTCGAACCTGTCAAAGTCAGTAGATGGACCATTCGTTACACAACTGAAGACAATGTTTAACCAGCTTATATTATTTCTGATGCATGTGTGACTGCTGATAACCTATGAGTATTGCATGAGGTATCCTAACTATATCACATTACCATACTTCGGCACTAGCGACGCCAATTGTATAATTTTTATTCTTAACCAATAAATTAATACGTCTATAATATATGATGTAGATTACTACTTTGAATAGTATATTGTTAACATTAAATAATTACTTATTTAGGTTCGTCACATTAAAATGTGCGGTTATTGACTTAAATGTATTACCTATTATTTTGACACACACCACCTGACTCGATTAAGGCCAGACTACTTACAACACTTTTGGTGAGTTTCTACGGTTACGTACATCGGCCTACCACTTATACATTTCATTTTTCTAATTTCGAGCTAGGATTGACTCTTTTAGTTTTTATATGTTGACTGGTATAGAGGTTGGTCAATCAGACCATATGTCGGTACCATTTGATAACTTATATAAGGATTTTGAGTCTTATTCGATTCAGTTACCAGCTTTAGTTGTTGAGGAGTTTAGAGAAGAATCTGTTACACTGACATGCTTACAGAGATATATAATAGATTATAGGGATGCTGAGGAGATTCATACCCTTGTTATCCGTGCCTTTATATTATATTTGTTTGGTTGTACATTTTTTAACAAATATTAAGGACGTGATTAGAGTTAGATATTTGGATGGATTGCAAAATGTTGATGGGCTTCAGATATTCAACTATTGTAGTGTCATCCTCAGTTATCCCTTTTTAACATTGGATACATATTCTGTACAGTAGTCTAGAACAATGTACAATTTTTGATACATTCTTCCGTTTTGGTACTATGAGTATACGGCTAACATGCAACTACAACTTATCACCGAGGCGAATAGCACACCATATATTTACTTTTCTAGATTTCGTCGTCAGAGGGTAGCCATGAATATGCATCATGTTGCATAGAGAGTGAATAATAAGCTGATGAAGGCTAGGCAGCAGATGGATATGAGACGACATGCCAATGTTATCACCTATCTATGGTAGCCTTATATTAGGATTATGGGGCCCAACGAGAATCAAAACGCTTGCTTACCAGTTCGACTTTTGAGATGTAGGGCTTGCTTCTACGTCCCTACGTGTCCATAAATATGGTATTTTAAGGGAGTAACGTTGGCTGTAGTTGTATGATACAGTACACATTCCCTTTGATCCACTTCCATTGGATGATATGTATGGATTTATTCGGGTCGACCTGGCTTAAATTGTCGGTATGGGGGTCGTAGGATGGGTAGACGGCGAGCCATTTACCATATTTAGAGATTTTGATTCATATTGGGCTCGAGCTTCTCCCACAGACTTACGCTTTATCGGATAACATATGTGGTCTGAACTTAGATAATATTGGCCCGGGTACCTCTTCCGGTAGAGTTCCACTGCCACCAGCCACCTTTGTGCCTACCTCATCTCAGCATATACAGTCTCCTGCAATCGACCCCCCATTGCATCCGTTCAGAGTTTATAGTTTACATGGTAGGGTACTGGACTATCCACTGTAGTTCCCTACAGACGATGAGATTTAGGGTGTACCATATGCTCATTCGTATCATCTGCACCGGGTATGTATAACTTTTATGTTTTGCATAATTTTCTATTTTTTACATACATTGGTATACAAACATGTATAACTTCTATTTTTACATCGTAATTTGCTTGGTACATGGACTATGATAGATAAGCGATTACTGCATTTGAGCGGATGACGCTTGAGTATAGTCACCTTATGTATCAGAGTTATCAGATTGCTCTACAATAGCAGTAGTAGACTCAGTATGAGGCTTTGGTATATGAGTACTAGTTTCATATTTAGCAGCAACAACAACAACATCCACCTAAGCCACATGACTTCGATGACATCAACGATGATAGTGACTTGATGGTGGCAATGATGAGGAGATTGATGCTGGTTCCCCTCACATAGACTGATGCTATTTTATTTTTTATACAAATTTGGTCATTGTTTATGTATTAGGGTTACACTAATAGATTTATGTATGTACTCTTGTATTCTCATTGTATGTGTATGTATTCTTGTATGTTTTTATTGTTATGTCTTATTATAGCTTCTGAATGATTGAGACGACATGATACGTTATCACATGGAACATTATCACATGGCACTGTATAGATGGAGACAAACCAGGTACGGTGTCCTATCAGTGACACATAACTATAATGTTCTGTTAGTGATCTGTCAGTGATGGGTCCTCCTCTATTTATAAAGTTGTATGTTATTACTCTATTGAGCGAGTCACTATTTACGAATTTGAACAAACTAAATCAAGCTCGTCGTGCAACGGTAGCTCATATTTTTTTTATTTGAAGCTCAAATAAACATAAAAGATCCAATTTAAGTCATAATTCTATGAAATAACAATCTCTCGATCTATTGGAATATAGTTTTCAAATGAAACTAGAAAATATAGATTTTGTCTTGTAGATTTTGAGTTTAGTTTTTTTTTAAAACAAGAATTAAAGAATTTAATAAATGGATTTAAAATTGAACTATGAAATTTATTAAATGTTGCATGCTATATTATCTTATGGTGAATTTAATATTTGTAATGCAACTGTACACCATGGAAACTATTAAGAATATTCAATTAATAAACACATTACAAAGTTACAAAAATAAAATAGCCTAAAATAAACAGATAACTGCATACAAAAATAAAACAACATACAACTAATGCTTATTCAGAGCCCAGATGCATAAGCCAACTATAATAAAGTTTAAATGCTTCATGATCAACGAATTTCGTTACGTATTGTGATATGTAACCCAAATCAAAAGTAAAACGAGTTGATTAGAAAGCATCTTCTTCTTCAATCTGCTCGATAATGCCACGATAACGTATTGTGAACTGTAGTCACATTATTTACAGACATTCAATGAGACAAGATAGACATGATGGCTACGAGGGAAAGACTAGACCGCAGCTACTGTGCCCGAACGATAGGCATTGATTAAAAAATGGGAACCATGCAATATGGCTATAGTGTTTGACAATGACTAGACAATGTAGCCATGTTCTTTCCATAAAAGCATTGTATGATTAAAGAAAACTAGTATTAATGATACGATTCGCCTTTCTTACTCGTTTATGTACGAAATGTTTTCATATTATGTCAGTTGAAGATCTTATACTCTATGACAATAGTGTTGACAACTTTGATAGATGATGGAAGACCACTTCCAATGTGAGAGAGAGCTAATAGCATTATCTATGCTACCACAAGGGCAATCAAGTAGGCAACACAAACGATCAATTGTTGGTTGTATCTACAATACAATCAAATAATAATGGAAAACTATTTTACTTTGAACATTACATATAATGATGTTGATTTCAGAAGAATATTTTGCACGAATCGACCATTATTCCTGAGGATACTACAATCGATACAAGAACACGAAAAATACTTTATCTTCAAGCCCGATGCACCCTGTACTTTCAAACTTACGGGTGTGCAAAAATGATAGTTGCCCTGCAGATGCTTGCATATGCATGACCAATAGACGCTCTAGATGAAAAACTGCAATTAGGAGAAAACACTTACTGGAATCTTTAAAAAAAAATCGACAAGTGATCATCAACATTTAGGGTGATTGTACCTACATAGACCAAATGAATTGAAAGATTAACATAGACGCATGGCAGTAGAGGATGGCCAGGGATGTTTGGTAGTATAGATTGATGCACTAGGAGTAGAAGAACTGTCAAAAGGCATACGCTGGAGCTTACCAAGGAAAGTCCCATAGATCGATGATTATTCTTAAAGCAGTAGCTTAATATGACTTATGGATCTAGCATGCCCTTTCCAGAGTGCTTGATTTTAACAATGACTTAAATGTAATAGAACGGTCTACTTTGTCTAATGATTTAACAAATGGTAGTTCAGCTCCATGTTCCTTTAGTTTAGACGGTAAAACATATGATCATGGATGTTATCTGAGCGACGGTATATACCATAAATGGAGTACTATCGTGAAGACAATTCCTGCTCCAATAAGTAATAAACAGTTGAAGTTTGCAACAATCAAGAGGACCAAAGGATGGATGTTGAAAGAGCATTTGGTGTCCTTTAGTCAAAAATGTCCATTGTCAGTGATCCATGCAGACTATGGAATCTACTTAGAATGACAAAAATAATATATACTTATGTTATTTTACACAATATGGTTTTAGAGAATGAAAGAGATATGGAACAAGACTATGCATATGAGGGTGCTCCAGAAGTTTAAGATATAGAGCAATGATATGATTGATAACGCAATTGAACTTGAGTTTCATATTTCTAACCAAATGTTATATCGTAGTATTCAGCTCCATAAAATACTACAATCTGGTTTGGTAAATCATCTTTGGAATATTTGTGGCAATCAGTAAAGAAAAGAGTGTTACTACTTTATGTACTACTAATGTTTTTCATGCTATTGTTTGTAATTCTATTTTAAGTCGTATTTTTTTTATCAAGAATTGTAATGTAATTTTAGTTGATTAACATAAGTAAATAACATTGCATCATTAATTACAACGTAAATATATTAATTCTACTACTGGAAATTCAACTACAGACCTTCTTCATGTTTATGTCTAATAATTTCTCTTTTCCTAGATTTTGTATATTCCTTTTGTTCTTCAGACATATGCAAGGTATCAATGAACATTACTGCATTTTCATCTCTCTGCTTGTTTTCCACCAAAATTTATTCCATTTTTTTTTAAAATTTCGTGTTGAACAACTCAAAGTTCCATAGCATGATTATGTCTGTCTTCAAATTCCAATAGGAGTTTTCTATTTTTGCTTGATCAGCACCGTTAGCCGCCTTTAAATTCATGGGTCTTAAACTTGCATCTTCCATAGGAGTTAGACCGTCATCTGAAGTCGTCCCCTGACTACCAAAAGATTCACCTAGGCTAGAGTTTCCATCAATTCTAGATGCTTTGCCATGAGCGCAGCTACTAGATTGAACATCTTAAATACTTTTTTGAAGGGATGAATTACATTTAACATGCTCAACCAAAAGGTCATAAACATGCTTGAACTGATAAAAATGATGTTCTTGTTTATTTTTGATTTGTGAACAGTCTTAAATAGTTATTTTCTGCCATTCTCTACAACAAAATCATTTTTATTTAGAAAATAAACTTTCATACATATATTAAATTTTAAATATACAAACCAAATTCGTTTCACTTCCAAACCCACAGAATTTGTTCACTTTAAGTTGAACATATGTGAATCAAATGTTTGCGGCTAACAATTGATTTTTCCGAATTGGCATTTCATCGAAGAATGCAGTCCTTTATGATCAGGATTTTTCTAGTTGTAGAAATGTGTAATTATTCTCCAAAATAACTCACCATTTTGATCACATCCTCGGATCGCATCAGAAGATAATGCACACCAAATGTAAGATAAATTGTAATCCTCTGACGAGTACCAACTAGTTGAAGTGAATCCGCCAATCTGAATTGTATCATCTTCGAAATCAAAGTTTTCAAAACTACATCTTGCTAAATCGACATTGAATTCAGAATACATTTTTGAAGTTGAAGGCGGAGAAACTGAGTAGAATGGTCATGAGTGAGGCAGAGTATGAGATGAGGGAAGTGTACATGAAATTAGCCATTTCAAAATAGTTGTCAGGAAGTAGCCGTTGGATGGGGAAATTGGGACCGCCGTTAAGCAGGTGTGCGAAGTTCCGACGCTTGTTTAATAAGCACTCAAAATGTGGCGCTTGCACAATAGGCGCTCGAACTCCGAGCGCCTGTTCAACAGTTGCCCTAGCTGATTATAGATTTGTAACCAAATTTGCTGAAAATGTAAATGATTACGTAATTTGCAATCTCATGGAGATGAAAATAGGTGTACAAATTACAAAAACATAATATAAATCACTCCTCAAGATGCTCTAAGATTAAAAGACTTATTGCATACATATTTTAATATATAATTCTTCAGTAAACCATATTTACTCTAAATTTTATTGAATATCTAGTAAGCCTAAATATGAACACATAAATGTTGCTACTAAGATAAAAAGACTTATTTCTTACATGTTTGAGTTTGATGCATTTAAAAGGTTATGCTTAATACTACATAAGTTTCACAGTTTTCTTCAAAGGAAAATGATAAACATGTGTCGTGTTGTCTACCAAAAATCAATGGCTAGTTGTCATGCATCTGACTTAAAATGCCTTATAAACTCATAACACTACAGGGATTGAGACAAAGAATAACCAATTTTATTTCAAGGATTGAATCAAACTTATGGGTGATTATATAAACTTGCAACATAACAAGACACGATATGTTCAGTTTATTATACTCCATATAGATGTTGCACTCCTTTGAGGAAAAATATTTCTATGTTATGCTCATTTGACATTTTTATGCAAAATGGTTTTAATTTAGAATTCCTTGTAGGTTCTTACTCCATGGATTTCTTGAAACTTAATTAGAAAAAAACTTAGGGCCTCTTTGATTTGTAACTTTCAATTTTCTATATTTCTTTGATAACATATATTAGATTTTCAACAAGGATCGATACGGAAAACGGTTTTAGCCCTTTAAATTAAAAGTGTTGTAATATGTAAATGTAATAAGAATGAATATGCTAGTATGCTAAGGGGATTTGTAACGACCTGTCCTCCCGACCTCCCTAAACCAGAAACTAAACCAACTTGAAATGTTCTCAAAGGCAGTTTGTTATGAGAATACGACATATCGGAACAAAGCACAAGAGAACTTTTCATTGCTATTACAACAATTTTGCATCAAAGTACAAGAATATTAGAGTACACATAATTGATTCACAGCGGAAAAATATCATAGAAGTAAATTACAATAAGCGGAAACACTAATACATAGATACAAATAGCGGAAGACTACAAAATAATCCAGAGTATAGCTCTAGCCATAATCCAGGATCCTGTTGAATAAATATCTGCAAAACCCAAACTACTAGCTGTCCATGTGGAAAATATGGGCACCCGGTGTTTAGATGGGAAACAATAAACTCGGGGTCTGTCATGGGAATGGTGTAAGAACTAAAAATAGTTATTAGCTTTACTTTTAAGTTGGGTAAATCATGGGACCACGCCGTATAACATAGAACAGGTTTCCTGCACATGAATACTAGGAAATAAACTCGCAATGATTTTTGAAAAATGAAGCTATTATAAGACTCATGTCCCATCACACAATGCAAGCACATGCAGGAGGATAGAGTTTTACCTTATAATAGCCAAATATGTTTGATATGTGAAATTTCTCTTTTATTATTATAAGTGTATAGTGTCGAAAACAATTTCGAAAATAAATGTGTTAATCATAGACGACATAATATCCCATCCTATTATGTCACCATATAGGTTTATAAATGAAAACGCAAGGTTCGTATTGGAAGTTGGATTTCCATCATGAGCCGAGGTAAAGGATCTTCCTCAATCCAAACTTCGGAACATCTCTAGCGAAATGTCCCAAGGAAAACAACATCCCTTTGGAGCGGCAGAGCCAGTCCACCTATTTCTGATGGATTAGTCATTGCCTAAACATAACGTTTCCCAATCCTATCGGACCTTCTGGTCAGTACGTCGACTACATTGGTCATATTCGACCATACCTAAGGTGCCCCAATTCCAACATCCACATAAGTAAAGTGCCTGGGCTCCGTACCATGGTAGCACTTTTAGCTAGAAAGAAACATATGTCCTCTCTGCAGTCCTTCATCCGTTTTGGCTCATATCGGGGAGTCAAGCTTGCTGAAGTCACGTCTCGACACAAAGCTACGCTATATTATCCAATCTTTGATCGTTATCCACAAAGCTCTAGTTTTCAATAAAATCTTTGATCAATCGCATCTTGGCATGTCACATTGTCAATTCACGCATATGATCAATTTCTATTAATAATATAACCTTTGGGCTCATACATCTCAAAAAAGGGTGTTAAGCTTAGAGAATAAATTCTCATCCACCACAAATATATCATCGACAGAAACTAATCGGCTATGTTACGAAATACAATGTCAAACACATAATCCATTTGCAAGTTCATCCTGAGTTTGAATAAAACCAAAGGAACCTTATTCCTCGTCCCATATATCCAATACAGGAGAGAGGCCCTATAACGATACATATTTTGCTCGGACCTAATCGATCGCTAAACCGACCAAGGCCGTTCGAATCCCTCATACGCTAACTCTGGGCATACAACACATTAGAACAAATAACAGAAGACTTTTATAAACATCATAATAATGTTACATCAGAGTACAGAATATATCAGAGTATATCGCAATATAATACAGTGGAAGATTAATTTACAATTAAGGTAATATAATGCAGTGGAAACAAGTAAACTACATACCGAAAGACTATCAATGCTCTGAACACAGCTTTAAGCTTCAATCCAGAATCCTGCTCAATTCGTAAATATCTGCAAAACAAATGACACGACCGCCCGTGTGGAAAATAGGGGCACCCGAGTTTGAAAGGGAAAAGCAAACTACAAGTCAGTCATGGGACTGGTGTGAGAAACCATACAGTTAAAATTACCTTATATAATTGATAAGGCAAATCACAGGATCACGCCGCTAACGCGGAACAGGTTTACCCCCATAAATGCCAGTGTATAAACAACAATCAGTAATAGAGATATGGATCTACTATGCATCAATCAACATGCAATATCCCAATCTACCCATTTAAATTAATCACCACACTTAGATTTTCCAAATCCAATTCAATTTACAGAAATTATTCCTTTGGACTTTATTTCCCGATTTCTATTTCAAATCATTTGAAATACATATCTAACTTTTATATCAAAGTAGATTTCACTTCGGGATCTCAAATCAAATCACTTGGAATATGAATTCCAAATTGTCACAATGCATACAAACAAGTATGCAACCAAATATTGGGAATCTTCCCTCAAACAAGGCTGTATGCGCCTCTCCAACTCAATATATATATGTGCACCTCCCACGATGGAGCAGGCTACATGCTGACTACTCACCCTAAGGTCCTGGATCCAGCCCATACTTTCAGTCGTCCAGGTCACCCGATCTTTAGCTACATACTTGCTAAATCATTTTATATCCCGAAGTAGGGAAAATCATTTCACAACCTAATAATCACAAGTACTTTCAAATTATAGTACTTCACATCAGCAATTCACACATATGATTAGTCACTATTACTCACATAACCTTTGAGCTCGTATGTCTCAGAAAAGGTTGTTAAGCAAGAGAATAAATTCTCTGCCACTAAACAGATATATCATCAATAGCAACTAATCGGTTATGTGTTGAACTACAATGTAACACATAATACATTTCTAAATCATTTTAGAAATCATCGGGCTTAGGCCTCGAAATCCTTTCTATTTTATAAAACATTCCCTATCCAAAATCGGGAATACATTTATTTTTACTTAAGAAAAATACCATTTCAAAATCATTCATTAAATTTGAAATGAACACAACAACCTCGCTACACATCTCATAGTCAAATCGTGAAGTGTTTCACAAGATGTTAGCATACCAGTATTTCTACCCAACCCAATGCTAAATGTAAAAGCATATCCTGCTCATAAACTGGTCGAGCACAATCTAAACAATCAATCAATCACAATCATTAATATCAACAACCAAGTAAATTTGGTTTAATCACATCACGTGTTTTGGTAAATTCAATTACCATTTATTCATTCACAATCCAATTAAAGATTTATTCAAACTCCAACTGGTTTTAATCCCACAAATCATTTCTTATTGATTGTTCAACTTTCTAGAAATTAATCCTGCTTTTACTTGGGTTAAAGAACTAATGTCATTTAAACATAGTTCACAACAAACCCAAAATCTAATTTCAATTCAATTCCAATTAAATATTAATTAATTGGTAAACTTCATTAAATCTTAACTAAATGATTTAATCTTTTCTCAATTTGGTTTAAGAACAGTGTAATGAAGATACCATTCATGACAAACCCAAAATCCAATTTGATATTAAATACAAGGCTCTGAATAGAAAATAATATCGGCTTATATTCAATATCAAATTCTGAAATCAACAAATATCGTACTGGGTATAACGATATATATATCTTCCAAATTCCACCACAATATCCGTATAATCACGGAATCCAATATCGAAATATTCCGAAGATTATTTCCATTCAAATCCATTCCAATTCATACATTGAAAAATTCAAGTTATTTTAAAACCATTTCAATCCAATTTATTCATATAAAAATATTAGATTATTATTTCTAGTGAATAACTGGTTCATTTCGATAAAAATATATTTTTATCCTTACAAAATTGGAATTTTTCATCCAAATTCTTTCCAAATCCTTTATTATGATTTTACACCAATTATTAATATTTTTAATAATTTTATCAAGGTCCGTACAGTCAGTTTCCAATAACGGCCACCAAACTGCACTTACAACGACCTTTTCCAAATTTGATTTGGACATAATTCCAAATCCAACCGTTAGATTTTAGATCTCTTATATCCGTTGGAAATCTCTTTTTGATACGAAACCAAGGGTTCCGGTGTTAGGAGAATCCGATGGTCGGATCTCCCATTACGTCCATTTGAAGTTAATGGTCGAAATTCGCGAACGGTCGATGCGCGGCGCATTCTATTCAGGCCATTTAATATATATAATATATATTATATATATTTCGTCGATTTCCATTTAAAACATATTTTATAAATTGTTTTAAATTCGTTTCAAAAACGATTTCAACTTTCATTCAATTTTAAATCAAAATTGAATATTCCATTACATGACAATTTTATACAATGCATGTATATGTTAAAAATTATATTTTTAACAATCTAATAATCATTTCAATACACGATTAATTTATATATTGCATATATAAGCTAAAAAAAATATTTTTAGCGAACAAATATTTTTCACAACGTATATATAGATTTTATACATCACATATATATATATATATTCACATCGTATATATATTATTTTCACATCGTATATATATAGTTAAAAAATATAAATTTTTAATGGCTTAAAAATATAATTTTTTAATGGTTTAAAAATATAAATTTTTAATGGTTTAAAAATATAATTTTAGTTGGTTTAAAAATATAATTTTTAATGGTTTAAAAATAAGATTTTTAATGGTTTAAAAATACGATTTTTAATAGTATAAAGATAAGATTTTTAAAAATATAAAGGCAAGATTTTTGAAAATATAAAGATGCGATTTTTAGCATATAAAAATATGATTTTTATTTATAATGAAGAAGCATTATAAAAATTTGTTTTTTGTATATGAAGTAGCGGTATAAAAATATGATTTTTATATATATGATAGCTAGATAAAAATATGATTTTTAAAATATATATATTTTTGATTAAAAATATGATTTTCAATATATAAAAATCATATTAAAAATGTGATTTTTAATATGAACAGCGTGAAAAGGGTGACGTTGGAATTTCGGGCAAATCCAAGCTGTTCAGAAATTCAGAAATAGAAATGGAGGAGTGGATCCCAAAGGTGAGAACTTCTCACTTTAGTTTATTTTCTAGTTAAATATATATACTAGGATGCTGACGGTGCTTAGTAGCACCCGACACCTTTGTTTGAAACCATGTTTGTTTGGTTGCTTGGTTGATTGGATTATTTGGTTTGGAAAATGAAAAAATTTGATTAGAATTGGTATGTACATGGCGCGAGCCATTAGTAGGCAAGGGATAAGGCTAGACCTTATTCCGGTTCTAGTATCGCGCCGTTATGCTGCCGAAATTTTCTAAAAATATTAGAACAATAAAAATATCACTTTTATTGTATAAATGAACTATATAAAATATTCATGAGTTGAAATAAATATTTTATAGTTAAAAATATAATTTTTAACGTGTATATGAATAAAATAAATATTCATTTACAAATCGGACGATTTGTTTATGTACACACATTTAACTAATATTGATTGGGACGGTATATTTTTCACATCGCCCAACTGCACAAATAATAATCAGTGTTTGTTGTTTGAAAACCCCACACGGGTATTGGGATGATATTGGACATACACTAATCCCAATATTTAGTTGTATGTCAATCAATTGGTTGATAGGCTGTTGTAAGCGTTAATTATTTATATTTAACGCTTATGCAGTTGTGTAATGCACTCTGGATGATGGTTGACTGTGTTTGATTATTATTGTGTGCATGTGTGTATGAAATCCATATAAATAAAACTATATGGTAATTGACTGTGTCTGATTCCAATTCAGAAAGAACGAATATTTTAAATTAACGATTAATTTAAAATGACGAATAATGAATATTTTAAAATAACTAATATTTTAAAATAATATTCAGTAATGGATCAAAATATGATTTTGATGTCCAACTTGGGATGGACACGGAAATATTAAAATTTATGAAGCCGTGTTGATTAGAGATGCGCCATTTTGACATGAACGATATTTATATCGATTTTATTCATTTTTATAATGAATATCGAAAAGGAAATAATTTCAAAATCTAATGTTTTGAAAATATTATCATTTATATTAATGATATGGAATATTCAATTTTGATTAGAAATTGAATATGAAGTTGAAATCATTTAGAAAACGATTTATAAAATACGTTTTAAATGGAAATAAATGAAATATATATAATATATGTATTTAATGGCCTGAACAGAACGCGCCGCGCCGCGACAGTTCGCGAATTTCGACCATTGACTTCGAATTGACATTATGGGAAATCCGACCATCGGATTCTCCTAAAACTGGAACCATTGGGTTCGTATCGAAAAGAGCTTTCTAACGAATATAAGAGATTTGAAATCTAACGGTTGAATTTGGAATTGTTTTCAAATCAAATTTGGAAAAGGTCGCTGAAAGTGCAGTTCGATGACCTTTTATGAAAATTGAATTTACGGGTCTTGATAAAATTATTAAAAATATTAATAATTTGTGTAAAATCATAATAAATGGTTTGGAAAGAAGTGGGATGAAAAAATTCCATATTTGAAAAGATGAAAAAATATTTTTATCAAAATGAACTAGTTACGAACTAGAATTATAATCCAATATTTTTAAATAAATAAATTGGATTTGAAATGGTTTTAAAAATAACCAAAATTTACAATATATGGATTGGAATGGATTTGAATCAAAATTATCTTCGAAATATTTCGATATTGGATTCCGTGATTATACAGGTATTGTGAAGGAATTTGGAAGATATATATATCGTTATTCCCAATACGATATTTGTTGATTTCAGAATTTGATATTGAATATAAGCCGATATAATTTCTATTCAGAGCCTTGTATTTAATATTGAATTGGATTTTTGTTTTGTCATTAATGATGTCTTCGTTAACACTGTTCTTAAACCCCGTGTGAAAAGAATAAATCTTTTAATTAAGATTATTAGTGTTTACAGTTAATTAACATTTAATTGGAATAAAATGGAATGTGAATTGGGTTTATTGTGAACTGTGTTTTTAATGACATTCGTTCTTTAACCCAATTTACAGTGAAATGTGATTTAGAATTTATAAATCTTTTAATTAAGATTTAGGGATTTTTTCCAAAGTAAGTTTTCCAATTTAATACAATAAATTGGGATGGAATGGAATTCGATTGGATAATAATCGAAGTGAGCTTCTGTGGAGGAAGACGGTTAATACATACGGAATTTAAAAGGCTTTTCCGTTATTCCATTTATATTATCGGTTGGATACGGAAGTTTATATCGATTATATATATTGATATGTTTTCCATGAAAATTTCATAATTAATGGAATAGGAATTTGGGTTTATCGTGAACTGTGTTTAAATGAAATTAGTTCTTTAACTCAGTTAAAGATAAGATTAATTTCTTAACTTTGAATAATCATTAGGTAATGATTTTTGAGATTAAAACGGAATTGGAGTTTTAATGAATCAGATTGAAAGGTAAATCTGATAACTCAAATTATCAAATTCAAGAAATGATCGAGAATGGAGTATCACCAATTTTTCTCCAAGTGATAGTTAAATCTTTAATTAGATTTGAACGTGAAATGGTAATTAATTTTACCGATAACACCATGGTGTTAGATATGAAGTATTACCAGTTTTACTTCATGGGATGAATAGGTTGGGATTGGGAAACAAAATAAATGATTACTTTAGTACGGATCGATAATCCCGACTAGTTTGGATAAACCTTAATTTGGTTTGAATTGATATCCAAAGGAAGATTAAAGAATAAATTTAAAGAATTTATCTTTGATAAAATTAATGGGAACTTTTCCCAAAGAATAAGAATATTTGGATAAAGGAATATTCAGAATTGGAATGAGGCATATGTTGTGTTTATATAGCACTTGTTTATAAGATACGCGAGTTATTCAGAAAGGCCAGGTTTATCCCATTCTGAATAACTGATTCGATAATATGTCGACGATGAAGACGGTGGTAGAAGACCGGAGGTCTTCACATCGTTTGGATGATTATTGATGTCTTGATTGGGCTGTACACCCAAGACGAGGTAATAATGTTGGATCTAGATTAACCCTAGAGGGTGGTGAATAGGGTTTATTGCAAATTATCGCAGAGTTCAAATGTCATGGGATATTAAAACATTCACAGATCACAGAATCTAGCAGAAATAGAAATGCAGAAAAGTAAACGACACAAGATATACCCAGCTTCGGCAAAATCCTGCCTAATGCTGCATTCCTAAGGTTTCTACTAGATGATAGAACAGATCCCGCATACAAGACCATGTACAATTGCGAACCCCTCGCTCCTATTCTAACTCTACGCTCAAAACCATAGTCTGATCAAATCCCCTAGATCAGTTTTCCCCTAGTTTTACATATACTAGTAAACTGACAGTCAACACCCTAACTGGATCTTGGTATTTTACAGATATTAGAAACTGATCAGAATTGAATTACAAAGACAAAATTAAAAACATAACAAAAATAAAAACTTAAAAGAAACCCTAGGAAATTAATTCAAAAGGGTTATCCCCTTTTAATTAAAGATGGTTTAGCCTAAACCAAGTTTGTCGGCCCGCTCCACCCATTATCTGTTTTCCTCGATCACTTTTGTTCTATGAAAGAAAATGGCAGTCGAACTATTGGAAAAAAAAACTAGGGTTTCTTCTTTGAATCCCAAATCGAATTCGATGCCTGATGAAATTAATACTCTCTGAAGTTCAAGTCTGATGTTCTTCCTTTGTCTACGATTTGGGGATTTCTCGATCGAAAAATCTGTGAGTAAAATCTGAAAATGTTTTTCTGATTTTTTTGCTCTCGATTGTTTCTGTTTATTTTTTATTTTTATTATTATAGCGGATGATGATATGGGTGTGACTATGTAGGGTAAATAGAAACCCTAATCACTCTGATTTCAATGTGTGATTTCGGTCTGATTTTGTTGAATGATTTGTCCCTGATTTGAACTCGTTTCCTCTCTTGAAATGCTTTGAATAAATGTCGTAAATTGTGGTTGAATTTGGATTTTGATTTGTTTCCTAGAAATTACTTGAGAAATATGGCACGGTTTCCTCTTTTGGCATGGCTGGTTTATGTTGCCTTGTTTGAAATCTCGGCTGAAAATGAAATGCGTGATCACCATGAAATTTCCATACGTAAATCTGCATGCCTTGAATGTCTTGCCAATTTATCGTTCCTTACTGATTTGCTTGATTAAAAAAACAGTTTCCAAATATTCCATGAGAAAATATTTCTTGCACAAGTTGTATATTTCTGGACATAAATATTTTCTTGCCAAAAATAGTTCACTGTATGATCTGGAAATTATTGATTACTTGCCAAGACTATTTCTCTGATTGCTTGCATGTGAATTTCTTGCCATAACATGCTTGCTGATATCTGCAAATTTATTTCTTGATGATTTTCCTCTTGTGACATGCTCGAATGAAATTTATTGCTTTGCTTTGAAATAGCTTGTGCCATTGTTTGTTGTTTCCTGAAATGCTCCATAACATATTTCAGTCTTTGCTTGGTCACATGTGCTTGTGATGAACTCCACTGCATCCAGTTCCATTGCTTCAACATATATGTTTGCGTTTACATGCTGCCATGATGAACCATTCTCGAACTTGCTGCATATGCTTGTGTTTGAGCCATCTTTCTGAACCATTACTGCACCTTCATTTGTGACTTGTTTGATATGAGCTCGACCACAATTTTGTTGTTCCATGAGCTTGAACACCTTTGTTCCATACATACAACATTTGCTAGCTTGTGTTTGTGTTTACTGAATTGCAACCATGTTTCATACAACTTGAAAGCACACTAGCTTGATTTTACGTGCATCATTTACTTGTCCATTTCTTCATGTACATGTCTTCACTGTTTTTGCTGAGAGATATATTCTCACATGTTTTTTTGACTACGAGCATGTTGGGTGTGCAACCGTTTTGCTGAGACTGAAATTTGCTCAACCATAGACTTGCCTGAAAATCTGAAATGCATTGTCCACTTGTACATTGCTGTATGAACCATGTAGCTGCACCATTTTGGCATGTGTTAACTGTCTTGATCCTGAACCATGTTGCACTTTTATGTTTGTATATGAGCATCCATCACTTGTCATGGCTGCTTTGCTTTGTTATTGACTTTGTGTCCGAGCCAGCTTTGTCATACTTGCACACCATGTCCATATTGACTCGACTATTTGGCTTTCAATTTTGCATGTATGCTTGATTATGCACTGAGTCGAGTAGGTCCACGTGGCTGCTCCTCAGCAGCATACACTAATTGGCGAGGCATTACACACGTGTGTATATATATATATATATATATATATGCACGTGTGTACATGCAGCCATCAGACGAGTTTTCCTGTCCTTGCACTGAAATATGTGTAAATACATACACATGTATGTGCGCGTGCTACATTCACAAATCAGATCAAGTCATGAAAAATGATGAGAAACACACCGAAATTCTGAGGAAAATAAACTTTTAAAAATAAAATTTATATTCGCAAGTGTTCAGTATTATTTCTATTGTAGTGTACTGTGTGTTTGTTTTTGTATATGACAGGTATGAAGACTGGACTGACCGAGCTGTGAAGACAGAAGATTGAAGATGAAGACAATATGAAGACGTGTCAATGTATCAGTGTCAATGTGTTTGTAAATTGAAATGTAAACTAAGTGATTGTATATATATGAGATGTATAGACAGAGTGTTATAGTGAGGAGCTGTGTAACAACAGAATTGTACTGATGTTTGTATTAAACAAATTTGTTTGAAATAAAATATTATTTTATTGTTGTCAAACAAACTTGTCTATTTTATTCAGTTTATTTACAACAAGTACAATATTATGTATTTGAATTGTGATATGTTCAAATAACGGAGTTACGAATAGTTGTACTGTTTGAATATTTGAAATATAATATTCAATTTAAATAAAATACTGTATGAATATATGAATGTCTGTACAGTCGTATTCTATTTAAATATAAATATTATATTCCTGTCCATATATATATATATATATATATATATATAGAACAGTACAGTAACAAACACATTTAAAATAAAATTTATTTGGTTGTTATCATCAAACAAAAATCATATAATTTTGTATACAACTACGTTATATATAACAATCTCCCCCTTTTGATGATGACAAATGTAACACCCAGAATTTTGAATGATCGAATTAACAAAATTTAAGAACACTTAATTTTTAAAAGAGGAATGAAGGGAAACGGGTTGCACCATTGCGTTCGTCTCGGAATTCTGCATGGAATAGAGTCCAAGTTTTCGAAAAACGGAGTCCGGACAAAGGAGATATGACCCTCGGAAGATAACAAGAAAAAAATATGAGCAGGCCGACCAGGGAGGTCGACCTCCCAAGGGGGAGGTCGAACCTGGTTTGGCCAGTTTTGCTGCATGGTGCGATTTTTGGGCCTGGGACGATTTTTGGTGGTCCAGATCAGTTCTTGGGTTAATCCTAAGGCCTAAATAACTTCCTACACCTATAAATATGTCATCAACCTAACCCTAATTCATAAAATAATTTCTAAGACACCATTATGCTGTCAAACTCTCTCTTAAACCCTAGCCGTTGCCTCTAATCAAATCTCAAGTGTTCATACACAATTCAAATCAAAGTTTAGAGCTTCAACAACAATTAAAGATGATCAATCAACATCACCGCAATGTTTCTACACCAATTTCAATTCGTTAATCCTTTTCTTAAGCCACGAAAGGTGAGTACAGTTAATTTCACAAATTTAATGGGATTAAAGTAACATGAAAAAGTTGTAAAAAGGATTCATATATGTTTGTAATGAAAATCTCACCAAGTCTTCACCTTTTTGATTCATGTCATCATATGCCTATGCTTCTATGTAAAGTTCATACCTTTTATCAGTTTACTCATGTTGAATTTGTCATTATGCCTCTATGCCAGTCTATATGCCTCTTTATTTCATGATAATGTTTTATTCCAATTTTCTATGAATTGATTCTCTCTTCTTACCCCTATTCCTTTTATTTGTGGATCTAGGCTACCTTCGAGCCTATATTAAAAATACGCGCTAATGCGAATACGTGGGAACGATGGGGAATATTGGGAATATGGGGAATTTGGAAAATTGGATATTATTGGATAACTGGATAATATGTGAAATTGGCATATTTGGGTATGAATTGCATGGAATTGATGAAATTGCCTATAATTGGAAATTTGCAATTAAAGCTAATTAATATGTAATTAGTATAATTAATGACAAGTTGAAATAGGCAAAAATTGTAAGCATGATTATATATTGAATTGGAAACACATGACATGAAAATTGGGGTTTGAGTGAAATACGATTATTAATAAACCTTTGACACGAGGTTAGGCGCAATTGTGGTGTAAGACTGCCCGGAACCGCCCGGCAAATCCAGCTGCCACAATTGGACGTCTAATGTGAGAGGTCAAAGGCACGAATTGTAGGCGTAACGATGGGTGACACGAGGTTAGACCCGGTTTGTGGCGTAAGACTGCCCGGAACTACCCGGCAAATCCAGCGGCCACAAAGTGTTTGGTCTAATGTGAGAGGTCATGCACCGTTCGTCATAAGGAATGAATTAAGGAATACTAACCATAATAAGACATGGGTATGGTTAGAGGGTTAAGTGGGGTGACATGTAAATTATGACATGTAAATATGGACTTAACCGGAATAAGATAAGGCATGTAAATTATGACATGCAAGCATGGACTTAACCGTAGCATGTGTAAGACATGGACATTTAAATTAAAATGGTTAAGTGGGGGAAAAACCTAGTGGGGGCCAAGCATAGGTGGGAGGCTTGTGTCGGATGGGGACCCGTTTCAACCAGTAACCCGTTTGAGTATCTAATTGGGCCCGCTACTAGGCCGGGGTTTGGGCACGCTTACTGGGCTTGAATATAAGAGGTCAAAACGTGAATAGCAGTGGCAACGCAAGTCCAACGGGTTTATGTGCGTGCATGGGTCCGGGCTGGTAGATAAGACGTTGTTGCATCGTGTAGGTATGGCCGTGCATTTCATGTTGGTATCGGGGTTGCCACTTTGGGGAGTGATACACCCCATTGTGGGACCAGCACGGGTGCCTATGAGGTTTAGGCAGCCGATCAAATGGGTAGAGTAAGGGTACCTTAGCGGTGGTAGGAGCAAGCCGGCACCTACGATAGCAGCTAGGTACAAGTAACTACCAAGTTTGTCATGTGGGTATAGTTAGTGGGAAGGGATCAACCTTGAGTAAAAGAGACTAGTAGATGTGTGGTGTAACTTAGCAAAAGCGCGGTGTAACGAAATACATGTTCGTTGAGTTGGATAGTCCTTTGGGTGCTAGTCTGATGTTGACTTCGGTCTTCGGGGTTAGTACTTGGAGGGTTGTACGCTTAGCCAAGGTGTAGGATTGTCTTAGTACTTAGGAGCGAAATCATCTTGTCCATCCTTTTTATCTACCTTATCTATGTTACAGCCATATCATGATGCCTATTTATGTCTTAATCATTTACCTTACCTATTATTTGTTAAAATTACTGGACTCGCCAGACTTTATGTCTGACCTGTTTGTTTCCACCTCTTTTCTTTCCTTCCCCCCGCCCCCCAGGTTTGCAAGGAAGGAATACTACAACTTAGTGCCGATTTCTTTCAGTTGCTTGAAAAGAGTAGATGTATCGCTTTGGACTCTCTCATCTTTATGGCTTTGCTTATGCTCAATGTGGGATTTATGCATTTATGTTATTTAAGTATTTGCTTCTTTATGTACTTTGAAGTTTTTGGAAAAGACTATTGATCCTGTTGTAATGGTTTTGGAAACTACTTACGTAAGCTTGTTTTGAGTTATGATGCTATGAAATAAGTTTTATCTTCCGCTGTGTTGTTTTATTTATTTATTCTTGTAATCTATCTGTTCTATACAACAATAACGCTTCATGGACATTGATGCATTCCCTTTGTGAGTGACATTAATGGACATGGGGTGTTACACGTGGTATCAGAGCTATGGTTACAAGAACAGATAAAAAGTTTTGAAAAGTGTTTTCAAAAGTATTATTTTCCCAGAAAGTATTTTCAAAAACTTGTTTTAAAGAAGCTATTTTCAAGGAAAGTTTACTTTAAAAAGCATAATCCCCGCAAGCCATACATCTCTCTTTCGCTTCCCTTCTTTTAAAACTCTTTCTTTTTCTTTTCAGCATGTCTGGAGCATCTGAGATATCAGAGGGTGTTCATGTACCCGGTCGGTTTCGTCAATATCTCGAGGCTAGGGCCGCTACCGTGGGTCCGGCCAATGTTCCTCCTCCTCCTCCTCCCCCAGCTCCAGCCATTCCTCCGCGTGGAGATGCTTTCTCCAAGATATGTAAAGACTTTCGTTCGATGGGTGGAAAACCTTTTAGTGGGTCTGAAACGTTCGTTGAAGCTAGAAATTGGTTGAAAGATGTGGAGGATCTGTTTGGCATTTTCGATTTGGACAATTGTAGGAAGGTCCAATTGGCTTCTTGGTTGATGAAGGACGAAGCTTCGTTTTGGTGGGAGGTTACTAATGGAGAGCATGCTGTAGAGACGTGGGCAGATTTTAGGGGAAGGTTTGAGTTGAAATTCCTTTCTCAAGCTGAGGAGAGTATGTACATGGAGAGGTTCTTGACATTGAAGCAGAAAAACTTGACCGTGAAGGAGTATGTGACCAAATTTAATAAGTTGGCGAGATTTGGGCTAGAGTTGGTGAATACGCCTCACAAGAAGGCCTTGAGGTTTGCAAAGGACCTAAATGAACCGCTTCACAGTTTTGCTATGTCCCACATTCCAATGGGGGCTACATATGAAAAGCTTGTTGATATGGCATACTTGCATGAAGAAGAGAAGGGTGTAAGTACTTTTAGGCCGCAAGATAAGAAGGAGGATCCAAAGAAAGCCCAACAACAAAAGAAAGGTGGTAAAAAAAAGAGGAAGTGTCACAACTTTGGGAAACCCAGCCATTTGAAGAAAGACTGTAGGAAGAAGAAGAAGTTCGCTTGTTATCATTATGGTGATGTGGGTCATGCTGTGAAGGACTGTCCTAAGAAGCAAAGGCAGAGGGCAGGTTCTACTTCGGGAGGGCAGATTCACACTCTCATGGCTCCAGGATAGGAAGAAGGTAGAAAAATTTCTGTTGAAAGTTTGATTTTCTTGTTTGATCATCTTGTCCGTACTTTATTCGATTCTGGTGCATCACATTCGTTTATCTCTACATCATTAGTTGAAACACTTCACTTAAATACTAGTCTCGTTGTGGATCCCATTGTAGTCTCAAATCCTATTGGTGGGTCGGCTCATTTATCCATGGTTTGTAGGGATTTGAGATTGTCTATCTTAGGCGTTGGTTTTGAATGTAATGCTTTTGTGCTTGGTTTCATGGGCTATGGGTTGATTCTAGGGATGGATTGGCTAGCCAGATATGGTGCCATCCTAGATTGTGAACGAAGGGTAGTAAAATTGTTGACTCGTAGTGGAAAGACCCTTGATATTTTTTGTGACCCTAGAGGATCGGTGATGCTTAGTTATCTTGAGTCACTTGACGCATCCATTGATGATTTACATTCTGTTCGTATAGTCCGTGAATATGTTGATGTCTTCGATGAGGTGAGGGGTCTACCCCCAAAACGTGAGACGGACTTTCGTATTTATCTAGTAGACAATGCAAAACCAGTATCTCTGCCAGTACGCCACATGGCTACTCGTGATAGGAGGGAGCTCAATAAGCAAGTAGGGGAGTTTCTTGAGAAGGGATTCATAAGATGTAGTATATCAGAGTGGGGTGCTCCAGTAGTATTTGCCATGAAGGCGGATGGGTCCCTTAGACTTTGTGTGGACTATAGAGAGCTTAATAAGCTTACTAAGAAAAATAGGCACCTACTGCCGAGGATTGACAATCTCTTCGATCAGTTAGTTGGCGCCTTAGTGTTTTCGCAGTTGGACTTAGCCACTGGTTTCCATCAGTTGAGAGTGGCTGAGGATAGCATAGACAAGACTGCCTTTAGGACTCCGGACGGTTTCTATGAGTGGCTTGTAATGCCCTTCGGTTTAACAAACGCCCTCGCATACTTTGTTGACTTGATGAGTAGGGTGTTTAGGGAGTACCTTAATAAATTTGTGGTGGTCTTTGTGGATGACATCTTGATCTTTTCTAAGAGCAAGGAAGAGCATGCCCTACATCTTAGGGAAGTGTTGGAGACCCTTCGAGCACATAACCTTAAAGCTAAATTTTCTAAATGTCACTTTTGGAGGAAGGAAGTGTGATTCTTAGGGCATGTGGTCTCCAAAGAAGGGATAGCTGTGGATCCCGCGAAGGTGGTGGCCATCCAAGATTGGAAGGTCCCTAAAAATGCTACCGAGGTGAGGAGTTTCTTGGGGTTGGCAGGCTACTATAGGAAGTTTATCAAGGACTTCGCAAAGATATCAGCCCCATTGACACGCTTGACGAAGAAGAACCTAGTTTTCACGTGGGACGTTGAGTGTGATGTTGCGTTCCAACGTTTAAAGAGAGCTTTGACTACAAC
The DNA here is from genome assembly GCA_030737875.1 of Allium sativum. Classification (NCBI taxonomy): domain Eukaryota; kingdom Viridiplantae; phylum Streptophyta; class Magnoliopsida; order Asparagales; family Amaryllidaceae; genus Allium; species Allium sativum. The sequence continues at coordinate 717,497,817 of CM060913.1, read as the reverse complement.
CCCAGTCTTAGTGTTGCCAGATAGGAGTAAGCCATTTACTGTTTATACCGATGCTTGTGGGACAAGACTAGGCGCAGTCTTAATGCAAGAGGGGAGGGTAATAGCCTATGGAGGAAGGCAGTTGAGAGTGCATGAGAGAAATTACCCTACACATGACCTAGAGTTGGCCGCTATTGTTTTCGCGCTTAAGTCTTGGCGCCATTATCTTCTTGGCGAGAAATTCGAATTGTTCACAGACCACAAATCGCTAAAATACTTGTTCTCTCAGAAGGACTTGAACTTAAGGCAGCAAAGGTGGATGGAATTCTTAGCGTCCTACGATTTCGAGATAGCATATACCCCTGGCAAGGGTAACGTGGTGGCAGACGCCTTAAGTAGGAAAAGGTTGTCCTTGAGTCCGTTGTTTGTTGAGCGGCAAAGCTTAGAGTTCATCTCTACGTTTGACTTTAGACCTTCCGTTGACTTTGTACCCGGTTTGCTAGCATCCTTAGAGGTCAGACCTACGCTTTTGGGATGGATTGGTGAGGCACAACGAGATGACCCACAGTTGGTTGGGTTGGTAGAGAAGCTCATAAGGGGGAGTTATCGAGCCATCTCAGTAGGTATACCCTAGATGATAAGGGTTGGTTACGTAGGGACGGTAGACTTTGTGTACCACGAGACGAGAACTTGAGGAAGACCATTCTTGATGATGCACATCGTTCGAAGATGACCATTCATCCCGGCGGGGACAAGATGTACATGGACATGAGACGAGTTTACTTTTGGGCCGGTATGAAGAAGGATGTGGTCGAGTTTGTTGCTAGATGCTTGGTGTGTCAACAAGTAAAAGCAGAGCAAAAGAAGCCCGGTGGGTTGCTTCACCCATTGGAGGTCCCACAATGGAAGTGGGGAAGTGTCTCGATGGACTTTGTTGATGTGTTACCGAGATCGAGGAAGGGTAATACGGGGATTTGGGTCGTGGTATACAGACTTACTAAGAGCGGCCATTTCATTCCATTGAAGAGTAAGAGGACTGCTCCACGGTTAGCCTCCGTATACATTCGAGAGATAGTTCGTTTGCACGGTGTTCCTTCTAGCATAGTGAGCGATTGCGATCCTATCTTTACTAGCGAGTTTTGGAAGAGCTTGCAAGAGGCGGTAGGGACTCAGTTATGTTTGAGCACCGCATATCATCCTAAGACGGACGACTAGACCGAGAGGGTGAATCGTATTCTAGAGGACCTTTTGAGGCTATGTGTTTTAGACTTCGGAGGTACATGGGAGGAGCATCTTCCTTTGGTGGAGTTCGTATATAATAATAGTTTTCAGTCTAGCATTAGCATGGCACCTTTCGAGGCTCTTTATGGAAGGCCTTGTCGTTCACCTATAAGTTGGTGGGAATCTACGGATAAGATCTTACTTGGGCCCGATATGATTAGAGAGACTTCGGAAAAGATCGATTTGATTCGAAGGAGGATGAAGACGGCGCAAGATAGGCAGAAATCGTATGCGGACAAGAGGAGGACAGATCTTGAATTTGATATTGGGGACATGGTCTTTATCAAGGTGTCTCCATTACGGAATGTTGTTCACTTTGGGTCCGTTGGGAAGTTAGCACCAAGGTTCGTAGGGCCGTTTCCTATTAAGGAGAGGATTGGACAGATGGAGTATAGAGTGGAGTTACCCGACAGACTTAGTGGTGTACACGACGTATTCCATGTATTACATTTGAGGAAGTGCTTGCATGAGACCGCGGAAGTGGCAGAGCCGAGCTTGCTTAGAGAGGTGGAGATAGAGCGTGATGCGACGATTCAACGAGCTCCTACATGCATTCTTGGGTCGGAGATTAAGAAGTTGAGGAATCGAGAGGTCAAGCTAGTCAAAGTGAAATGGGGAGATGATGAGAGCGACGCTACTTAGGAGACGGAAGAGAAGATGTGTTCATTGTACCCTTTTCTTTTCGAGGGTATGTCTTTTAATTTCTCCTTTATCGCTTAGCTTGTACTTGTTCTATCTTTAGTTTGTCCTCTCGCTAGTATCTTTGACCTTTAGATAGGGTAATCCTATGGTTGAAACATGTGTTTGAGACATGTTATGTATGGTGGATGCAAGTGTTTGCTAGTGGATGCATATACACACACTTTAGGAACTAGATCGGCTCAGTCACTTTCATATTGCATATTGCATATAAATGGATGTATTTAGTAAAATGAATGTAAATTGAATGTGTGTATCATATGGATGCTGCATTTAAATGAATGGTTGTGCACACATGTAGTAATGATATGTATAGGGTTATTTGCATACATGATGGATACATGGCACTATCATTATTTGCATTAAGGAGGTCGACTGAATCAGTGGACGCCTAATTTTGCATTAGTATACAAACATATACACACACTATGCATATGTACATGAAAAACGTTAATTTTTTTAAGGACAATGGTTGCTGGTGGTTGATGGTTGAGTAGATGGATGATTGTATGGTAGGATACGTTCTTCTTGACTTAGAGATTTCAAGGACGAAATCCTTTAAGTAGGGGAGAATGTAACACCCCGAATTTTGAATGATCGAATTAACTAAATTTAAGAACACTTAATTTTTAAAAGAGGAATGAAGGGAAATGGGTTGCACCATTGCGTTCATCTCAGAATTCCGCATGGAATAGAGTCCAAGTTTTCGAAAAACGGAGTCCGGACGAAGGAGATATGACCCTCGGAAGATAACAAGAAAAAAGAAGAAAAAATATATGTGAGCAGGCCGACCAGGGAGGTCGACCTCCCAAGGGGGAGGTTGACCATGGTGTCGACCTAGGTACCCCCAGGTCGACCTGGGGGTCGACCTGGGGGTCGACCTCCCCCTTTGGGAGGTCGAACCTGGTTCGGCCAGTTTTGCTGCGTGGTGCAATTTTTGGGCCTGGGACGATTTTTGATGGTCCATATCAGTTCTAGGGTTAATCCTAAGGCCTAAATAACTTCCTACACCTATAAATATGTCATCAACCTAACCCTAATTCATAAAATATTTTCTAAGACACCATTATGCTGTCAAACTCTCTTCTAAACCCTAGCCGCCGCCTCTAATCAAATCTCAAGTGTTCATACACAATTCAAATCAAAGTTTAGATCTTCAACAACAATTAAAGAAGATCAATCAACATCACCGCAACGTTTCTACACCAATTTCAATTCGTTAATCCTTTTCTTAAGCCACGAAAGGTGAGTACAGGTATTTTCACAAATTTAATGGGATTAAAGTAACATGAAAAAGTTGTAAAAAGGATTCATATATGTTTGTAATGAAAATCTCACCAAGTCTTCACCTTTTTAATTCATGTCATCATATGCCTATGCTTCTATGTAAAGTTCATACCTTTTATCAGTTTATTCATGTTGAATCTGTCATTATGCCTCTATGCCAGTCTATATGCCTCTTTATTTCATGATGATGTTTTATTCCAATTGCATGGCATGAATTGCCTGTATGGCATGCTAAGATGCAAATGATCAAGGCTTCTGTTGAAAAGCAAAGTCTTGTGGTTGATGATCAAAGCACGGCTTTAATATAGCATAGCTTTGTGTATAGCGTTAACTCGCGAGCCTCACACCCCGGTGTGAACCAGAAACGGGAGAGGATATCTGGGAGGACATGCGTTTCTTTCTAGCTAGGAATGGTGTCATGGTATGAAGTGTAATAACCCGGAAAATCCAAACCAATTTAATTTTTTTATTTTGGCCCTTTAATTGAATTTTGAATATTTAAAATGAATTATTTTAAATAATAATGATGAGAAATTTATTTTTAATTGAATTTGAACGTATATATTTATTTGAATCGATGTTAGAATATATATATTTATTTTTAATTATAAAAGGAATTGAAAATGGCGCGGTAGTTTGAAAATTCAATTTAAAATTTCAAATGAATGTACAGGATTCAAAATAAACCGTATTTTAGTGAAACCAAAAATATTAGAATCTATTTGAAAATATCTTTCCAACGAATCTGAAAAATTGAAATTTCATAGAGGGAATAAAAAGTTATGTCCAATTGAAAATTCAGAATAGTCGCTATGGAATTTTGGCCCTTAAAAATGGAAATTTTGCAAACGACCTCCGTTTTCGACGAAACCACTTTTGTTGGATCCGAGATGTCAAGTTTTTGCTAGATTCCAAAATTCATAATTTTCTGAATTAATGTGTGAGCGTGGCGAAGTAAAACATGTTTTGGCAGTTTCAGTCAATTTGGATCGACTAGAAAATGGCCATTTTTCAAACGGTCTTCAAATTTGACGAAATTGGTTTTGTTAGGACCGTATCATCAATATGAAGCTAGAAATAATTTTTTGGGAATTTTTAGAGTTAGTATGTGGACCCAATAAATTGAAATGTACGTTTAAAATTCAATATAATGATTTATATTTTGATTTAAATGGAAACTGATCATAACAGTCGAATTGGCTTGCGAAACATATCCCATTGTGTTCGGAATAGGGGTAATTAATTAGAAACGACAGTCAGTGGGTTCAATTTGGAGTTCGAATTTTAAAGGAACTTTTTAGAGAATAAAATAAACTATAAATAATTATTTTCACTTAACCCCCCTTCCACTTTCTCTTTCCCCGATCCATTCAGAAGAATTAAATTAAAAAAATGTCGAAGACGGAAACCCTCCCCCCTCAAATCGCGACACCACCGCCACTCGCCGTGACCCCCCTTCTCCAGCGCTCCCTTGCCCTCCGCCTTCTTCCTCCTACAGTCAAGGAAAACCGAACCAGTGAGCACCCCTTCGTGAGCCACCACCGGCGAGCCACCCTCCTCCTTCTCTCCCAGTCGCGCCGCCAACCCCACAGCCTCTCACCACCGCAAGGCAAACCCTTCCCTCCTTCCTTCGATCACAGTAAGTCTTTATAATTTTTATTTTTATAAAATCCGATTTTCCCTTTTTTATATATACATGAAATCTAAACATTTTTATATAGATAAAGTTTACATTTTTATTGAGAGAAAGATTATATTTTTAATATAGAAA